>CM073777.1:85056882-85373591 GCA_037158775.1 Hetaerina titia | reverse complement strand
GACACTAAACTATGTCTATCGACCAGACAACATAGTGGTATAATTTTCCCAAAGTGTTGTCAATAGTATATTTAATTACATTCTTGCAAAATAATTTCTTTGCCATTGAATCTTACTAAAAGATTTTTTCCTCAACATTATCATATTGCTTTTTCTCAAACCTTTATATAAAGGTATAATTATCACATTATCCAATTTCTAAATCTAAAATTTGAAATAATAAATCAATAGTAAGGGGAAATAGGTGGTTGTTAGATTTTCTCTAAATGTTTCCCTCGATAATCTAATATGTTGGTTCAGATTTTCTAATTGTATAACTCCCATGGGCGTCTAAGACAAAATTTTACTTCAATGAATAGTTTTAACCACGCATTGACATAATTTATTCCCGCTTTGAGTTGACAGGTTTTGTTTAAGAAATATATTGATGTTACTGGACCAAGGGACTACTGATTTTTTTTCAGAGATCGTTAAATTCATCTTAATATAATCCGATCGGCACACTATCCGTAACGACTTAATTAAAGCATTAAATATTTTATTAGAATAATGGGTTTTGAAATACACATGAAACATCTCTGCAAGATGAAAAACTTACATATTTAATTATATTTAAAAAATGGTATTATCTTAAAGGAATATATGCAACGAAAGGATGAGTAAAGTGGGGAATGGTAAGGAGGGTTTAGCGTGAGCTGGTGGGAGAAAGCCTTTAACACAAAGCAGACCGTGGAAGAAAAGGATCGAAAAGGAATAATAGGGGGGATGTATCGTAATATAGCAAAGGTTTGGAGGTCACCGAGAGCCAGAGAAAATGAGTGGGAGTTAATGAAAAAACCAGTGCTGTGGGGAAGTGAGACTGGGCCGACGAGGTAAGGTAAACTATTCCGTTCTCATCGACACAAATTCTTATTAGGCCGATCCACGTGGAACATACTTAGATCCAACGCATCTTCCTCCCATTACGACGCCTTCCCCCCTTAGCGTTCCGCCTCCTTAACATTTTACTGATATCGTGCCCTCTTTGCGCTCATTACGTAATATTTATGGTCTCAAATCCGACCTTTCCAACTAACCTTTTTAAATCTCAGTAAAATGTATTCCTCAATTTGAGAAAAAGCGTAGTGATATAAAAATTTATTTCCAAGCTCTAGAAACTATTAAATAGACCTTCAACTGGTTTATCTAGCTTCACAAAAATGCTAAAATAATAATGCTTTCATTAATTATCAATATGATCGGGATTTTTAAACATATTGAGCGTAGAAAAATTCATTTTACATATGAATGGAAATATTTTGTCATGCTTTTCTTCCGGCACTTTTCAATGTGTAAAATAATCTAATCAAATTCTCATGTAATATTTTCTTTACCTATTTGAACGTCTTGTCCTGGTGTTTCGCCGTATTCTCAGCCACTTTTAGAACATTAACCCACAACGTTAGCACATGATGCCATAAGATGTTTTTTATTTTGCTTCTCTGCTGATTTTTAACCTGAATATTTTTTCTTATTTCCTTTTATCATTTTCTTCTTTTCGTAACCTCTGCCTCTCATCCTTAGGCTGTTTTTCATGTAAAACTAGGTGAGTCCTTACAAAAAATGTCAAGCCAGACTGGCTTGTATGTGACCTCTTCCCCGTCACCCACTCCCTTTTTCCTCTTCTTTTTCTTATTCTGCGTCTTCAAGCGCCTTTTAAACTTCCTTAAAAATCCCTCGCATATTGAATAAAAATGATCATTGTTATAACATATGTATTAGTGATCCTAAATCGAATAACTATTACGGTTAAACATGCGATCATGTAGTAGTAATGTGCGGTAAGTACACTCATAATTATCAAACACTTTCCTAACGTCAAATCCTACTATTCATGGATAACTGATAAAAAGTGGTCAATTTAAGGACTCTTAAAGTTAAATGTCATTAAGAAAAACATTTTAATTGAATTTTAATGAAAAATATCTCATGGGTACACTGTTTTAAATGAACCATACACATAGTAAGTAGTGCATTCCTTAGAGATAAAAAATGTTTAATCTTAAAAAGATTTAAATAATAAATATGTGGATACTTACACAATTAAAGCAACCATAGGGCACTGCGAATATTAAATGTTTTCTATTGTAATTATTTGCATGCATGAAGACAACATGAGAAAACGCGAAGACCATGTAATATTTGTTAGATGTTTTTAATCTTTTTACAACTATTATGGTGATTTTTAACAATTCGCGGAGCTGTACTAGAATTAATTTCATGACTTTACGAAATTTCATGAATTTTATATCTGTGTAAAGTCTCATTAACCCTTTGAATTTTCTATTTGTTCATTTTTCCTATACTTTCTACTAGTTCTACGGCGTCTTTTCAAGGCTTCACCTAACTTCATATTTTTGTTATCGTGCTTTTATAGTTGCGCTTTATTCTTTCCTTCTAGCCCCTTCTTCTTCCGGTTCTAGCTCCAAGAAAGCTACACTTTCTTCTAGTAAGAGCCCCTACGGAGTTAATTTGCCTTTGGCTGTTTATTTAATCTTCCTTTTGATACTAAAACGTACTCCAGAGACTAGTTCTATTGCGATTTCGTACTCATGAGTTTCAAGAAGATTGTGACCGCATTTTAAGACTACACTATTATCAATAAATGAGTAGATGTCACAACAATAATTTGCACAAGGCTAAATACCCATGTACATATGTCTTGACACTTATTTTCATTCTATTATCAGGTAGTATACTGGATGACTCAATTCCCGGTTAAAAATGCAATCTCATAAATGCTTCGAAAATCACGTTATTCACAACATGCTATAGTGTAAATAGAAATTAAAATTATCCAAAGGGCATACAATATATAGTTAACAATTTGGTATCCCTAGAAATGATCGTTGAATGAGCTTAAAAGTGTTTGAATAATTACTTCCAACATTATTTTCTCCAGCGTGCGAAATACGTATTCATTGATAATATTTTGAACAATGGGAAGTATTTAATATTTCAGCTACTATTAACGATTTTCTAAATAATTTATATTAATTAAAAGGAAATGTATTGAGTTGAGTGGTGCATATAATTAAGGCGCAAAAGAAACAAAGAGAGACGCCGTGTTTCCTTCACTTGCTTTTTAACCTTAGTTGTAAATAAGTGTTAAAAAGAAAGAATAATACCATATCCCAACTTAATTAACTTTGGACTGAGGTAGAAATGAGGTTTCCGAATAATTATCTAACCGTAGAAAAGAATGACTAATAAACAACAAATTCAAATTAATTTTTAATTGAGAATTTGCAATTTTATTCGTTCTATATAATGATTAAATCATTCAATAAAATTATAGAAAAGCTGCTAAAAATATTTGAATACATTATGTGACAATTTTTTCCATTTATTATATTATATGTGTGTATATATATATATACATATAATATATATATAGTATAATATATATATATATAATAGTATAATATATATATATATATATACACTTATAATGTTTTCTTCCAAGTAACGCGCAAGTGTTGAATAAAAAACTTAAACAGTAACACAGAGCACGAGAACACATAAAAAGAACACTCACAATAATGCCTTGATAATTTCGACCGACTCGAACTCCGTCTTCTTCGGAAGACAAGATATGACTCAATCATATGTCAGCCATATCTTGTCTTCCAAAGAAGACGGAGTTCGAGTCGGTCGAAATTATCAAGACATTATTGTGAGTGTCCTTTTTATGTGTTCTCGTGCTGTGTGTTACAGTCTAAGTTATATATATATATATATATATATATATATATATATATATATATATATATATATATATATATATATATATATATATATATATTTATATATATTTATATATCGATGATGCGGAAGTACTCACGAGAGCAATATAACTATTGAACGGCACAATATAACACAGAATGAAACAGATAACACGTAAAAGGACACTCACACTGTAGATGATTTGAGCTTTCGGCCTACTCTGAGGCCTTCTTCAGGTCAGACTGAGAGGTCTTGAGGGAAGAGTGCCTGGGGAGGGAAGGTGTCGGAAGGTTTAGGGACTCTTGGGAAGGAAATTAAAGATGGCGGTTAAGGGTGGGAATTTTAAAGGATCGGAACTATAGGATATATGCGGATTCGCGAGTTCTCACCTCTATGTTGTTGGCTGAATCGGGTAGGGATTCTAGAACTGTTAGGGACAAGCATTCGTCAGATGATAGGTTTGTGAACTTGCGTGTAAAGGGATAGGAAGAGAAGAGAGTGAAGCAGAATTACAGGAGTAGCGGTGATTGTTCATTCGAACGGATAAGGGGGTAATGCATTCGCCTATGTAGAATGAAGTGCATTGTTTGCACGACAAAAGATAGATAATATTTTTCGAGAGGCAATTAGCGTGGGAACGGGGTGAAGGGACAATGAAAGGATGTGGGGAGAGGGGAGCAGATCTGATGAGCAGATATGTTTTACATCGGGGGCGATTGCAGGTAGGGGAAATATGTGGAAATTCGTCAGGGCGGGGTGCCAAAGGGTTGGTGGATCTCAGAAGGTTTCTGAGATTGGCTGGTCGTCTGTAAGTGACCGAGGGGCATTGGGGCAGTAAGGATGTGGTCGCATCATTGCCATGTAATATAGGATAAAGTTCTTTGAGAAGGGTTTTCAGTCTGTGGGATCCGGGGAAATAGGTTGTGCAAAGGTTGAGTCCAGCGTCAGATGTGGGGTTGTTATTCTGTGGTGTTTGTGGTCGGGTGGAGCGGTAGATTTTATCCTGTAGGAGCTTTTTTGGGTAACCGCGTTTGTGGAGTGTAGATTGTGGAGGTATTTGTTGAGCGTAGCTGTGGTGTTGCAAATGCGATGTCCGCGGATAGAGAGAGAGTTCGAAATTGAACGTTTGGTGTGAAAAGGATGACTACTAGTATAGTGTAAATATTGGTGATAATCTTTGGCTTTGATTTGCACTGAAGTGGTGAATTTGTTATTGTGAATTGAGATGTCTGTGTCAAGAAAGGTGGCTGTGGAATCTGAAATGGAAGAAGTGAATTTAACAGTGAAAGAAGAACTTAAGGCCTTTTGCGTGTTATCTGTTTTATTCTGTATTATATATATATATATAATATATATATATATATATAATCATATCATATTAATTTTAATTTCAGCAGCCACTTGTTTCTTAACATCATCACAGGGCTGATATTTTGTCCGACAACGCGGATTAATCTATAGCTAGGGGAATAGTGTCGCAAAATGGAGCCCACTTTGAAATCACTCCCATATCTCAAACTCTGAAATCTCATCAATTTTTTGCGATGGACTTATGTTTTTGTATGAAGACAACGTAGGAAAACACGTAGACCATGTATTTGTTGGCAGATACGAGAGTAGACCGAGGAACCGAACTTCTCTCTACACTCTGTCATCCGTCTTTAGGAATTCAGTGACTCCTGGGACAACTTTGTATCCCCAAAGACACTCGTACATCACCCGTCGCTACTCTCCTTCTACTGTCCCACTTCTTTCACAATTTACGTTAAACTTTCCTTCGCCCATTTGACCCCTTCTTGCCCATTTTCACCGCATCTCCCCGTCTTAAGTTACTCTTGTTTCTGCCTCAGTCCTCCACTCTTGCTTTTCCTTTGAAGTGCGGTATCCATTCGTTTTCTACCATCGACTACCTCCGCTTTCCATGTCTTCTATGTCAATGATTTCACCTCACTTTTTCCCTAACTTCTAGGACTTTTATCCTTTCGGCTTTCCCCATTATCTTACCCAGCTAAATTGTCTCCATACAAGGATATACATGCATAGGTATATATGTTTATTTACATGTAAACAGATACACTTAAGGATAAAGAGGGGGGACAAAAACGCGTCAAAAGCAACCTCAGAGTTCGTGAGGAAGGTGGAAGGGTAGGGATCACAAACTTTCTTGAAAATTCTGAAACATTACTTTAACTAAAGACTTTTAATTTGACTGGTCGATGATCTGTCATTTAAGCTATCGAATAAAGTTAAATAACACTGATTCAACCAAGTATCTCGATGTTTCAGCGCAGAAGACATGGCGCTCCTGAGTTGTTTCATCCAACATCAGACCGTGGTTTTCTTCATTAACAGTATGTCTGAAGAGTATTTTTTTTCTTCATTCATATTTCCTCTCATCGATCTTACTCATGTACACAATGATAAGTATCAGTAAAAATGGACTTCCTTGAGTCACCTAATTCAGTCTTTCCTGGATCGTCCATCTTGAGCTCCATCTATATCTCTCTTCTGAGCAATATGAGGTATGTGCAGGTTGCTGTTTAGTCTCTCCAGGCCCTGTATTCTTTTCTTCTCTTCCACAATAGGTTTATAATTTCTTCGCAATTTACTCTGTCAAGGTCTTCCTTTAGACGAACACACCACACAAACAAATACATTCAGATTTTGTATCATCTTCGTCTTCATTAGAGTCCTTAAAAGTGCTATGGCATCCCGCGTGCCTTTTTGATCTCTGAACGAAACTTAGGCTACGTCCGAAATCAAACTTTTTGTCCTTTAGTCTTCACACATGGCTACCTTTCCCTTTTATGGAAAAGGAACTAACTCAGATCGAACGAAATATGGTTAAATTAAATTTGCCCATAAGATAACTTAAGCCTACATTTTTCTATATCCTATATCTAGTTCCGCCGAAATGCTACCCACACACAATTAATATTTAAAAAAAACCGTAATTGATTCCAGTTCCCTCAATGTCTTTTCACGTATGTCTTTACCTAAACCCCCTCATCTACGTAATATTCTCTTTCTACGTCTGAACCTACTGACTAAATGCCTTTATCTAAAAATTTATTTAAACATTTCTGTTCCACCATATTTTTTTCCATATACCTTGAGTCTCTTCTTGCTCGATTGTTAATTAGCTCACATTTATTTGATTTTTTGTACGCATTTTTCCTTTTTACTTTCTGGTAGACATTCTATATCCTCACAATGCGTCTTTGATATCGATATACGATATAGAATTACTTGCATAAGCAATATAATACTTGGACATGATTGAAGACAAAATATGTACAAAGAAAACACGCAAAAGGAAGCTCACGTTATTATGGAAATATACACACATATATATTTGCATACATTCATTTTTATTTACATATTTATAACATGCATACATGCACTAATCAGCATCCATGCGCCCATATGCTTATCTATTATTTCCAGTGGAAAGTTATTCATATTCGTGCCGTATGGGTGTCACCCATTGGGTTTATTCTTTTTCCGTTCTCTGAATTCCAACAGAATCTTTATTCTCGCTTGTTTCCTTTCTCATTAAGAATCCTTTTTTCTCTTCTGCTTCCCAAATGTGAAGTAGCATATAAATATGAGTAGACCAATCGTTGTGCTAACCACTTCCGGATATTGGTATATTTAAATACAGAAAATTAACCCATGTAACCGTTCAGATTTTATTCAGTGATATCTTTAACCTTGTTATTTCAATTTAATCGTCAATTGAAATATTAATCAAGTTTTTCAGTGGAAGGAAATTATGCTACCTTTTCTTCAAGGGCTCCGGCATTATATATTGAACATTTGTTAAGGAATATTTTCGAATGACTATGATTAGAGTAGGACGGATTTAAAAAACACTTATGAAATATATTAATAGTTAAACGTAAAGTGCGAAAATATAGATTTAGAAAAGTAACATGCGTGCAAATAAAGTTTTATTTCGACTTAATTGGTTATGGATGTTTGTGTTTGTGTGTGTAAACGAACCAAAAGTCAGACCTATTTTGGTATGAAGTTAAATAGAGCGTAGTGGATCCGTCGAATCTAAAATAATGGAAAAAGCGTAAAATAATTGAGCTTCTCTTCGTCCCATAGGTTTAAAATACTTTTTTTAAATTATTCACCGTAAATTGATCCCAACGTGCATTATTGAATCATTCATTCCAGTTTTCTCCTCTTATGAATGAAGGAGTGGGAGGACGGAATGAATCGGCTGCAAGTTGGGATCCATGTTTCGTATATAACGCAAGAGATGCCAGTTTAAATGCACAAGTCCTCGCTGGTTCTCCGTCTCCCCTCTCTTCGTATTCCCCAAAGCCCATAAATTTAAACTCTCCATTCTCAGCCCTTTGGGTCGCATATTTTCTTTCCCGGCCAATCGGTACATTCACTAAAACCAAACTTATTGGAAGAGTCCGCCACTTTGAAAGCCGTTTTATATATGCATGTCTTGGACCCCATTTTATTTCATAACCGTAGTCAAATACAGATTCAATTGATGGACTGGGACACGGGCGATCGTTTTTTTAAACGCGCCTATGGTTATTTTCTTTAAGTGTATTTGTAGTGATTGATTTTTACGAGTTTCATTACCAGAACAATATGTAAACTTGTAATTTACTTTTCTCTCTTCAATAGCCTCTGAGAAACTTTTAACATTTCTGAAAACGGCAATGAGAAAATTAAACACTCATATATTTTTTTTTGTATATTATCTTTTGGTTCTTATATTGTGTATTTAGGCTCAGTTTTGTGTAAAATCAAGGGTTCAAATCATGAAAATACCTTGCACACTACTCAACATTGTAATTTCTTAGATAATAGACTCTCCTTTTGCGAACAAATTCTCAGGTTCGCCTCGAAATTATCAACATCAATTATCATAGGGAATGCATCTAAAATTCATTTTAATTGCTTAAAGGATTTGTCTTTTTTTCAATGGAAATTTATGAATAAAGTGTCTACGCGCCTAAGAGACTTTTTAAAAAAAGGAATTGAATATCATTTATTATTTTTATATTTGATTTTTTTAGCTCGAAATAATGATAACTGTTTAATAATATAGGAAAATATCGTAGAGTTCGACGTTGTTATAACAGCAACCAAGCTGTGCCGTTACTAAAAAATATATTGCAAAAAGCATAAATTAGAAATCAATTAGAGCATTTTTTACCGACTTCTTTATTTGCGCAGGCCGACCATTTCAACGGCTTTTCTTATATAATTATTTGTATTATATTTCTTTCTTATTGTGATTGAACCACTGCAACCATAGTGTAGCCTGTAACTGTATACAACGTTATATTAAATTTAAAATTAAATATACAACTTTCTCAAACAGTTACGTGAGTTTACTTGCATGTAATACGAGGAAATAAAAGAAGATAGCTCAAGTATTTTCTTTATTTGCATGTCAGAGGACGTAGCCCTTTAATTAATCAATATTAACAATTCATGCATCCCGGTGTGATTTTTAAGGTGAATAGAGCCATGAATAAGCTGGTTATGGGATTAGAGGTAATTTATATATTTTTAACAATATATTTTTTGCATGGCACTTGCTTTGATGAAGTTCTCGGCTCTCTAATAATTACTCTATTTTTTGGATACTCTCGTTGAGATATATGTTACTGAGGCCATCAATTTAGTTCTCGTCGCTGGACCTGCAAAGTTTTTATTGCTGCATGGCCTTTTGCAGAAGGACTAGTTATGAAATTCTTGAATCAAATGGGATTATCCTCTCTATCATTACGGCTTCGTGTTTTCGTGCCCTATCATTTGCAATCAATATTCAAAACCTTGACCTTTTAAAGCATTAACAAATAATTATTTGCTGATTATATTTTGTTGAATTGATTATAATGAAAGATTTACTATTCTATAAAAACTACCTTCTCTACACAATTTTTGGTGATTAACATTCAAAATATAATCTGCTATCATAACTAGTAAAATTTAAAAAAGTATTAATAGATTTTTCATCATTTTTTCCTGGTGAATCAAATAGAGTTCATTTTTATCACCGCAATAATTATGATTAGAGAAAATAGGCACTTAGTGATTTTTTTTAAATTGATAAGGTTCAATAATATATTTTAAGTGTTTTTCTTGGACCATTTTAAGATTGAATTTAATTTTCTTTAATTTTACTGAACACAATTCGTAATACTTGGAAGAACAAATTGTTAAATGCACATACAATCATATACGCCTGTACTTCCGAATGCTTGATATTAATTTATTTTCATTATATTACTAATGCCTTATCAGATTGCTATATTTTGGCAGTTAGCGCATAATACATTTTCTTACTGAATGACGGCATTTGCGAATGTAGTAAAGTAGTGCGGTTATGACATGGAAAGGAAAGACAGGATCCAATTCTGAATAATGTTTAAACCATTGCAGGATAATCTGACAGTATTCTCATAAAAACACTTGGTGGATTTAAGATTACATATGGAATAGGAAGATTCAAGAAATAAGTACTGATGTTTGTATGCATATATTATATAAGAAACCATAAAAAATGTATAAGCTGAAAATAGCTCATATTTTTCTTCTTTTTTAAGTATTGAGCTCCAACAGGAAATAGGAATCATAGTATGACTAGTTACGGACGGCGTGAGATGATAAAGAACTTTCAGTGTTTTAAAAAACGAATTTGTGCCACAACTATATATATATATATATATATATTAGTTACCATAAAATTAAAATAATATTAATCTTACCTAAAGAACAGATTCAAACGTGAATTCGACAAAGAGAAAGATGTGTAGAATGAAGTTGAATATAAGATGGAAAAACGTCATCCATCATTGGATTTAGCCAGCACGATAAGACCAAAACACGGAGTACAATGTACGAGGCGTGTTCAGAAAATAACGAGCTTGCTTTTTATTGAAAAAAATATTTATTCATTCATCTAAATTATTTTTGTCGCCTTCAAAATAGTCTCCATAAGATATTATGCACTTGTGCCAGCTCTTCATCCAATCTTCGAAACAATTCTCACACTCAATCTATCAGATAGCCTTTAGCTGTTTCAACGATGCGCTTTTAATATCATCTATGCTTGTAAAACGAAAAATCATTAAGGGATATCTTTATTTTAAGAAATGGAAAAGAGTCACATGATACCAAGTCGCAGAACTCATAAAAGAAGTAATATGAGTGAAAGGGCGTATATTGTGATTAGAAAGTCCCATATCTACCACTCCATACCTCCTCTCTCAACTAACCAATGCTGGCCAATCCCACGGTACTCCCTCATGCATATCCTGCAGTATAATCGATCACCTAAATTGCAAACTTTGTGCCTCCTTCTACATTGGGCAGTCCAACATACACCCCTCAACATCCTCATCAACAATCCCCGCGCTTCATGTAAACCTTCTTCGCATTAGCCTCTCTACCAGTGCTTAAACAGGCCTCCCCCATGAAGTTTCATTCAAAGATGGTTTTAATGTGCCCATTATTACCTCATTCTCAAAAAACACCGCTAAAGCTCAAAACACTCGAGTCTCAATGTATGTGGCTCCTTGGCGCTGGTTCTAACTTTGGTTTAAACTTTTTCCACTAGGAGTACCCCCTACCACTTGCTTTCGGCCCCTATCACGTCCGATTACATCCATACGTCTCTTTCTCTCATCCATCTCTCCTTTACCCTTCCGCCCCTTGTCCGCCTTGTCCATCGGCCGCTTCCTCATTGCTTCATTCCGTTGTGAAAGGTGACCAGGCCACCGAAAAATTTAAAGACCATACAATTCTCTTTACGTTGTCTATTGAAATTTTATGTACGTAATTGCGTGTAGTAATATACTATTCAATTATGTAATTCTTATATCATCATCAAACTCGTGAATGATCTCATATTTACCTCTGTGAATATTCTTATGAACAACTTATATTCTTCAAAAATATTCATAAAAATGAAAATAAGATCAGTCACAAGCCTGGCGATGCTATGTAAAACAAAGAAACAAAAAATAAACACATACTTACAGTTTTGCTTTTTGAATAATTCATTGGCCGATTTGCAACTCTTTGCGGTGGGCGGTACAGATTGAAGAGTGTAAGAAGGGAGTGAATGGACTAGATATGATGTTAGTGCTATGTGATCTTGTTCCAGAACCCGGCTTGTCAGCTTTACTACTTAAATATCGCATTTGGACAGATTCTTACAAGCATTTCTTTGCATTTACATTTTCATTGCTATTCATTATTGTGATCTTTATACTTTCCTTCAGATATTTCTGCATTCACTACTACTTTTTCCGTATTTCCCTCAGTAACTTCCTCCTTTCGCTATATCTAATTAATTACTCATAATTTGTCTTTGTCTGTATCAAGCTTCTTTTTAATTATTTTTTACGCCTTCTTTTCGTAAGCCTCTAATATTTGCCCTTCCTCTTGCCTCAAAGACCAGGTCTCACAAACTATAAAACACTAAACTCCATTTATATATCCAAGTTCTTAATTATCTTTTCCGCACATCCTCACGCAGTGTACCGGTCATCAATTACCTTCTCTTTGCTCTATTTCCAAAGCAATTTTACTCCTAATACTCCCACTACTATGCCCTTATCTACCATAATACTTCCCAAAGGCATTAACTGCTCCACCAGATCAATTTTAGTCCCTCCTAATTTAATTTGACTTAACTTTCAACTCCTAAAAAATCTTATTACATTTTTCTTGTAGTTAATCCTCATCCTATTCATTTGGTTCCTGCTAAGTATTCAATGACAACTGCGATCTCTTTACCTTAACTCATTCACTCATTATCGCTCGATAATCAACAAATCTAACTGGCCTTCTTGCCGGCCACATTCATTCCCAGCTCAAGACTACCCTATGCTACTCTTAACGTTTGTTAAGCCATTCTGTTAAGAACAACCTTCATAAAAGAAAACCCTATCTCATTCCACCACCATTAAGTGTAAATAATGATTCTATTCTGCTATTGTTATCAGTGCCATTTAATTCCTAAACAAATTTTCAAATTAGTCATGTATCCCTTCCCTCCGAAATATTTCTGTTTACTTGCCCACCGTATATGGTCAAACGTGCTCCCAAAGTTCACGAAGCACACACATACATTTTGACTGAATGCGATGTTCCTTTGTACATATATTCTCATAACTGCGATACCATCTCATGTTCCTCTCTATTTCCTTAAGTCAAATGATCTTCGTCTACATAGGTAATTTTTTGTCCAAATTGGTAATAGTTTATATATAATTAAGTAGAACTACCTTTTCTTTACCAATTAATCCTAAATTGGCTTTGCTCTTTTTTGTGAGCGGCATCAAAATGGGCGTAAGGAAATCTTTGAGTCAAGTAAATATCTAATAAATACTGCATTAAACTCCAGTTTAGACTTCCTTCCTCTCTTCCTTAGTACTCGTCATGCTGTACAGATATTACCAAATCTTGCGTCCTCCTCCCTATTTCTATCTCGCTATCCACTAAACCTGTGCCAAGGCTAATTATATTAGATAGTGTGAAAGTTATTTCGTAACCCACCCTAGTGATCGAGTGGTTGTAAGTTTGTTTTATTATTTTTTAAATTTATTTTATTATTAATGTTTTATTTTATTTTTTTTTAATTATTTGTTTCGAATTTTTGTGTGTGCGTGTGGTAAATTATTTTTATTATTATTCATTTATTTAAATGTATTATTATTTATTATTATTTTATTTAATTTTTTTATTTAGTGCCATTCAAGTTTACGGTCCCGGTATTTTTTGTTTACATTGATTCACGACCGTTTCTTGTATATTTAAAATGATATTAAATTCTTTAATTTTTGGTTGAATTTTAATATATTTTTTCTCATATTTTAACTAAAACCCAAATGCCTTTGGCCTTGAATCATACAGGGTGCGTATATAAAGTAATCCAAATAAATTTCCCACGCCGCTCCTAAAGGTTGGAGCGGAATGGAAAAAAGGAGTGGAATCAATTTACTAATAGTAGGTGGGGGAACGCTAATTTTTTCCGCGAATTTGGTTTAAGTTCTCTTCAAGCTGTGGAAGCGGCAGTACGCCAATTACTGTAAATCTCTGCGAGCCGACCGTGTCACGCGTTAAGTTTTAAGTAGGTTTTGTGCTTAACTGAAAAAATCTCTTGAGGAGACTAACAAAATGATTCGTGAGACTTACGGGGACTCGGCTCTGTCCTACTCACAAGTTTTGAGGTGGCTAAAAGCCTTTTTGGAGGACCGGGAAGAGGTTCACGACGAGCAACACTCGGGACGGAAGACACCCAGTGAAACCGTTGACAATATCGCTCCTGTTCGACAAATTTTGGACTCGGACCTTCGATTGAGTATCAAAATGGTTGCCAATGAACTGAAATTGTCGTCTACTTTGGTGTTTCACTTTGTTATTGAAGATTTAACGATGAATAAAGTGTGCACCAAGCTCGTTCCCAAGGTGTTTTCCACAACGCGATACGATTCCGCGAGTTCCAGGTGCCAATGGTATCCAAACACCAAGTTTCAATATTTCCCTGTCCTGACGTCCTGTCCGTCCCCAGCAGACTTCGTTTTATTCCCTCGGATTAAGGCAGCTCTGAAAGGAACCCGTTTTCGTCCATAGAAGAGGTTCAATCAGCCGTTGCGAAGGCTATGCAAGAGATCCCCAAAGACGCCTTCTAATCCGCGTACTGGTCATAGCAGAGTCGCTGGAAAAAATTGTAGGAGACCAAGGACAGTACTTTGAAGAATTTCAAGTTTTTATGCAAATACATTCAATAAATTACTTTACTTTTACAACCTAACTATTATATTACAAAAAATAATTACAATACTTTCTGAACGTACCCTTTAATTTGAATAGTAATTATTTTGCAATTTAATGAAAGAGAATTTGAATTTGATCCAAGTTACATGAACGGTAAAGGTAAATAAATAGTATAGTAGTAACTTGCGTTAGGGAGATATTCCAATTAGATAAAATATAATCAATTTTAAATTCATTTTTTTATTTAAATATATTTCTACTTACAAAAAATAGAATTATATTTTGAATAGCCGTAAATGCTAAATAGAGTGGGTATAGTATTTTCAAGTTAAGTAGTTCAATGGATTAGCTGCTGAGGGTTTTCATTGGTTACAAATACATTTTCATGAGAGTTGTGGTTCGTACCGATCCATTATTGTTCCTTGTGTGATTATCAATTTATTGTGTTAGTGATGTGGCATTAAATACGTAACCTATGTACATGCCTTAGTAATATAATAGCTTTGGTGTATAAAGAACGTGTGAGAGAATATCGTACGTATTTTCTTCTGGCTGAAAACTGATTTAAAATGTTTGGTAAATTAGTTGATGCAATGCAATGAAATCATAGCGGCATTGCAACGTGGGATTGCAGCAGTTGATCTTCTTGATGATTTCTCTAACTTTTTTTCGATTAAATTGTTACTCCTAGGATCCATGTAATAACCCAGACATTGGTCAAATAGTGAACGAGTTTTGAGTAAAATAATTTCAAATTTAAATCATAAAATGGAAAGCTTTTCATTGAGAGGGTACATTTGGTTGTTAGGCTTGTACATTGTGTTTATCATAGCAAATATATAAATTATTATCATAATTTATTTACTCATAAGGTAAATTGCGTGTAAAAATGATTTCATATTTTAAATGATATGGTCACTCTCATGTTACTGGCTTAAAATATGACATGTTTCCCAAGGGTACATTTTTTGTAAAATTTTGTATGCGTAAATCAGCTCACTTCAAAGGCCGCATTTTCCTGGCTTTGCTTGTTCGGAAGTTTGATTTGCAGCTGTGTGCGGGGAAATCTTTAGCTACTCATGACTAATAATTTCAATTTCCCTTTGAGTTTAAGAGTTTAATATTCTATGTTCGATCTTTCCTTAAGAGGATGGTGTCATTTTACGAATAGGTTTAGATATCATTCCATACTAGCGACGTACCTCCGTAGTATAGGGCGTTCTAATTGGTATGAATGTAGCTCTCTACTGTTTTTAAGGAATTTGATGTGAAAGGTTGTTTCGCGACAAGGGTCCCGCTTAGGGTCTGATTCGAACAGAGATATTGTCCATCACCCTCTTTCTTCGCTCCTACGCCATATTTTCATCATTATCCTCACTTCGTCCTTTTCCTCTCCTTCCCCACTCCCGCTCCTTGCCCCTGGTTTCTTCATCCTTCCATCCCTGATGCCCCCCACCCCTGATTCCCTCTCTCCTCGAGCACCTTGATTACGAAGTCCCCCCTGGGGGATGGCCCTGCCGCATTCAGCCCACGGCCGGGGGCGCTCTCAGACGCAATCCCATGGGAGGAATGTATTGAGGAAGGAAGGAATTGGTGAAGGATAAAGGGGAGAAAAAGCCGGAGAGTGGTTGATGCTATTCGAGGGCCTGGAGGGGAGGAGGCAGTGGGTTGTGCGCGTGTTGTGAAGCAGTGGAGGGAGGACTAGAGAAGATAAAAGGAACCGAGCAACGATTACGGTTGGCAATATTGGAGGAGGTTTACTAGTTTCTCCCCTCCTTGGTGTATACGTATACTAGTTGGGGGGCTTTAGGTCCTCGGGACGGACACTGTTATGTAAGAATGGGAACAAAGGAAGTTGGCTGAACGAGGCAGAGTAGACGGATAGCTTGACAAAATCTTGGATTGAACTTCTTTTCTAAAAAGCGCCCTTTAGAACCACATCCAAATATAGCTCTTAAGGTGAAGGCGGCGAACGACGTTCGGCTTCCCAGAGATTTCGGATATGGTGAAAAGCGAAGCCTCAGTATTTCAACGCACCGAGGTTCTTTTTCTCCCGAAAGAATTTATTAAGTGCTTCGGTGGGAATGCTCTGAGGTTGACAGACAATATTCCACGTTCTGCGTCCTTACAGACTTTTCGTTTCTAAATTCATATGAAGAGAGATTAGCTTAATCAGAAAAGACATTTTCATTACAATTTAACAACCAAACATATTAATGGCTTGCATTATCATTTAACAGTAGCAATTAATGTTGAGCGATGGGACTGGCAACGGGTTTACTTAAGAGTAACCCATGTTCGTAAATATTAGTTTGTTATCTAATCAGAAAGTAGTAATTTAATCGTCGCGCAAAATGTTTTGCCACATAGCATCTGATAGAATTTTTTTCAAACTTAGATAAAAATAAATTAGGCGATCATAATTATTTATAAATACTAAACAAGTTTTTTTCAAATTAACCTAATAATCATTCATGTCAGGAGCAGGGTCCTACCTAAAATAGATAGGTTAACCGAGATTAGCATTTGATATTTTATTACCTATAAGTGATTTGTTTAGTTAAATATGCACACTGAAGTCAGTCAAATGGATTTTAAATTATATGCAGTCAGTTTAATTTCTGAGTTTTAGTGATTCTTATAAGGTGCAAGCCACAGGAATATTGGTTGTGAGTAGAACAACACCTATCGTTCTAAAAACCCTGTTATTCTGAAGAATTGCAATATTATCTAATTAGTCTAATTGGCCTCTACAATATAGTATGTCCTCACCACTATGATTTAGGATAATAATAAGCCCAAACTCTCCATCTCATACAATCTTTAACTTCTGGTATGTTGTACTTAATTGCGTAAAATTATTAAAACTTCATTCCAAACGATGAAGGTCCACGAATAATAAATCGTTTTAAGTATTGGAATTGATGTTAAAATAGACCCTCGAATCCCCAGCGATAGGAACAATGGTTAAAACAGCCTGAAAAAAGTTATGTTTGGAAAACAAATACTTGGTTAAATATATGTTTTCTGAGTTATTACTTTAGACATCAGGTTATAATAATGGAAAAAATATTAAATATTCGCTTTTTCAACGTTCATTATTAGGCGAATGCCAATTAAATGCCACCGGTAATCAACCTATCTATTCTCATTCTCATTTAGCCATACGCTGAGGCCACATTCAAAGTTATGTATTTATAGTTTATATTGAAATATTTTTCCTAATATTTTCGATTATTCTCTGGTAGTATAATTTTAGAAGCGGATATTTATTACTGTAATTTCAGATTCATTTGATGAATTAGATATGGGGTATATGGAGCTGCTTTAATCAAGACATATATGAAAAAAAACAATAGGAAGAGGGCGCAGCGGCAAAAGGACTCGCTTGATGCGGGACATTTGTTGAGGAGTACTTAAAAATGCTGTTATGCGACTTATGACGTTTTAAAACCCTAAAATATCTTATTAGAGGTCGTAATCGCTCAAATGAACTTGGTATATGTGCTTATTCCAGTGTATAATTTTTTAATACTTAATTTTTTAAACACGACAAAATTGAAGATACATATGGTACCATTTTACTAAGATATGTTTTATTTACCTATATCATTTTTAATAGATAAATAGATAGCATGAAATTTTATTCAAGGCATTTATCTTGCTTCTAAGTTTTTTAAGTAGTAAAAGTCAGGGTGTTTTTAAGTAAATTTTCGTGGGAGTAAAAATTTCACAGCTGTGTGTAACAAATAATAAAACCTTATTCTCTACTTACCTTGATTAACAAGCACCTGAAATTCCATGGCGATTAATTTCTTTAACAAACTCTTGGCACATGGTTAAAACTATGAGCATTACCATGATCCATCATAAATCACCATAGTAGATGGAACTTCACTCGGCAGAACATGAACAACCCCATTTCTAACGGATGACATGCCGGTAAAAATAACTGCTGACTTGGGGCGTTCTGACGTTTCTCCTTGTACATTTAATCCATAAGTTAAGGCATCTGTGAACAGACGTGCAAACATTTACTGGAATGGTAAGCGTGGGGAAACCTAAGAATGTATCAAGTTGGAAATACGGAACTCCTTCGCATTGAATTTGAATTTATAATTTACGCTCCAATTATTAATGTTACTTTAATCATGATATATAAAGATGTGGAGAAGGTATAATACACATATATGTAAATGTTATTATCATTAGATTACCTGTTCTATCAATATTTCATTTGAGGAGACCTTAGTATATACACTATATTTGATTGTAATTTTCATTTGAAGCAGTGACTGTTTTAATCCCTAGGTTCCATTATGTAGAAAAGGATGATTACTGTGAGATTGCAAACCCAAAAAGTTCAAATACGATTTTCAACCCATATATTCCTTCAAATATCGTATGTGAACATCATGTATCTGGTATTTTTATTAGAAAACAATACATTTTCGTTGATCGTGTGATTATTACGCATTTAACTATAATTATTTACAATTATTATAAAAACATATTTACCAGACATAAAAATTATAAACAATATTTAAATTATTATTTTAAATTATTATTTTAAATTATTTCACCACTGCACAATCTTGAAATATTTGAAAATTTTTGATAAAAAATTACTTTTACAATTAATTCATAACTTTTAAATTATATATATATATATATACATATATATATATATATATATTATTAGGTAATCTACCGGTTAAGGTAGGTTTTTGGATGGACACAACTATCAAATAAACATTTTGTGACTCCCCACCTAGCAAACTAATCTATATCAGGTCCCTCTTCATCTCGGTGTACTTCTTTCCTCCCTTCATCCCGCCCAACATCCCTATCCTGTTCCTCCCCTTACCTCGCTTGCCCAACATTCTCCCCTCTATTACCCTCTTCAACATTCCACTACCGCTAAATACGCCTTTCATCCATTTTTCCTGCCTCCATAGGATTTCTCTCAACAAACCCCTCTCCTCCCCCACCATTTCTAGTACTTCCTCATTTGTTTTTCTTTCGGTCCATTTCACCTTCTCCATTCTTCTCCACACCCACATTTCAAAAGCCTCCAATCTACGTCCATCCTCCTGCTTCAGCGACCACGTTTCCGCGCCGTATATAGCTACGCTCCATATCAGAGTTTTTACGAGTCTTGTCTTAACATCCCTACTCAACGTCCCCGTCATCAACTCCCTCCTCCTTGAGAAAGCCTCCTTGCCTAGCGCAATTCTTCTCCTTACGTCCCTACCACTTTGACCGTATTGGTCCAAAACACTTCCGAGATATGTAAACTGTTCTACCTGCTCTATTTTTTCCCCGCCTATTTTAATATTTAGCTTAGCCTTTTTCTTTCTGGAAAATCGCATAACCTTTGTTTTACTAATATTGATTCTCATCCCATATTTATCGCACTGAACCTCCAATTCACTCAACAATGCTTGCAACCCCTTGGCTGACTGAGCAACTAATGCTTGGTCATCAGCAAACCTAACCGATTTTACGAGTTTCCCTCCGACTTTCGTTCCTACCTCCAGTTCTTCCCATGCCTCATTAATCATTTCCTCTACATATAGGTTGAACAGTACCGGTGACAATGGGCAACCCTGCCTTACACCTCTTCCTAACACTGCCCATCCGGACTCTCCGTTCCCCACTCGCACATGAGCAGTCTGAGACATGTAAAGGTTGCGGATCAGTCTCCTGTCCCTCCAATCCATTCCTATTTTCTGCAATACACGTATTAATTTTTCCCAATTCACTCCATCAGACGTTTTTTCGAAATCTACAAAACAGGCAAAAACGTCCTGATTGTATTCTATATTCCTCTCGACTAGTGATCTCATTACTGCAATGGCATCACGCGTACCTCTTCCTTTCCTGAACCCAAACTGATCATCCCCTAAGTAATCATTTGCCTTACTCTCTATCCTTTTGTTGATGATCCTGAGAATAACTTTAGCTGCGTGGGATATCAAACTTACTGTTCTGTAATCCTCACATGACGAAGCCTATTGCACAAACCAGAAAAGAATTGTACTCAATAATCCAAGCAAGCAGGATCTTAGAAATGTTTACAGTGCCTTAACATGATATCCAAAGATATCGGTTCCACACAGACTAAACGAACAGATGTTTTATAAGAAAAAGTATTTCATGTAATTTTTAACGAACGTTATTTTTTTCTCAATCATTAACGCGTATTTTTATATACAAATGTGCAACCCAAAGGTGACACCGTCAGTCGAGAAATATAGTGGAAGGAGGAAAGGAATACATGAAGCTTAATGTGGCAGTGGACGTCGGGACGGAGGAGAGAAAGATCTATCGACTGGTTATAAATGGCCCGGATGCGATGCTTCAGGCCAGTGTTTTGCAAGGGACACCACCGTGGGGATGAAATGGAGATTTCCGGGTAGGGGAGCTCGGAGAGGAGTTTGGGTGTTTCCTGGCGGGGGGAAGCGGGAGAGAGATTGATAGATCGTGGAGGAGCGAAGCAACGACCGTGGGGCGAGGGTGGGAATGAGAGTTGAGTAATGCACATGGTGAACCGGGGGCGGGAGGGGAGAATGAATTAAACGAGAGGCGTGTAAAGATAAGATGGTGAATTGGTTGTCATGGGAATCGCCCACTCTCACAAGGCATGCATGTGTGCTGTGCGACATACTTAGCTGGCCAAATGGGTCCCTAGGTAGCAGTTTTAATGCTTTTCTGTATTTCTACATCCAAGTGATGGGTTGGCATGTCTTTTGTTTAAATGAGTGTGCTTCCTTATTTGCCGTAACGGAGACGCTTCCTTCTCTGTTTAAGGCCACAAGACAGAGTTTGAATGGGATTCATCTGCCCAGCCATCACCCTATTTCTAATGCCCAATTCCTTTCAAGTGAATGACTCGCATTCAGACAATTAAAATAAATGTTATACACAAAAAAAGGAACTTAACCTCCAGCATAAATGGAAACATAGCTTCATCAAAGCATGTTTCCATAGCTATGTAGCTATTAAAGCTATGTTTTTTATTAATCTTCTTGATTTTTACTGAAGAAAAGGGGAAATGAAGATGATGGTAAAAAAAAAATTAATTCAAAATTAGAATTCCATCACATTTTTAGGAGATAGAAAGAAATATATGCATATCTATATATATATATATATATATATATATATATATATATATATATATATATATATATATATATATATATATTATTAGGTAATCTACCGTTTAAGGTAGGTTTTTGGATGAACACAACTATCAATTAAACATTTTGTGGCTCCCCACCTAGCAAACTAATCTACGAGTATATCAGGTCACTCTTCATCTCGGTGTACTTCTTTCCTCCCTTCATCCCGCCCAACATCCCTATCCTGTTCCTACCCTTACCTCGCTTGCCCAACATTCTCCCCTCTATTACCCTCTTCAACATTCCACTACCGCTCAATACGCCTTTCATCCATTTTTCCTGCCTCCATAGGATTTCCCTCAACAAACCCCTCTCCTCACCCACCATCTCTAGTACTTCCTCATTTGTTTTCCTTTCGGTTCATTTCACCTTCCCCAAATATATATATATATATATATATATATATATATATATATATATATATATATATATATATATATATATATATATATATGAAATAAAGGCAAGGAAAATGGTAAAGGAACGCACATAAAGAACAAACACAAGAGAGGTGGGGATGGCGGATGTGAACAGATCACGAATGTAAAAATATTTTCCTCGACCGGGACTTAAACACCGGATCTCTCCACTTATCGGACGGATGCTCTAACCACCTGAGCTTTCGAGGAAAGGTACATTCCTTACGTTTCATGGCATGCATAGCCAGAAGAAGAGACGAATCACATTGGCCCCTCTATTTCTCCGTTGGTGGGTGAAACAGCTCCCTAACGCCATCTCTCGGGCAACAACTATCGGAGCCCTTTGGCGCATTATAAGATCGCAGATCGCAGTGTAAGTATGGTTTCCTTATTAGCTTAGTTGGTAGAGCATCCGCCCTGCAAGTGGAAGGCCCGTGGCTCAAATCCCGGATAAGGAAATATTTATACTCTTGTCATATGCTCAAATCCGTCTTTCCCACCTTTCCTGTGTTTATCTTTTATGTGTTTTCCTATCCCCTTTCCTTAAATATCTATTTCTATGTGTGAATATAATATTTGTTCGCCGTATGGCGGAATTTTCGTGTTCGAATATATATATATATATATATATATATATATATATATATATATATATATACATACATAAATTTTTATAAATGTATTAGCTGATCTTAAGTTTAAGGTAGGTTTTTGGATGGCAACAACTATCAAATAAATATTTTTAACTTGAAACAAAACCATATCCAGTAACCTATCCTACATCACGTCCCTTTGTACTTCTTCTCTCCCTTCATCCCGTCCAACATCCCTATCTTGTTCCTTCCCTTTACTCGTTTGCCTAACATTCTCCCCTCTATTACCTTCTTCAACATTCCACTACCCCCCAATACGACCTTCGCCATTTTTCTTGCCTCTATAGGATTTCTCTTAACAAACATCTCTCCTCATCCACCATCTCCAGTATTTCCTTATTTGTTTTCCTTTCGGTCCATTTCACCTTCTCCATTCATCTCCACACCCACATTTCAAAAGTCTCCAGTCTACGTCCATTCTCTTGCTTCAGTGACCACGTTTCCGCGCCGTACATAGCTCTAGCGCCGTGCTATGTTCCATATTAGATTTTTTCCGAGTATTTTCTTAACCTCCCTACTAAACGTCCCCGTCATCAACTCCCTCCTCCTTGAGAAAGCCTCCTTGCCTAGGGCAAGTCTTCTCCTTACGTCCCTACTACTTGGACTGTGTTGGTCCAAAACACTTCCGAGATACGTAAACTGATCTACATGCTCTATTTTTCCCCTAATATTTTAGTGTTTAGCTTAGCCTTTTTCTTTCTTGAAAATCGCCAAAACCTTTGTTTTATTCATATAGATTCTCATCCCATATCTATCGCACTGAACCTCCAATTCAATCAGAAATGCTTGCAACCTCATGCATGATTGAGCCACTAATGCTTGGTCATCAGCAAACCTAACCGATTTTAGGAATTGCCCTCCGACTTTCATTCCTAGATTCAGGTCTTCCCATAATGCCTCTTTAACCATTTCCTCCACATATACGTTGAACAGCACCGGTGGCAATGAGCAACTCTTCCTCACATCTATTCCTAACATTGCCCATCTGGACTCTCCGTTCCCCACTGACCCCTGAGCAGTCTGAGACGTGTACAGGTTGCTGATCAGTACCTCCAATCCATTACTATTTTCAGCAAGACACGCATTAATTTTTCCCAATTCACTCCATCAAACGCTTTTTCGAAATCTACGAAACAGGCAAATACATCCTGATTGTATTCTATATTCCTCTTGATCAGTGATATCATTACTGCTATAGCATCATGCGTATCTCTCCCCTTCCTAAACCCAAACTGATCATCCCCTAAGTAATCATTTGGCTTACTCACTATCCTTTTGTTGATGATCCTGAGAATAACTTTAGTTGCGTGGGATATCGAACTTATTGTTATGTAGTTCTCACATAATGTAGCCTTTACCTTTTCCGGAATAGGAACTAACACTGATCTCACAAAATCTTATGGCCAGATTCCTTCCTCACAGATGTTGGTGTGGTTGCTTGTTGGCATGTTTACCAGAACAATGACCAGGTTCGACTGTTCTGCTTTAATCTCTACGAGTACTAATCTATCCGTTGTTTGTTCTATGTTGACTAGGCTTCTTCTACCCCTTTATTTAATATTACGGCAACTCCTCGTTGGCTCTCGTCCCCGCCGCTGTATTTTATTTTCGCAGTTTCCGGGGGTCAATTTCTCTATACTGTCCATCATATTAATTTTTGGAATAATAATTGAGGTGGTATCTCGTTCCCTTCCTCATTAGTGTTTTTAACGTTACACCAACTCTTAATGGCCGCCCCACTGGGGTCAGACGCCATTGCCGCCGCCTCACTGAGGAATAGACGCTGCGTGGACTACCTTTCGTCTGGCTCCTAACCTTCGACCTATCTGGCATGGGTGACCCTGCCGGGAGCAATTATTATTACTCCCGCCTGCACAGCTCTAGGGGTCATCGGAACGCACAAGCCCTATCACCATGTCAAGGTTGTAGCCTGTGGGAGGGATATATATACATAAATATTCAAACACGAAATCCCGCCATACCGCGGAGAAATATTTTTTCACATGGAACTAGATTTCGAGAAATATTATTTGGAAAACACATAAAAGACGAACACAGGGGAGGTGGGGATGGCGGTTTTGAGCAGATTACAAGCGTAAAAATATTTCCTTAACCGGGATCTGAATTGCGGACCTTCAGCTTGTTCGTTTTTTATGTGTTTTCCTAACTCCTTTCCTTATATCTATTTCTATGTGTGAAGTAATATATATATATACATATATACGAGTATATATATATATATATATATATATATATTTATATATATATATATATATATATATATATATATATATATGTCAATAAATGTAGTAATCAACCCTAAGTTCGGTTTGGTAGGTGATGGTACGGCTCACCCAATACTAAGCACCACAGTATGCGATATTCCCACATCAGGTAGGGGGGCCAGTTCCTTTCCTTGTGCCACTTCTGGTTTCTCAGGAAGATCTGGTTCCCGAAAAATGAAATAGCCTGTGTGGAGCTGCAGGTGCCCAGAAAAGCTTGCTCGCGAGGCGAACCCGGGTCCTCTGGTCAAACCTTCTTCCCCAGGGCTACCGTACATTCATAAGCACTCACATACACACATACTATATATAATATATATATACACACAGACCAAGACACATGCATACATCCGTATAAAACCTAAGTGACAAGGTTGGTGAAGGCACATAAAACTTAGAAACACATAAAAAGGCACATTTTTTAAAGTTCGTTGGAAGGACCTATTAAAAATATTTTATTTTGAAACAAGCTAGCATATGAAAGTTTCGTATTTTTTCCATTGCCGTCTTTTCAACGTATTATCATATTAGAGATAATGGCATCGTCACCAGAAAACTTTAATTAATCCAAAAACAAACAATGCACCGAGTAAAAACTTTCCCTACTTTTTAAAGTGCCAAGAAAAAATGGTTTAATTTATAACATCTGTATATAAGTCCTGTGCTCTCTGCCTATTTATTTATGGCGTTCCCATTTATTTGTATAACTGAGCGATCGCTTCTCTCCATTTTTTCCACTGGAATTCAAGATCATATTTTCTATCAATTCGCTGTATCCTTGTCTAAACCTTCCGGATATGTTTGTCTTATTTACATTCTTTATTAATTCAGAAGAATCAACATCATCTTCCATTGGGTATCTTCTTGTATCATTTCGGTTATTTTTATCTTCTGTGATCCTTCCGATCCCGCTTACCATATTCATCTCCCTCGCTTTCATGCCTTGCGTTTACTCTTCGCGCTTTACTCACACTTCCTCAACTTCTCCTTCTTTTTCACTGCATTTTCCTGTCTTCCCCGATATTTTATCCTATTATTTCTTTTTTTCTTTCCTTATTCCTCCTGCTCTTTTAGTACGTCTTTTCTCCTCCCCTTTCCTTCCTTTACAACTCGCCCTCCCAACTTTCCGAGGCCGACCGGTGCGGCGTCACCCAATTCTTCTTCCCCGCTAAAACCCTATCATTTAAACGCACACCCATTTATTCATGTCTTCATAAATATTTATAACGTCTGTATCGGAGAAAGGAGGAGTAACAATGGAGGCGTGTATCGATGCATGTGCCTTCAGATGTTCCTTGTCTCTTATTCCCCCACACGTATTTAGGTGTCCATGTGTTCCTAAATGCACCATGATATGAATCTACTTTATTTTTATAGCCTGATGTGGGAATATAAATAAATAAATAATAACTAAATGAATTATGAATAAGTAATATATATATATATATATATCAATATCGTGTGTATGTTTATGTTTGTATATACATTCAAACACGAAATACCGCCATATAGCGAATAAATATTCATTCACATTGAAATAGAGATAAGGAAAATGGTATAGGAACACATATAAAGGACAAACACAAGAGAGGTGGGGATGGCGGATGTGAGCAGATCACGAATGTAAAAATATTTTTCCTCGTTAGGGACTTGAACACCGGATCTCTCCACTTGCCGGGCGGTTGCTCTAACCAACTATCGAGGAAGAGCACTTTTACACTGAAATCTGCGATCTTATAAAGCGCCAAAGTCGTTAACTTCACCTATATTTTTGACCACGCAAAAACTATTCATTCATTTAATTTTCGTGGTTTTTGATAACAAGAAAAACCATTTTACATCCACCGTTAGGAATTGAAAGGGAAGACTGGCCGATATTTTATGTATTTCCCTCAATCACCGAAGTCATCAAAAACTAAAATCAACGATACATTTTTTAATTCCCATTCCTCCTCTTTTTTTATCCAATTTTCGTCTTAAAATTGAATATGAATGGCTAAGTTTTGATTAATTTGTATGTTTACTTGCTCATTAAAATATAAGCATAATGACCTAATATACGCATGTTTTAATGTAAATTGTGAATGGGCACCTTTTTCTTCTCTCCCTCCGGATATGTCCTTTTCACTCTTCTTTTTCCCTCGGACATTCCCTTGGTACATCCAACTCCTATTTGTACCCTTGCCATCCTCGCCCCGACCGTCTTCCTTTCCAATCTTTAGTTCACTTCACATGAAGGGGGGATGAGCGTCCAGGTCACAGGCCATTGAGTCGAACGTAAGCGCCGTAAATTGACTTCTGGAATGGGACTCGGGGTTCTTTTTTATATTTTAACGTCTATTTATATTTGTTCCACTCCCTTTTCCCAATATCCCGTGCTCTCCCAATCGTCTTTCATTCGCTTCCGTCATTTCTCTCGATCTCTCTCACTTCTGTTTACTAATTCAAAAATACCTCCACCTCCCACGCAATTTGATGTTTTAGGAAAACTTTCTTGGATGCACACATTTCTATCTCCCACGAGAAGATTTTTTGCCACCACGCTATCCATGGGGAGAGAATGTGCTGGTGCGTTGCCTCGGTGATGGGCGCATTTCAAGAAAATGGTTGATGGTATGGTGTGTATTTATCGGAGGCAATGGGGACGATTTGCGTTTCCATCTGATCGAGTTATCTGCATAATATACTCTCATAAGTAATTATACGCTTCGCTTCATACACTCGGAATACTTAGTTTTTAACTTTTCGTTTCTATTTTCATTTATGTGTGAAAACAGCGACTCCAAGAAATCCTTTATAGTAGAAATATAGAAGTAAATAAAAAGATTTTCGACTGTAAAATATAAAATGCTACGCTTCAAAACTATATAGTTACTACAGACTATACATTAACCCAATATCCGAATTTATATGTAATCGTAGAGTCGGAATCATAAGGTTAGATACCTGATTTCATATAAGAGAAGTCCCTCTGATTCCACTGCATTCATTTTGTTACCATAAAAATAAACTGTTGATATTTACGTCAGTTATACGGGAACATTATTGAAGGTAGTCTGTGAGCAGATGCTATGATCATTTATTTTGTATATATATAAAAATATATATACATATATACATGAATATCTCAATAAATAATAGTATTTAGCTACCCTAAATTACCAAATGCCAATAAATTCCTTGGGGAAAGTACTTTCCCCCTTCCACACACCTTTTTGGTGGGTTGCAGGGTATTT
Organism: Hetaerina titia; assembly: GCA_037158775.1. Lineage (NCBI taxonomy): Eukaryota > Metazoa > Arthropoda > Insecta > Odonata > Calopterygidae > Hetaerina > Hetaerina titia. The sequence continues at coordinate 85,345,279 of CM073777.1, read as the reverse complement.
ATGTAGAAGTAGAAGTACTTGAAGTTACCCGTGAAACATTGACGTTCCATCCCATCGTTGTCCTATTACCACCTATCGATAGATAAAGTGTGAAAAAGGATGAAATTTGCCCGAGGGTTCCTTTAATATAAATCTGCTTCAAAAGCTAAAACCGTTGCGAATTCAAAGCATTACACACCGCCGTATGACGAACAAACCGCGGCTAATGTGCGTCCAATTAATCGTGTACCGTCGCCTAGCAACGTCATTACGGAGGCGTGGCGGAACCCAAATTCATGCTTCAGGGCTTATTTGACGATTCGCAGCGCTTATTCATTCAGGATATGGCGGTGTATGGGGTTGGGAAGGGTTTGGAAAGGGCGAGGCGTGGCGGCGGGCCCCAGGGTAGGGGCCAGGCACTTCATCCCAAAAGCCACCGACTTTGTATTCCTCCACTCTTGAACTCGATTGCGTATTCAGAAATCGCTCCTTTAAACCCATCACTTCTCCCGCTGTAGTCTCCCTCCGCGTCCTCCCCCAGACCCCGCAGCCTCAACCGTCCTTCCTTGTGAAACTTACGTGCCCAATCCATCCCATGGTCCCTTCCCACTTTCCGAAACGGAGAATTCAACCAATAGACCTACCGAAACACATGGTCTCAAACTCTTTGTCCTCCAAACCCACCTACGTCTACCTCCACGGAAGCAATCTCTCCCTTTCCAATTTCTCCTCAGTGTTTCGTGCCAATTCCTAGCGTCTGTCTTTATCCGACCCTTGTCTCATTCCTTTCCGTAATCCCTTCCTCTCTCCTTGTTCTCTTCACACACACTTTCACTTTGGTTGCTACTAAGGCTGTCATCTCACCAGCCACTTACCTACCCTTTTGCCTATCTCTCTCTCTCTCTCCCCCTCCTTATGCCTCTGCTCTTTCTTTCTCTCCATCTTTCTCTTCCTCTCTCTCTTCTCCACCCCACCAATCTCTCGCCCAAATTTTATGTCCTCCTCCAAGCCACTAGTGTCGCGTACATCGCTCCATAACATGGCTCCGGGCCTCAATCTTTCCCTCACCGCCCCATCCCACACCCTCCCTCCACCCTCCCTCGTCACCGCAACGTAAAAAGTGAATCGGTCGTTCCAAGCTTTGTGCTCGTCGACACAAAAGGAGGTGGCGGTGGGACGGTGCGAGACCTGGGCGGTAGGTGCAAACAATAGGGGGTTTAAGATGTGCTGGATAAGCCCTTTAATGGCGCCTTAAACAAAAAGGACTCGAAAGTGAAATGTGTGTAATCTGTGATGGGTAGAGCAGACCGTGGCGGCGATGACGTCTTCAGGAACGATGCAAGGAACCATTTTCAACCTCGCTTTTTTTGCTTTTTTCCGTGGCTAGTTTGAGGGGAGTACATGACCGACAAAAGTCATTCATAAAAGTTATGAGTGAAGTTTTCAATGTTTTAAAGGCTTGTTGAAAATAAATGAATAAGTGGGTACCGTCGTACGATTGAGGTTTGTGGAATTGTAATATATATATATATATATATCATTTTAAGGTATATATGAGTGGTTCATTACTTTTCTCCCTTTTTTATGCCCTGATTGCAACAAATTATACCAAATTCACACCTTAAGACTTCATCAATAGCAACCGCTTTCTGAAATGTAAGCGAGAGATGCAGCATTAAGTTGAGAAATTAAAAAAATGAAGTTGCTGTAAAAGGCCAGAGCTAAATAATATTTTTCAGATTAATAAAAAATCCTTAATTTACTTAAAATCATTAAATTGTGTGCTTTAAATGAGTTACTGGTGGATTAAAAGGTCAGGATGAAATTTATTTATATTAATATTAAGGAAAATGATCTTTAACTATAATTGTCTCATAAGAAAGTTTTTTGGGCAGACCGTGGAAATTCACACTTAACATTGTTAACTAAATCACTTTCGGTAAGTATCAGGGTTTTTTTACGCCCATTTCTATTCCGATCTGGAACTTTTTAAAAGCTTTACTCTTGTTCATAGCATCTATAAACTTCTTACTCATATCCACTCTTATCTCCATCTGCATATATTTCTTCCTTCAACGTTTTAAACTTAATTTTTTGTTATTATTCCCTCGATTTTCATTTCTAACGATATTTTCTCTTCATTTGCAGATGTTTATAACCGTCTTTTCGGTTTATTTCTCCGATTAGTCCTATTTTTTCTCATTTTCTGCACTGTCTTAATGTTTTCATCTTTCACCTTATATTTCAAAAACTTCCAAAAGTTTACTTCAAGCTAATTCCTTCAAAAAGGGCCTTCGCATTTCCACAATGAGAAAAATATTTTCGGTAGTTTTATACGCACCCGCTGATTATAAAAAGAACGTATTTTTGAAATGTTGTGATTCATTAATCAACGCAAATTATATCCCATATGTATTTTAACATTATGTGATGTTTTTGTATCGTTTCCCGCTCTTGATATCTTAGTCTAACGATAAGATGATCTTTTAAGTGTTTCATCTGGTGTAATGTCTTATCCAATTATGAGTAAATTATTATTGAATGACTTTTTCTGAAATATAGATCCACCTAATTACGTCTAAGCTTCAAGTATACCTTCTCGTTGGCCCATATCTACTCTCTGCAGGCAGTGAAGGAAATGATGGATAATTGATGGAAATTTATTCATCCGACTCTCAATTGCCTGAACCCTTCAGATGCATGACTGTACCGAAGCAATGCTTTCAATTCCTCTTGATATTTTAATGGAATTTCCATGTTAATGCGTGCAATGAAATGTTGGTATTCGTTTGTTTCCAAATGATATTCGTTCCACTTTACGAAATAGCAACGGATATAGCGCATGATCCATAAAGGGTTCAATCTGCGTATCTAATATAGACGAATACCACTTAATTTCTTTATTCAATGAGACGGAGACAGCGCTACAGATACTTGTTACAAGAGCTGCGATTTAAATTTTTGGAATATCCTAAAAACCAATTTTTCTCTGAAAATTTTTGTAAAAATTGGAGTAAAATGTTAAAAAATTTAAATATTATATAATTGAAAAGATAAACCCTGTTTTGGTGAAAGATAGATAAACGACATAGAATTTCTTGCAATCTTCAAAGAATATGCCAACATTTAAAAGGTAAAACGATAATATTTCTTAAAAAAGTGACAAAAACGCGACTAACCTTACCATCTGCCGATGACGTAGTTTTTAGAAGCTGAAAAGACTACAATTACATTGATGTCTTCACAGAAATATAAAAATTTTCCAAAAATTATTAATTATTTAATTAATAGTGTATTTTAGCCTATCAGTTGCATTTTAAACTTTAAACAATTGCCATTTTACGGTTCAAAAATACATTCAGGTCTAGTAAATGTAAAACTTATTGCATATAACAAAAATATATATACTATATATCTATATATATTTTTTTAAATAGTCCAGGGGGTAGAGCGTTGATACTGACTGGAGGGTCCCGGGTTCGATTCCCGGGAAAGGTCTTCTGGGTTCCTGCAGCTCCACTCAAGTTAGTTGATTTTTCGGGTACCAGATCCTCCTGGGAAATATAACCGGCAAAGGGAAAGGAACTGACCCCCCTACCCTGATGTGTGAATATTCACACGCCGTCGGGCTTGGCCCATGGGTGGGCTCTACCATCACCTACTAAACCGATCTTCGGGTTCATTACTGTGTTTTTTTTAATTCCATTGGGAACCTTCTCGACAACCATCTTTGTAATAAAGGCACGTAAGGCACTCTGTTTTACTATCTGTTCCTTATTATTAGTGACCTAACTACTTCTAACATTACCTACTAAACCGACCCAAATAAAGATTACCATGAAAAATACTATATATATATATATATATATATATATATATATTTATAATCTGACCTAAAGAAGGCCAAAGAAAAGGCCGAACACTCAAGCATATAATATATATATATATATATATATATATATATATATATATATATATATAATATGTGTGTGTGTGTGTGTGTGTGTGGGTGTGGGTGTGGGTGTGTGTGTAAAACAATAATTAGGTAATCTAACGATTAGGGTAGGTTTTTGGATGGACAAAACTATCAGATAAATATTTTGTAACTCCAAAAAAAAAGCAATCCAGCAACCTATCCTACATCAGTTCCCTCTACATTTCTGTGTCTTTATTTCCTCCCTTCATCCCGTCCAATATCCCTATTCTGTTCCTGCCCTTTCCTCGTTTGCCCAACATTCTCCCCTCGATTACCTTCTTTAACATCCCACTACCGCTCAGTATGCCTTTCATCCATCTTTCCTGAATCCCTAGAATTTCTCTCAGCAAACCTCTCTCCTCACACACCATCTCCAGTACTTCCTCATTTGATTTCCTTTCGGTCCATTTCACCTTCTCCATTCTTCTCCACACCCACATTTCAAAAGCCTCTAGTCTACGTCTATTCTTTTGCTTCAGCGACCACGTTTCCGCGCCGTACATAGCTACGCTCTATAGCAGAGTTTTTACGAGTCTTTTCTTAACCTCCCTACTCAAAGTCCCCGTCATCAACTCCCTCCTCCTTATGAAAGCTTCCTAACGTTGCGCAATTTTTCTCTCTACGTCTCTAATACTTTGACCGTGTTTGTCATGAAACCGTCCGAGATACGTAAGCTGTTCTACCTACTCTTTTTTCTCCCCTCTTTTTTAATGTTTTGCTTAGCCTTCTTCTTCCTGGAAAATCGCATCACCTTTGTTTTATTAATATTGATTCTTATCCCATATCTGTCGCACTGAACCTCAGATTAATTCAGCAATGCTTGAACCCCATGCCTGATTGAGCAACTAATGCTTGGTCATCAGCAAACCTAACCGATTATACCAATTTCCCTCCGACTTTCATTCCTACCTCCAGATCTTCCCATGACTCTTTAATCATTTCCTCCACATATACGTTGAACAGTACCGGTTACAATGGGCAATACTGCCTTGCACCTCTCCCTAACACTGCCCATCCGGAATCTCCGTTCCCCACTCGCACCTTAGCAGTATGAGACATGTACAGGTTGCGGATCAGTCTCCTGTCCCTCCAATCCATTCCTATTTTCTGCAATACACGCATTATTTTTTCCCAGTTCACTCTATCAAACGCTTTTTCGAAATCTACAAAACAGGCAAAAACGTCCTGATCGTATTCTTTATTCCTCTCGATTAATGATCTCATTACTGCAATGGCATCGCGCGTACCTCTACCATTTCTAAACTCAAACTGATCATCCACTAAGTATTGATTTGCCTTACTCTCTATCCTTTTGTTGATGATCCTGAGAATAACTTTAGCTGTGTGGGATATTAAGCTTATTGTTGTGTAATCCTCACATAATGTGGCCTTGATCTTTTTCGGAATAGGAACTAACACCGATCTCACAAAATTTTCCGGCCAGATTCCTTCCTCATAGATACTACGAATCAGTCCATATAAAGTCTTCTTCCCACATTTTCCTAAAAATTTCAACAGATCCACAGAAATGCCGTCAAACACAATGGTCTTATTTGCTTTCATCTCTTTTAATGCCCTTTCTATTTCATCTTCGAGTATGCCTGGACCTAAGCTACCTTCTTCTACGTGATGTTCCTTTTCTATGTCTAACCTTGTCGGCCTAAGTTCTTTGCCATACAGTGTTTCTATATATTCCTTCCATCTCTCTTGGATTTTTCCTGGTTCAGTTATTATCTTTAACTTAGCACAGATTTTGCCTTCTTACTTCCCGATAATAACTTAACCTTGCTGTATAGAGCACCAATTTCACCCTTCTTCTGTAAACTTTCCATATCCTTGCATTGCGTTTTCCACCATTCTTCTTTTGCTTTATTTGTGGCCCTTCCCAATATATTGTTTAACTCTTTGTATTTCATTTTGCCTAACTCTGTGTTTACATTCTTCCATCTTTTTCTCTCATCCATATTTGCAATCATATCATCCGTTACCCATGGTTTCCTTATCCTTTTACGCGTTAACGGTTTCTATAGTGTCTTTTGCGGCTTCCGATATCCCTTTCTTGATACATTCCCATTTTTCTTCGATAGTACTCAGTTCTTTACCGTCATCCATCATTTTCTCTACAGCCTGCAGATACTCATTCCTTGTTAATCCATTTAATGCTTCTAAATTCCATTTCCTAACCCACCACCTTTGCCTTATTTTCCTGAAACGGACCACCTTTCTCAAGAGGAATTAGGAACAGAACTCAGTGTTCTGTTCCTAATTCCGCTTGAGAAAGTGGTTGCACCACCGAAAATTCGAGAACTAGTGAGTCCCTCTTTTATATGTTTTAGTTTCTGTGTTTGCTATGACTATTTAGTGAATTATATATATATATATATATATATATATATATATATATATATATATATATAGATGATGCGGAAGTACTCACGAGAGCAATATAACTTTTGGACGGCACAATAGAACACAGAATAAAACAGATAACACGTAAAAGGATACTCACACTGTAGATGATTTAAGCTTTCGGCCTACTCCGAGGCCTTCTTCAGGTCAGACTCTGTTTTATTCTGTGTTCTATTGTGCCGTCCAAAAGTTATATATATATATATATATATATATATATATATATATATATATATATATATATATATATATATATATATATATATATATATATATATATATATATATATATATCATGTGAGGATTACAGAACAATAAGTTTGATATCCCACGCAGCTAAATTTATTCTCAGGATCATCAATAAAAGGATAGAGAGTAAGCAAATGATTACTTAGGGGATGATCAGTTTGGGTTTAGGTACGCGTGATACCATTGCAGTAATGAGATCACTAATTGAGAGGAATATAGAATACAACCAGGACGTTTTTGCCTGTTTTTTAGATTTTAAAAAGGCGTTTGATAGAGTGAATTGGGAAAAATTGATGCGTGTATTGCAGAAATTAGGAATGGATTGGAGGGACAGGAGACTGATCCGCAACCTGTACATGTCTCATACTGCTCAGGTGCGAGTGGGGAACGGAGAGTCCGGATGGGCATTGTTAGGAAGAGGGGTAAGACAGGGTTGCCCATTGTCACCGGTGCTGTTCAACGTATATGTGGAGGAAATGATTAAAGAGGCATGGGAAGAACTGGAGGTAGGAATGAAAGTCGGAAGGGAATTCGTAAAATCGGTTAGGTTTGCTGATGACCAACACGGTCAAAGTGGTAGGGACATAAGGAGAAGAATTGCGCTGGGCAACGAGGCTTTCTCAAGAAGGATGGAGTTGATGACGGGGACGTTGAGTGGGGATGTTAAGACAAGACTCGTAAAAACACTTTACGTACACTTTTTTTGGTATAGGAACAAACACATACCTTGCAAAGTCTTCCGGCCAAGTTATTCTATAATAAATGCTAAAAATTGGTATATAATAATATACTTTTACCTTTTACTAAACCTTAGAGTACTTCAGCGGGAATTTTGATCACCCATACGACCTTTTTGGATTTAAAATGCCTAATGCCCATCTCACCATTAAGTAATCCAGGTCCTCATTTTAATTCTAAGCATCCTGTACTGATATATTTCCCGTATATTTTCTCTAAAGATTCCTACCTTCTCTTTCGGATCTTACCTGGGTGAGTTAGCATTTCTCCTAACTTATCTTTGATTTTTTGAGTTTATAGGGAGGTTGACCACTGAAAAACGAAAAATCATTACTGTTTCAGAGTAATAAACTTAAATGCCAGAAGCGTTGGACGAAAGGAAATAATAAATACCAAAGCGTTAGATTTTTCGAAAGCCTATTACACTGTCCCACGCAAATCCTTAGAAAGAATAGGAAGAGCAAGTTTTGATCCATGAATTGCATGTTGAAAAAATAAGTTCCAATGGGACTGGAGACCTAGGGTCTGAATGAGGAAAAAACAGCCAAAAATATTTGTTAGTGATATGAGTTAGTTCAGGAATTTGGCTGATTCTCTGGTTAATTCTCATATATCGTCTTGCTGGTCGCATAAGGTTGGGAAATAGTTTATTGGCATATGATTTTTGTACATTTTTAGAAGGAGTAAACGGAAAATGAATACTATATTATGTAGTGTGGTCTAAATAGAGTAGTCAAGTGAATGAAAAAATTGCTATGAAATTGAAGTTTTAAAAATAGAAATGCGTGCTATAATTTCCCAACAAAATGACCCGAAAAATAAGCATATATAATAAAATAATTGAAACTAGTTATGTAAGCTGTCCATTGCAATTATAATGCCGTTACTTTAACTGAAGTTTGAACCAGTGATATTCGTCTAACCAAAATGTCTCTAAGGTCGATCATAAAGGACTGAGATTCACTGATGTACTTTACACTAATTTTTACATAACTCCTTTCCAAGTAGAATAAGTTTCGTATTTGTCCGATCAAGAAGGATCTACTGGCGAATGATCTACTGGATCTGCTGGCGAAGACGTAAATGTTTATTTATGGGTAAAAAAGTCACTACACATATTTAGGAGTAATGTTTCATAAATATTTCGTGCGGTATAACAATCAATTATGAACATTTACTTGTGTGCTAAACAATTAATTTCAAGGCTAATTACTCTATATGTTCAGATTATAATTTTAAAAACAAGAAAATTACATGGACATTATAATGTTTCATAAAATATTTCTTAGACAACCTACTCTCCGCTTGTTTTGCGTAAGCGTTACTGATAAAAATTGAATAAAAACCGAAATGATAATTTTCAGTGGGTGGATATTGTACAAAATCAGATCACTTCGTACTGTCTAAAAAAGGTGGAATGCATAAAATTTATTACGAACCACATGTTTATTTTATGAGTTATGATGAGGAAATACTAATCACATGCACGCGAGCACATATAGGGATACCCTTTTGAAATTGGTAAAAACGTGTTCTGGGGAGTTCAAAGCATATATTTCCCTTTAAATCCCAGAGTCAAATTTATTTTTAAAAGCAATACGTCCCTGGTGCCCACTACTTCTATGATAATGAAGACTTTTTATGGACTAGTTTGGTAATTTCATACTATATTGTCGTTATCATTTTGATTAATATGTATTATGGTAACGCTTTGAGTTTGATTGTGTTGCCAGGAGACTTTCTGTTGCATTTATAAATGTTTTTTATCGTTCAAACCACATATTGCTTCAACTAAATATTAATTATGAAATATGATATATTTATTATCAAATTTCAGTTGAGACAAATAAAACGGAATGCTAAAATGGTTTTTATAATATTAAGTTTTATTTATGAAATATGCTCCGTGTCTCCTGATGATCTCTTTTATCTTTGTACTATCGATTTTTCCAGGAACCAAACATACACTTTAAAACTTTCTGCAAGCTGGACAAGTTCCTACCTTTGTCACATTTTAGTTGTCATTAGCACTCATATTCTAAGAGATTTCTTCAATTTTGATAGTTAAAACATATGTGGCGATATAGTGAAGACCAGAATGTTCACACTAAAGGGAGGGTTTTGCGAAATAGTACTAAATAAGGTAATTTCGTTCTCAATGGTCACCATGAATATGTTATTACAAATACAATGCTTTGAAACATATTCCTACCTCAAGGCTACCCTGCGAGCACTGTAAGGTGCAGTTTTTCTAAATAAGAAGAGCTTTCACTTTATAATCGAGATGCATTGAAAAAATGATCGGAAAATTTCTGTTATTATGAAAACATCGTATTTTCATCAACTCATTGTTACATTCATTGTAATATTTACTCTCTGTTGAGACCAAATATTGCAATTAGAGCCTCGTATTTTCTCACTTTGGCCGAAATACTTCCTACATAATAATGGCAAGTGAAACGGAATTTCCAGTTGTAACCACGGAACCTCAAGGATAGCCAAGATAAATTTTTGTACCGGTTTTATAGAACTGTATTTGTAGTATATCGTCTGTTTATGAGTCCGCGTCAGTGGTAAAAGTGAACCGTGCAAGTTTTGGAATGTCTGAAGATTTGCCAAGTTCTACACTTCACTTTAGTTGAAGTGCGAACAAAGAAAATGAAATTGTGACAACTTAAATTTCTCATCAAATATATAAGACAATCGATAAGCAAAAAAATGCAATACGAATGCCTTGTTTCAATTTGCTGCGAAATTGTCTCATTACTAATAATATAATATCTTGTTTTGTGAGTACCTACACATTTTGAGTACCTCTCATTTACGAGGAGTATGAATATCCGCCGAGTGATGAGTAAATAAGTTTAGTTGATGCTGAGGGAAACTATAATAATTTCTGCAGTTTTTGTCTAATCTTTGACCAAATTTTCTGCATATTTCCTTTGGAAATAGGGTTCAAATATTCGATTTTGGTGATTAGTGCCAGATTTCAACGTGTTATTTATAACTACTTGTATTGTGATATGCATATTGTTCCGTGTAGATAAACATTGTATCCGCATTTATTTAGAGACTAAAACCTTTTCGTCATTGTATTGTCCGTTAATGGTTACTTCCAATAATTAGACTTAAAAGTAACAATTTATTTTATTCCTAAAGGTACTCCGATATTCATTTCCCTAATATAACGTTATAAAACTATTATATAATATAATGATATTTACAGAGGAGTTAGGTTATTTTAAAAAATATTTTCTTCCCATATGTATGCATTATTTTAAAAGTACGTATAACTACCTTGCATATCTATTTTATTATTAGAAATCTTCTAGAGTCTCATATGGCATCTGAATTTAAGGTATGCTCCCATAGTTCCAATAATCGAGAGCATTCAGTTATCTTATACTATATACTTGTGTCCATGGAAATGCTACGTACAATAACACAATATTGATTTAAATTTTATTAGTACGTAGAGAATTAGTACCTAAGACAATTCATCTTTAGAATACTTTGAATTCCAGAGATGATTAAAGGTTTTATTGAAGAAATGATATAACTGCCGTGGGGGTTAGCCCATTGGCCGGTAATCTTCCGAATGAAAGAACGTGAATATTTCTCCAAATTAGCTGCCTTAGGGTTGGAACATTTGCGTTTTCCAGGATTAATGTTCTAGCCTTAAAATCGCTCAAATTCCGCAATTTGGATTATATGCGTAATGAAAAGAAATATTTTATATAATTTTTTATAGATATGAGTTAAGAAAATACTGACGGACGTGAGTACTGGCTGTATTGATTGAGCCCGATTATTCAAAACATAACCAAGGTGACTCCTAAAAGATGGCAGTGCTTATGAAAAAAGTTTTGATTTGAGGACATTTGCAATATTAGAGTGTCAAAAATGACATAAAAAGTCATATGACCGGCGAAATTTTTAAGTTTAAAGTCACTATAAGTAAACGGAGCAATTCTATAGCGATTTTACATAATTTTATTTTATAGTAATAGTTGATATTAGATAGAGATAGGTTCAAGTCACAGGCTATTCACCATAGCATTCAAGAACCAAAATTAAACTTTCAATTTGTTCTTATTTATCAAAGCGTACTTTTCAATTCCTAAAAAAATCAGATACTTTGTTTTTTGGATAAATTGCGTAAAAGGCTACTCTCCAATTATGACTACTATGTTATGCGTTATCCGATTCGGAGAAATTGAAGAAATTCAGAGATTTCCGGGATATTCTTTCTCTGCGAATTTGCCCTTTGGTTTCTCCTCTGCTTTTATATAATAGTCACGAAATGAAAGAATTTATTTAGGATTTACTAAATATTTTTTATGAAACATATGCATATAAATGGAATAATGAATTAGGCATGCGATGAAAATCAATTCCATTCTTTTAATTAAAGTAGAAAATTTAGGAATTGCATGGGAATAAATTGTGAGAATGTTATTATTATTATTATAGAATGGTTATGAAACCCAATTCCACAATCTTGGAAAATTATGAACTTTTTAGTAACTTTTGTAAATAATTTATTAGTTACCTAATTTAAATAATTCCGTAATTTCAACAAATCATTTTACCTTATACTAACCAATAACGATCAATATTTGCTTTATTTTTTAATACTATATTCTGTATACACAATTCTGATATCAATTACATGCATCTGAAAGTCATTGATTATAGAATTTAAATTTCCTGTCTTTGGAAATATATATTTGAAATTATAAAAAATAAAAAGAATATAGGACATTTTGCGGAAATAATAATTTTTTTTCATATTTTAGCAAATGAGTTTAAATGAACCAAGTATCTTTTAAAAAATATTCTTTTTTTCATATGTTTTTCATGAAGCTTGTTATAATATAAAATATTAACGGTTGTACCACAGACCACATGTAGGTTAGCTGCAAGATACCCGGTGACAGTAACCTAGTAGCAAGTGTTTCTCTGTCCTTTTTTCAGTTTTCTTCAAGCGTAAACATCCTGTAGATTTGATATTTTTTTAAATAGAATTTAGTATATAACGATACATTTTATTCCAATATTAATTTATGCATAAGTTTTAGTTTCCGGCTATTTTCCGTACGTTTTCATGATAAATTCACCTTCTAGAATCTGATGATATTCCAAAATAAATTAAACAGCTTTTTTAACAAACTTGTTTTTATGGTACTTTTCAAATTTAATTTTCATTGTCCACATGTTTATCTGCTAAAACAAGTGATTTGGGACTCGATAAGGCACTAAAGATGAAAAAGGTGCGTGAACTTAGTATCTCTTAAATTTATCGACAAGATCTATTGCCCAATCTTGAACACAGAAAGGAAAATAAAATAAAGATGAAATTTTAGGCCAAATTTATTGCCAACTTGTTTTTTATCCTAAGTAATATTTATGCTTTAGATTTCCCATTCAAAAAATGTCAGCCGTCGAACGGAGGAATTGACGATGACCCCTCGTATGGAACTCCACATGACGATCCAATGCGAAGGTCCTTGCCGCTTTATTCCGTTGCCCTGATTTTGGAAAAATTTAGATGCCTCCCTTTCCCAATCTTCATCAAGGTAGTATTATCAGTATTTGCCACTCATGAGATTCAAAACGCTGCATTCATTTCTCTCATTCCGTCTACGGTAGCCTCATCTGGAAAAACGTCCCTTACCTTCAGAAATACCTTTCCATTCTACACCATTCCCTCATTAAAAGCAGGTTTAAAGAAAATATTTTAAAATGAAACTCTCCCCGCATTTCCCAGTATAGTCCTAATCACAAGTCCCATGATTTTAAGAATTTAAATGAGCTCGCCCTTTTTCCTGGCACTAATAAAATTTGAAAAGCAATAAATGAAATTGCCCTTTGTTAAAAATTGTTAAATGAACTTTCACTGACGATCCCCTAACCTAGGCAAAATTCTGAAATCAAAGAAGCCGATATCGCAGCTAACCCCATCTAGCTCTCGCTCATCAACTTGCAATCTCTTACGTTACTAATTCTGCCTTCTCCTTCACCTTGCGATGTCTTTTTCCGTAAAAGTCTTAAACACATTTTTCCATGCCACCTGCAGAACAAAAATTTCATTTACCGCTTTTAATAAAAAAAGTCAATAAGTCCCTCTTTGAGTTGGAATTTAATTCCTTTTTTTGAGCCCATGATCTGGTTTTCATCTTCCTAATAATATGATAGTTACGCGCATCAATATGGCATATGACAAGGTATTTTAATATTAACGGGTTCTTAAAATGGTGTCCTAAGGGAATCGTTGTAAAAACTCGCCTTTTATAATTAGACTAGCATACATTTGTAGTGTTGTTAAAAAAACGAAAGAAAATTAGTTTAATAGTTAGAAATTATTATTAAACTCCTTGAAATAATAAACACTTAAACTTAAATTCAAAGAGTATCATATTTTGAAAATTAGCACCTAAAATTCAAATATACTATTCTGACGAATAAAGATATGAGAGAGTATAAAGCTTGATGTCACCAGAAAGAGCTTTCTTTTCCAAAAATAAAGAGGGGATATGTCATGAAAAGCAAGACTACAAAGTCCAAAAAACCTAAGTGACGATGGCATGCACCTAAATGTGAATTATATTGAACCTTTAACAATATCTGAAAGAATAAATGAATATTGTGCGCAAGTGTTAGCAAATGAAGCATGAGTAATCGAGTACTGAATGTAATTATTCAATTTATTGTAAAATTAGATGTAAAGTAGTTTTGATGGTTCTTGTATAAGTACTACATACACTCCAAATAGTCAATAACATAAAATGTTCTATAAAATTGAATTTTCTATTTTACTCATTTCCCAAATTCAATGTGAATGAATTATATTTTGACATGTTTTCATTCATTGAAATTTTCAAAGCTATTTATTTTTGCTTCTCTTAATATCCTTTACATATCGGTCAAACGAATAATTATGATTGATAAACATTATTTGAGCTTTGATATTATCGCCAAAAGAAATTATTCGATCAAATGGCGAGATTTATATCTGCAACCCGATATACAGGTATGAAACATATTAAGAAAGGTATAAACTTTGGGAATATTCTATATGTTACCAGACGTGTTTACGTTCCATTTGAAAATTTATTAATTTCATTTAGGCTTAAATGTAGTATTTGGGTCATATATTACGCATAAAATGTACACCTTAGGATTTATTTTGGCATAATAATTTGTTGTATTTCATTTCCGATCACTAAGTTTATGTTTATATGGACTGTGAAGTAAAGAAATTTTTAATAAATACATTATTAGATAAAGGTTCTGATAACTTTTAAAATCATAAATTACAGAGTGAATGCAGTACTTTTGCCTTAAAGAAACGTCTGCTATTATAATTTAGTTTTTAAAATACACATATTTTTTTGTAATGTGATAATGAAAATATGATGGAATAACCTCTTTGCAGTGAGGAACACTTTTCAAGTTATTGAAAGAGAATACTGGCTGAATATTGGTTTATTAATATTATTCATTTCATTCATTCATATTATTCATAATTATTAGTCATTAATATGGCTGAAAGTGTGCAAGTACCTTAATTTTTTTAAATAAGATACTAACACTAACGAACATTATAAATTTTAAGTGTACCATTAATTATTTGGTATGTGCCATCAGCAGACTTGGCTGAAGGCAATAACAGCATTTGGCGAAAACGAAATTAAATGTTAATATGCGGCAAAGTAAGAGTAAATTACGTATATGAATTAATAGCCGTAAAATATAATCACAATTGGGGTAGGAAAGTTTTTCCTTATACCTTTACTACGCCTAGAACTCACCGAGACTCAGCTGAACACTATTAAGTTTTAATGGCTAAGCTGAGTTTTAGTATATATTCTCCATAAAATTGAAATCAGAGAAATAAGGCAATATAAAACTATTTTTGGCGTATATGTGGTAGGGCACAAATTCAGGACTCGTCTTTCACATAGTGTAATTTGATGAGGGCTGTAATTTTGGAAATATAGAGTACAATAAAAGTTATAAAATTTCAAGTTCAAGCCCCTTTATAATTAGAATTATTTTAAGTGGAAATAAACTACCTCAAGTATCGGTTACAAACCTAACATCAAATTTCAAAAAAGGAGCGTTTGAGGTAACTGTCTTGACATGGAAGCAAATGAGCTGCATGAAATACGAGTTAGTGCATGGAGCTCATAAAAGCTCCGGAATCATATACCTGACCGGCATCCTCAACCTCTTTTGGGATTACGGGATGCTGTTACAATTGAACCATTAAGTGTCTAACTGACGCTCGCTCATAACTCTGCCGTCCATGGGATCAGGAGGGGGAATTTTTGACCCCGAGGCTGTGGTGCGGTCATTTCACTTAAACAGTTGTATGTCGGGAAAGACAAGCCGCGGATGTGGAGCCGGCTGATAATGACGCTCGGATATGGCTTTGGATTATTATCATCTCCGCGAGGGATGATTACCGGTCCATCGCGGAACGGAGCGACCGGTGAGAGACGAATGACGAGAGCGCTGCGGGAAAGGTCTGTACTTTGGATAGTTCGAGTTGGTGCCTCTGACTCTCTGTGCACTAGGCTGTTACGACCATCCACGAGCTCAAATTCCTCTCGACCATGGAGGATATTTTTGGAAATGTTTCCCAGAGTGAGCGAAGTCTCTAAATCTACCATGTTTGAGAGACTTGCTCCTTAGCCTACATTTTAAATAGGAGTGAGGAAGGAGTATGGCTAAATTCACAGGAGGAACCGCTTAGATATGCTCACAGTCATCTCAGTGTTAAACCCTTTTTATTGAAGATATTTTTTTAGTTCTTTTGCTCGGAGTAATTGAAATTTAGGCAATATTTACATTGAAAATGGCAAAATCTTTTCCCTAAGTTAGTTTTTGGATACTTTTTATCCTCAAGATTATGTATTTGATGTAATAATGAAATTCCGTGCCAAATTATAATCTATATTTTTGATTGAAATAAATGTTATAGTTCACATAAGCCGCGTTTTATCTTTACTGTTCTCGTGTTCGTTTCTGATTTGGCATTTCCTGGTTAAGAAGGACGAAAGTAAACCATATTAATGCGAAAGAGAAAATTTACCTCAAGAAATATAGTTTAATTGACTTTTCCTCTGTATGTTATTAAGTATAAAGCTTATAAGTTATGAGAGTTGTTCAATGGTTCAATTTTTCCCATCGCTGTATGTCATTATATATCCAATTGAGCCACTTAAAGTATTTTCAAATCTTCTACTCGTTACATGTGTGTGAATGTGTAAAAATTCGACTTTTTTACTGTAATTAATTACGATTTTTCTTCCTATAATTTTTAGTAAAAATTTACACTCAACTCATGTCGGAATCGTGCTTGTTTTTTAATCTTTTTCTATGTCATCAGCAGAAATTTTAGCTAGGTCTACACTAGAGTATTTCTATTACCCACGTGCCACGTAACTTTGCCTATGGACCTACATTTCCTTTTCCCGCGACCGGCGTGACCTCCATAGCATTCATAGCTTCCCGCGCCGACTTCCGACACGAATGTCACAGCAATGCGAAGGGAGGCGTATAAAGGATACTTACGTACTCATATGATTCCCCAAGGCAATCCTGCGCCGCGATTTGCTTAACGCCTAGGCGCCTGATACCCACTGAAAGGTTTGCAAAAATTCTATGTTGCGCATGCGAGAGGGGAAATGTGAGATGAAAGATGGACTCGATATAGTGAGAATGTTGGAAATGCTGAGCACAGAAAAATTTCAAGGCTAGTTCAAATGAAAGACTGGAATGTAAATGTCAGTCTCTCTTCAAAGAATATTTTATATTTTAAAAGTCCTCAATTTGCATATAGACACGACTTGTGTGATTATTTTCCTTTCAAAGAAAGGCGTTAAAATGCAGTGATACATTTATTTGAAACTAACTCAATGTACCTAGCTGAATTTATTTGAAAATCCTATAAACACATTAGTCAACATTTTTCTCACCAGGGTACCTTAATAGTCAACCATAGGTTACTCTAGTATAAAACTTGCGGATAGACTACGTGTATTATTATTATTATATTATGTTTGAGGGATAAAGTAGCAGGGATTGGAAGTTTTATTAATATTTTTTCCAAAAATTTATAGGTATCAGCCTAATAAAATCAGCCTTGCTGCTTTGTTAATTGACTGACTCTTCAAAGTTTATTCTAATAAATACACACGATGAAATGTGGTTTCTTTCACATAATTAAAAATAATTTTCCATAATTTCAAAAAAAATTAAAAACATTGGAAATATGCATAATATATCAACATTTTCGGCAAAAGACCTTTTAGTTATCCTGGTTTTTGAGAATAGCATATTAATACTCTATTATAGTGATTCAAAGAAAAAAAAATTGTCTTCAAATGAAGGAGGGTTAGAGGTATGGTGGGGAATGAGAGGGGATTTCGGGAG
This sequence comes from Hetaerina titia, assembly GCA_037158775.1. Lineage (NCBI taxonomy): Eukaryota > Metazoa > Arthropoda > Insecta > Odonata > Calopterygidae > Hetaerina > Hetaerina titia. The sequence continues at coordinate 85,327,485 of CM073777.1, read as the reverse complement.
AAATCATTAGGAGCCGAAGGAAAAATGGATAAAAAGCATAATGATGGGCGGTTGGATTGTGAAGACTGTGATAGAGAGGTAAATGTTAGGAAAACAAGGAAAATGTAGCAAAGAGATGTTGGGTGGAATGAAGGGAGGAACGTAGCATAACGTATGTTGGGTTGTGTTTTTTTAGGAGAAACAAAATGTTTATTTGGTAGTTATATCCATCCAAAATTTACCTTTATTGGTTGATTACCTAATGATAATAGTGTTTTTCTACCCCATATACGATCATTAATGCCTCGCATCATTAATTCAATTTTTCATATCAAGTAAACTAATATGCTTCGAAACTGCTTCTCTCTATTTACTGAAGCTGAAAATAAAAAAAGGTTAATATGAGTGAGTGAAATTACAAGATTTGATGAGATTGAACATAATCTCAGAAATTTTGATGATTTGATTAAAAACGACGATTCTATGAATCCAATCCGGGGTCGGAAATAATTATTTTACCCCTCGGAAATTGCATTTCTTTAGTTGGTGAGGAAAAAACACTCCAAGTTTCCAGACTAACTCAGAACGGAACTTGAGACTTGAAATATAGCCGGTTGTAACCACTCCAACGTCCCAACCTCTACTTAGAATTTAACTTTGATGGGAAAATTGCGGCTACGCTTACGTCGAACCAGAGAAAATTTAGAGAGTTGCAAAGCAGGGGACCCATGCGCACGATATCTAATGCCCTCGAGAGCGCGAGGGTAACAGACGCTGGTAACTGGAAATTTCTTTCGGGTAGCTTTGAATCCATAAGTCCCGCTAACTCAGTCCTCATGTTCCACCCAATTCCGGCTCACTGGCCCTGCGGGGAAGTCCCTTAAAGCACTTCAGTCACTCGATTGGAAACGAAACTTCATTCGAACCTTCCCTCCTTCCCCTTCTCTCACTCCATCCCATTGAGCCATCTCCCTATGCCACCCTCTCTTTCTATCTCTCTCTCATCTTACCGACGCATCTCTCTGCCACTGCTCTCCCTCCTCCCATCTTCTTCCTCTCTCCTTCGCCGCCACACTTAATCCGTTCACCTCCGCGTAACTGAACTTTCACGCCACCATGAATTGATCTTGCGGAGACAGGAGCGCTCGGATAACTCCCTAGGCATCTCTCCAGCCGTCCGTCTTCATTTGATGGGATCGGAAATCTCCGTTTCCCTCTACATCCTTTTTGTTCCTCATCGCCCTATTCAGCCGGTCCTGTTTATCTTTATTTGTTGCATGACGTTCTGATCTTCCTTCCGTTTGTTGGCTAAAGTCGATACCAACACAAGGTCGGTTGTTTTCTTTTCACCAACACTGGTTTCAAATCGTAGGGTATTTCGGATTACACATATTTTTCCATGTTCCATATCACTCAGGACGCACATCTCAAAGCTTATAGCATTTCCATAAGTCCCATTCATTTATATCTTTTTTAAGTAGGGTATTATCAGTTACAAGTTCACTTTTTCTGCGGAACTCCAATGGCCTCTCGGGCGATCGGAATGGTGCGGAGGGTAACGCACTGGCTTCCAATCGCTCAAATCTATGAGAGAACAAATATTTTTCAGTGGTATCCCGATCCCAAATTGAGGTGGTTTGTGGAGAGCACTTCGAGTGAGTACGACGTCCGTAGGATGGGACGTTAAACTTCGGACCCCATGGCGCCTTTCAACAAGAGTAGCCTCTTGCCGACGCCCGGTTTCTCTCCACCCTTCCTTTCCCACCAATCCCTAATGGTGCAAATGACCGTGTACTATATGTCGGTTCCCCCCAAAAAAACTAAAAAAATTCAATGACCTCTCTCACTTCTATTCCCATTTTCGTACCCATAAGGTTGTTTTTTCAACATGAGTTCTCCAATAATATATTTCCATTTTATAGTATTATAGAATGTATAATCTTCTAACAATTTTTGTTTACACATGTTATACTTTCATCCACTATTAATACCTCATCTGTAGTAAGTCGAGTACAATTGGGTCCAATTTTAACATCCAGCAAAACACCAAGGGTAATTAACCCGAACTTTGGAATTATAGCGCACAGTTCTATTCACTAATCAGGGAATGGGAAACAGGTACTTTCCTTTTGTTTTCTTTCCCAGGAGGATTAAGAAGTTTTCTGAAAAGTCACATAAAAAGTTACGTAAAGCTTAGGGTGCCCAGAGGTGTCAAAAAGAAATGATACTGGATCCTCTTATGAGTCCTCCAGCACTACGTTCTGGTCTGCCAGGCTCCATCGTTGAAATGAGAATGTTATGAAGTACATTGTTCGTCATCATGCTGACTGCGGGAATCTATTTCACGTTCCCACGCCATGTGAATTAATTTCATAGCACTCACACATATGATACCTTAACCTGCACCCAAAAGTATTTTTTTATTCGTGGTGTCTCATAACAGTGATATTAAAACGTATTTATTTCGGCGATATTGATTCTAGATAGTTCCTTCATTATCCTAATCCCTCGTCATTCAAAGCATAAGTACGTCAACAGTAATTATTATAAACGTTGTTGAAATGTATTCAGTAAATATAGGGACATAGGTAATATATTTGAAACAACAATAACAAATATAGAGGTACAATAGGGAAAATTGGATGGTTTCATTGATATTTTTTGTTTTATTGATAAGTTTTACCTTTATATGTCGCTGTTAATGTCTCCCAACCTTCCAAAAGACTGATTTGAGGTTACTTTTCTTATTGCTATCACAAAAGTTTTATCACGAATAAATGGATTACCCTCTTAGAGTTTTCTACATCCGAACGTCCGAATGGGGACTACATTACGCTTCAAGCTTTAAACTCGAACAGTTTTCACCATGCCTCTGCTACATAAAGAGTTTAAAGAAAAGAGGAGAAAATGATTACTGAGTGGAACAAAAAGTGGAGCTTACAAGCCGCTTTCTACCTAATGTACGAGTAAAGTTACTAACTTAATTGTTCAAATTCTGAGTAAAATTAAAATGGCTTCGCCAAATTCTGCTAACTTGGGTTCATTTGTGCGAATGGCAGATTACCAGTTCCCTCGAAAATTAGAGACGTGTTTTGTCTTCTTACATTCGTTGTTGGGTGATGGCCTCTTGATAGTTTTCTGCATCACCTGATACGTGCATATAAATACCTTACCAAGGATATATCCATACACTCTGCGAATACCGCCGGTCATTACTCACTTCTGAATATTCTTCGAGTACATTCAGTAATTTTTCTTCGACCTAATTCACTACTTCAACCTACCATGTACAGGCAGATCTATCAACAGAAACCCAGTGGGCGCCATTGGTAGCCTTCAGTGATACCTATTATTGGTACTTTGTTTGTTAAATTCTCAATACCATTCGCTACTTAATAAAAGATGTTTTTAACTTAATTTAACGCGGCATGCGAATATGATTCGCTATTTTTAGGTACTATTTCCTTCTGAGGGCCTTTGAAAATACATATAAAATATTCGTGATTATTTATTTGCAAATTACATTTTCTCTATGATATCAATCGAAGAAGGAACACTTTGGAACTACCTATACTCTAATGACCTAATGAAGTAAAAACAACTCGTCTGTCGGGAAACCTTCACAGGCTAATGCGAACATACGAGTAAATGTTATCAGTGAAAACAATTGGATGATCATGCATTAAAATATTTATCTTAGACTGCAACAGTATCTGTTTAAATAAAACATAATTTTCGCACATTTTCTTTTCTGGCAGGTTTCAATCACCCTTTCTAATCCTTTCTCTAATAATATAGGTAAATATATGAATAGGTAGTTGTCGTTTTTTATCTCTACGTAGAATAATAACGTTATTTTTCGAAGAAAACCTCCGGTGTCCTTCCGTCCTTAGTTCTACATTTGATCTTCAGTAAACATCATTTACCTCGGAAAGCCCGAGTAAATAAATACGTCACCCGCTTCCCATCGCAAACTAGATATTTTCTCCGTTTTGTTTTCCTCTGAATCTCGTTACAAAATATTTCTTTATCCTCCCTAGCAGAGGGTGCTTCCAAAAAAACATTAGGAAATAATCCAGGTAACTCCAGGAAAATTAAACGAGCTGCTATTAATTTATCTATTTTTCCTTCAACGAAAGGAATTTGTTTTTCTTTTTTATCTGTTACTATCCTTAGGTCCTATATTACATACTAGGCAATTGCAAAAAGATTACTTTACATATGATAAAGAATAATTTTCAAATATATTTTTCCACAATGATTTAAAACTAATATCAGGAACGGAGCTGCATATAAAAGTAGATGGTTTTCTTGTCTATATTCATAAAACCAGTTAATATACGTATATAAACGAACCAGTTTAAAAGGGAACTTAAATGTACGAAAGATATTGATATAGATAAATAAATTACTTAAAAAATAAATGGGGGAATGTGAGATGTTTAATGGCTGTTCGATCTTAAATGGAAAGACAGCGACAATTACTGGATCGATGTATATGTCATAGAAATATACGGCGGAGGGGAAGATAGCCATCAAGGAGGGGCAACAATATTGAGCATAAAGGTAGAAATAAATGAATAACACACAAACAAAACAAAAATAGAGCAAAATATTGATAGAACAATAATTAGTGGAAGCAAAAGACGAATTGAACTCCGCCATTGTTGCAACCAATTAATCATAGGGAGGGAGAAGTCAATAGGATACGTAATGAGTCAGAGGAAATAATTGCCTTACCACTTTCTGAAAGAAACCATTTGACAGTGATGACGTATCAGAACAAGACCGTGGTGGAGCGTCGAGGTGGTATTGAGATAGGGGACAACGGTTTAGGAACAAGGAATTACATCGGGGGGAAGTCAATAGAGTTCTGCAGGAGACAGGGGTTAATCACAACGAATACTTGGTTTCTGGATCACCAAAGACGGAGGTATACATGGAAAATGCCTGGGGAATCAAGCGGATACCAGTTGGACCAGATTATGGATATGCACAGATTTAGAAATAGGGCCACTATTTCGCCCATTTTCCCTGGAGCATGTGCTAAATAAGATATTATTATATTAATTATAAAGTACAATGTCAGATTAATAAGATTAAGAAAAGGAGGGCAATTAAAGAAATGGAATTCAGACGCAATAACTGAATTTTAAGGAAGGAGTGTAGTAGGTTACAGAGAAAAGTATGAATTTTAACAGAGAGACGGATAGTGTAGAAAACAATAGGATAGCATCATGAAGGTACCATCAAAAACCGCAAGCGAATAAGTAATTACGAAAAGAACGAAGGAATCATCAAGGATTACAGTTGATTGGTTGTGCGCTGTGTTGTTACACGGATGCGTTGACTTGTAAGACAGACTAGAGAGAATGAGAATATTTAAATTAGGTAAAAAAACGTGCAAAAATTTGAATAATAAACTGAGGCAGGAAAGTGGTGGGGCGAAAGAACCATGACGAAAAACGCCGTGGAATGATGCGGAACATTTAAAACGTAAGGGTGAAGTTGAGGCGCTGTACAAGAAAGTGAAATCTATCAGGACGTAAGAAAATAGGTGCAAAGAAATGTAAAAGAGGAAAATATGTGCAAACAATCAAAGTCTTGTGAATAAAAAATAGAACTAGGGAAGATTCATAATCGAGATAGAGGAAATACGTACAGGAATTATGTGGTAAATGTATTAGATTTGGCGGCATCATTGGTACACTAGAAAAACGGCGTGGATAAGGATAAAAACCATAAACACAGTAATCAACCCGAAGGTCGGTTTAGTAGGTGATGGTAGAGATCACCCATGTACCAAGCCCTATACGGCGTGTGAATATTCACACATCAGGGCCAGTTCCTTTCCCTGTGCCGGTTTTGGTTTCCCAGGAAGATCTGGTACCCGAAAAATCAACTAGCTTGGGTGGAGCTGCAGGTGCCCAGAGCCTTGCCCGGGAATCGAACCCGGGACCCTCCGGTCAGTAGTCCAACGCTCTACCCACTGGACCACCGCGACCCGCATGGATAAGGATAGCTTAGGTAAAAAAATACTTGAAAACGAATTATAAAGGCCAACAACAAAATTGAATTCATACAAGGGCGTGGGAGTGAATAACGTTCCCGCTGGTATACCTAAATGTTTTGGGAAGTGTGGGGGAAGAAAAATTCCAAGAAAAGTCAGTATATGCCGCATCGGTAATTTTTAACGGAGTTATCCGCTATATGCGCACTACAATGCAACAATTTCAGAGTGTAAATATCATTTGCGGGTGGAAGAGTTAAAACTAATGTTTGAAGGGTGAAATACATGCTTAGAAACGGAACGGTTAAAGTTGTAAGGAAAAACCATGGTAAACTATCAAAGACGAGAGAGGAAATATAAATAAATTAAGTATATTCTTGGGTATTCTTGCTGGCTTAATAAAATTACTGAGCGTATTAAGTTATCAGTGCGACGCCTCTGGGGATAAGAAACAATGTAAGGAAAACAAACATATTGCGATGAAAGATGAAAGCTTAGGTAAACATTAAGATATGACGAGATAAATTAGATTTGATGGAATATTTTTCAAAACCTTGAAGCCTTTTTTTTCCAAAATGTACAAAGTGGTCGGGACATACGAAGAAGCATTGCGTTAGGCGAAGAATCATTCTTAAGGAGGAGGAAATAAATGACGGGGATGTTGAGTACGGATATTGAATAAGTCTCGTTAAAACTTCATATGAATGTAAACGATGTTTTGTGAATCGTAGAAGCATAACCGTTGAAGGACGATGATTGCCATGTACTGGAGGCTTTTCAAATTAGGGTTTAATGAAAGATGGAAAATGAGAAATACACAACAAGGTAATCAAATAAGGAATTTGCAAGGCGTAGTTTGGTGGAAAGGGAAAATTAGGAGAAACCCTAAGGAGGCAGGAAAAATGGATACTGAATATCTTGTTGGGAATGAGATGATCAAGAAATGGATAGGGAGAAGAGCTTAAGACAAGCGAGGATTGGGTAGTAAGAGTATGGAGATATTGACCGGAATGTCGGGAGGAACGAAGTTTTCTAAGTTGAAGAAGTGTTTTTTTAATTAAGAGATGCAAATAAATGCATCATCACTATCTGATCATTAAATAAAGAAACACAATGTATACATCCACTGTTCTTTATTATTGTACGACTAGTTTCAACGCTTAGGCGTCATCATCAGGTAAATATTAAAACAATAGAAAGCATCACTATCTGAAATTGTAGAATTATGATGATAACTTAAAAATATATGCATTGGTGATTTAAAATTACAATATCATATTATAATATGACTTAGCCCTAGGTGAAATTCCTAGTTTGGCAATATATATTGACACATATTCTTTGCTACATAATTCTTCTTGAAAATGAGGTATTTTCATAAGATTATTATTGCAATAACTATTATTTTTATGAATGTATATTGCAATTAGCCAATCTACTAAAGAAATATCTGGAAACATCAATTGAAAATAGAAAAAAATGTTGACTGAGGGACCATTTTTAATGGGCAATAATTTCCTTGTTAGGTCCATCAGTAACAAAATGCAAAAGTCAATAATAAATTAAGTAAAATAATTGCAATTCAAAATTCATCGTAGTGTTACCATCGCTCCACTCATACATTAGGTATCTTTAAACTATCTGTCATGGTTTCCTACCTAATTCTAAGTTGAAAGCCTTTTTCATGCTCTTTCATCGACGCCAATCTATAGAATATATTTCTTTTAACGGAGTACCCCTCTTTCATTCACCAGCAAACGTGAAGACATTAAAAAGACCGTTATTAACGGCTTCTTTCAAGTTTTTAAAAAAAATTATAATTAGAACACAAATATTTCTGACCTGAGAAAATTATTTGTTAAAATTTTTATGAAATAAAAACTCGCTCTCTCTATTTTTAGTCAGAAAATAAGATGAAGTATTTTTAAATACTGGTTTAAGACTTCCCTAGCGTCACAGAGACTTTGTTACTCAAAATACCTTGTAATTCAATTAAACTTCACTTGAAAGTTAAGTAAAAATATAATTAAAAAGGAAGAAAAGAGGAAATTACTGACATGATGTTTGGTAAGGATGTTAAGAAAAGGCTCGCGAAAACTTATATGGAGCGTATTTATGCACGGGGCGAAATCAAAGGATTTGATGCAGGATGATAAGGTGCGGAGAATAATGGAGAAGGTGAATTGGTAAGAATGGAAAAAAATGAGGATGAGGTAGTTTTGGGGGGGAGTGAAGGAAAAGCGATTATTGTGAGAAATCATAGGAAGGAAGGAGATATGCATGCAAAGTAAATTGATTGGAAGAGGGATGTGTACTCAAATAGAGAAGATAATGTTAGGCAAACGAGGAAGGGTCAGGAATAGGATAGGGATGTTGGATGTGATGAAATGAGGAAGGAATTATACAGCGATGATGAGGGACTTGTTGTACAGTAGGAAGTTGTGAGTTGTTTTTATTAGTTTAAGATAAGAAACTTGTGTTCATCAAATAGCATAAATTAACCGGTAAATTATCTATAACAATAATATTTAGAAAGATTTTAATCACCGATTGTCTTATTATATTCACAGTTGACAGATATTTAAAAAAATATTTGTCTGCAGAAATGTATCACCGGTTTCCTCTTAGCGGCATAGATTAAATGATGAATTTCCTTTTGGGAAAAGCATTTACATGTATACATAAATAAATCATTATGCTTACCTTATGATTAGAACTAAAAAATGATGGAAAAATATAAAAATTAATCTATGCGTTATTGTGTATAATATACGAATATACACGTGAATAGCTTAAATAGATAAAATAATGAGTCAAACGTTCGATAATTTATTTTTCTTTCACATTATTGTTAGTAAAGTGGAAAAATCAACGATTACACCATCGATATTCTACTAAAGAGAAAAGTATGCAAATCCTTAAATATAACATATTCAACATCCTTTTTTTTTCCTAAATGTGATATTTTAAATCTACATCCTGTGTCTTTACTGGATTTATCTGGATCATATTTCCTTTCGATATTAAAATTTACAAAAATGAGGTAATTCCATCGTAACTCTTCCCATTCCACAACTACCCCCAGTAACAAACGAGTTGCCAATATCGGCACTATTATTAATGTAAAACTTTTACAAGTTCGCTGACTGACATAAAAACTGACAGTTTTTAACTCTAGAAAGTATAGTAATTCTTCTTATTCAGTTTTGCAAACTTTGATTCTGTCATTTTAGCTATGTCATTCTCTGAATGGCCAAACCGTCCTTGTACATTACGATCCCCCCGTCGAAGGCGGTAAAACTTCTTCCCTCCACCGCTTCCTTGATATTCCAAACCTCATTGTAAGACAACGTGGTAAATCATCACCTGTCGCTTTATAATGCTCCCCCTTTAGCGTTTCCATTTTCTTCTCCGGATCAATCCCTTCCCTCCTCAGAGCCCCTCCGTCCTCCCAGGTGAACCAGCTGTTGCCCGATGCCACTTGTCGTTTTGGTTGTAACGACATTCTCTGGAGGTTGACGGGAGAGCGTGGGAGGGAGTTTGGGTTCGCTGAGAGTGTACTTCAACGCTCGCACGCAACGCGGGGTGTAGGGAAAAGGGAGGGGAAATGGGAGCCCGGGGGCTGGGAGGGTTTCGGAATGGTTGTAGTCTGTTAGTGACTAATGCAAAACTCCCGCGATCCCACGTGTATTTCCGCACGAGGCACGCTTCCACCACGTAAGCTGGGCGAGGGAGGATAGTTTTATCACGAGCGTGGGTGTGAGCTCGAAGGGAGGAGGTGGGGGATGGGCACCGCCTGGTCACTCCCACCCATCTCCCCCTTCCAACCGGTCGTCCAGCCACCACCTAGTTTGTTTCATTGCCTATATGCCGGATGCGACCGAGCCTTCTCCACGATGTATGGCGCCCTCGCGTTTCTCTCTTTCCAATCCGTTCACGGGTATCACGGCATTAAAATCGCTACGAATATGTGTTCTCTTTGCTTATGGATATGTTTTGAAAGGGCGAGCGTTGTCTCGAGATTACACCGTTTAATATTCGTTGAAATTGCATTCTACTTTATGAAACATGCGTTCATAGTGGATGCGTTTTAAAAGTAATTTGATGCAAGCCATTTGCTAGCTTTTTCTCACTTTCTAGTCAGTCCGCTGATGCATAATGACTCTAATGTTATCGCGGATAAGTCAATCGTGAATCAAAGCTATAAACTCTTTCTGAATAAGTATTTGTTGCATTTAGTTATTCTATCTCAAATTCAGTTGAACAAATGAAATGCTTTACTTGGAAAACATAAATGGAGGAATGGAGGTCGATGGGGCTACCACATATTTTCTTTTTTTTGGAAGAAAACGATTTCATCTCTGTGCATTTATAATAAATCCCCTTCTTTATGTAGTTTGATATATGTGTCATAATTTTACAGTTTTTTTCTTCGCTAGTTTCATGCAAGTAATATCATAGGACACTGAATTGGTTTAGCATGAAAAAGTTTACTCAAATGGTGATGCGTCGAAATTAGTTACAAGAAATAAAAGATTTAGGGGAAAGATGCATGGATACTTTTACTTCAGCAATAAAAACTATACAGTTATCTAAAAATCGTTATTGTTGTTCATTTTCCTTTGGATAGAGAGGTGTTTTGGCTGTGCCACATTTATAACTATATGTTTCTAATAATGTGTGCACCACTGTGGATTTGGATCTGCATGCATGTGTCGGTTTTGAATGCGGTTTTTCTTCTTTCCCTTTTTTTGGGTGGTGACCTAACACCCCTTTCGGCAGTTGGGGGGTATTATGTAGATGTAGATGACCATAATAAATTAAGAAAAATATTATTTTTTTATGTTATGCTCGTAGAGTGCGTAGAGGAACGTTCGTCGTATAGGTAACCAAGAAAAAGCGAATCACATTTGTATATTTGTTTCTTTTCGGGAGTTAATGCATATTACTTTTTTATTAAGAACATTTTTTAAGGGTACTCAATATTTGAATCCAAGAGTTATTAAATAAAAAGCAAGTAGATCTAAGTATCGTAATTTAGTCGACCACATTAATTTAAATTCCTTCGTTGTTTCAGCGTCTGCGGGCTCTGTTATAATTTGGCATGTTCCCGAAGTAAGGTGCGTGATGTAAGGCTTCTTATTATTGGCTTAATTTTGAAGGAGCAAGGAAATTTTTGGGGAGTAAATCGCTCATTAGTGGGGGAAGAATTTCATTGTACCCCGCCTGGGCGTGAAAATTCTTAATGGGGGAGCGGAACGGGAGAGAAGGCACGAAGGGAGAAGGAAATATAAATTACGGAAATGAACAGAATAAGACGAGTTGTTTGCTGGGAGAGCGAAGTGGTTTAGGCAGAAGAATAAGGCGAGAAACGCACCAGAACAATTCTAAACTTAATGTTTATGGCAGTGCTTGCTTCTGAGACATGTCTCGCACAGATTTCCGACGTTCCTGATCCATGGCTTCCTCCTCTTTCCATTCATTTAGCTCACGTTCGAAAAGCCAACGAAGCCATTCCAACTTTCGGTGTAATTCCAGGAGGAGTTCGCTTCTCAAGAAGCCATTCAACATGGGTAATTGCATTTTTTTCATATCAGTCTAAATAATTTTTAATAATTTTCCTATTTCACGGATTCTGATGTTTAATTTATTTTTATTATTGGTGAGAAATCGTTTACCTTCCTTAGTTTATATATTTACATTATTCTTATTATCGAGAAATTTTATTTTTTCCTTAGTTGAGAGGAATTTTACATATTTCGTTTTTCGAAGAGGTTGAATCATAAATATTTAATTCGTTATAAAATCTCGCTGAGTTCACTGTGAGTAGAGCAATATGAAAATTGAATATTGGGATCACTGTATTTATTATATCGGGGCCATTTTAAGGTATGAATTAAAATATTTTCCAATCACCATTTAACTTAACAATATCTCTAAATCTCCAAGGATTTATTAGTAGATAATCTAAAATGTTATTTCATCATTAATGATAGGGTGATTGACCTAAGTTAAACTTCTATGTTTACGATCTCACTGAAAAATTATTAGTCAGTCTTAATTTCCAACACATCAAATTGAGTTTATATTTTTTTGGAATACGAATCAAGTTTTGCCAACTTCTTTTTATTCATTAAATTTTACTTTAACACAGTAACTTGTGAAATGTTCTACTATCTTTTAAATGCTTATTTGGAACGCAAGAGAAGCTCCAGAGAGCGGATTATTTGCTACGCATTATAAGAAAATCACACGTGATTTGAAATATGTCCTGATGTTATTATCCGTGAATGAAAGAAAGAACTGGGTTTGTCTTCCTGAAGGATGATTTTATAAACATGTGTTTCATCGTGTACGTATATCTTCCAATGCTTAAGCTCTTTACATTACTCTACAACCTTCTCATTGCTATTTTAGTGGGTATTCTAAAGTATTGGAAATTGTTTCTATTGAACGCCAAAATTTCATCAACCACTCATTTTCCGGTCCATATCCAAGTTTATAATATTGAAACACATCTCAAATCATTAATATTTATTTAATAGTATTTTCGTGCCGAAGAATTTAAATTCTATCCCCAAAAGATCCTTCTTTTGCAAAATTCCTCTAAAGGTGGTCGGCAATTAGCCATTTGCCTTCCTGACTGTTAGAAGACGTCTTTCTCTTTGTCCTCCATTCTCTCACCGTCTCCCTTACCCTCGCAGACCTTCCCCACCCTCCTACACTTTCCCTTCCTTATCTCCTCTCCCACCCCGTCCCCTCCCCACGGCCGCTCATCCCGGCCACCTGACCCCTTGGCCCCAAGGGATGGACATCTCCGCATCTGTCACTCCTCCTATCTCCCAGAGAAACTCTGTTCCCCTAACTACTATGTCCACGTCAAACGTTAACCCGCACTCCCATAGCCTCTCCTCCCATTCACCCTTCTTCCCCCCACTCCCCATTCCCGCGCACAACTAGCCCCTCCTTGCTCTCCCCGCGCCCTCCACACTCCTTCCGCCCATCTTCCCTTCCTCCCTTCCCCAAAGGACCCTTACCTCAAAGTTCTTCTGTCTCCTGTCCCTCAACTTTGCATGCGAGCCCGCCCACTTTCTTTTTATGGCCGGACAAATCGCTATTCCCTTGGACAGTCTTAAAGCCCACCACTCCCTCTTTTCTTCCCCTCTCTTTTCATATGGCCCCTTTTCTTGAATATTTCGCTTCCTCTTTCACTGAGTAATCTCCTTCCTTTATTTTTATCCTTACCAATGGATATGATATATTTTTTCGGGGTAGTGGTTTATAAATGAACAAAATCAAGCTTGAGTATTGGCGGGCGAAAGTTATGGTGAAAAAATTAGCATTCAATCTCTTATCGGATAATCCTCTGAATTTGGAGATAAGCATCTCACACACAATCTTTCCCACCATCAAACTCTTCGGTGTACTATTCGCAATGATTTTTAATATTCCAACAGGGGCTTGTATTTGGATATATCTATTCATCTACTCCACGTGATCTTAACGTCTGTCTTGTAGCTCTTGTAGCTAAATTTGTCATGTAAGGAATTGTTTTCAAGAATTATTTTAATCACCTTAATATTTAGTATTTCTTCGTGAATTATATTATAACTGCTACAATGTTCATCTAATTTTACTTTGCTTAGGGGTGTTTTACTAGCAGAGCATCAGTAATAAAAAGTATCTGATGCATCAATTTATTTCGTCTAATTTTTTTACCTTTTTTCGAGGAGGTCACATATACAGTCAATTTGACCAAAAGAACTAGGTGCTAACTGCTTTGAAGGTCAGTTAATGAGGAGTAAATGGAGAATATCTCATAATGTAAAACCTTCAATTCCCGCCAAGAAAAATATTTAATAGAATACGTTACAAACAAATTTTTAAAAATTGTCCGCATAAGAATGTCGCTACTTGTATATGAAAAATACGTAAAGTTTACAAGGCAGTTAAAATACTGTGATACTGAGACAATTTTCCGGTTTTGTCCGTAACGACTGAGACACGGTGCACTCATGAAATCTTTGACTTAGAATTACGGTACTTAAATGTACTGAAAATAGCCTTCTATGGTATCAAATTGAATTATATTTTACTTGATCATTCTAAACGACAATAGGTTGGTGATTTTCTGGAAATATTATTGACACTCAATGCATGAATTTTGGGATCATTTGTCGATATGATTTTATTGCTTATCTTATTTTTTATTAATTAATGCTATGTAATCACATTTCACCTATTATTTATCACAAATTTTAATCAATAATATTATTAATTAGTTTTACGTATCTCTTCTCGTTATAATACAGTAGATATTTGCTTATATTGTCTTTTTCTAATATTAGTATTGCTTGTTTATTGATGCATTCATATTTACACGGAGCTATTATGGCTATAATCCTTCGAAAAAAGCAATTAAATAAAAGTTATTTATTTAAAAATGCAAACATTGCTTTAATTAGTGGCGCCCTTTAAAACGGGGAAAAAATTTCCTCTATAAAAACGCGTTAAGCCCATTTGGCTTCTGCAAAAAAATTCAGGAGAAAGTGGTCATTTATCACATGATTGCTATGCTAATATTTATATGTCTTTCGAAGAATGATAAAGAGAGTCTTCTTTTATGATTTATAGTTCCTGATAGGTTGTTGATTTTCAGTTTCACGTCATTCTATATTCAAACATACTCAATTTGAATTTACTGACAATTCTTTTGCAGTTTTAGTACAATGTAGAGAAGCTTTCGAATTGCAGAATTCACGCCTGCATGTGACATAAAAACACTCTGATTCACATACATATATTTTTAAGTACTGATCGGAGCCACAAACTTATATGAATTTAACTGATGCCTAAGGAAACGCAGGATAGCCAAATTTTCTCTAAACGTTCTCAAAGTATTCACCTGTCCAATCATTTTCTTCATTCCCTCGTCAAAGAACTGAATTTCTCAAACTTTATTACCTTACAAATTCACCTTAAAATGTTTTTTTTGAAGTTGACTTATTAATTTAAAATGAGACTTTGGTACCATCATTTTGTCCATCATCATTGAACAGCTAGTTGATTTTTTTCATGATCATGCAGGCACCTGTATAAGAAAATCGAGAAAATATGAGATCAAGGGATTGATATTTTAATTAGCATTCATTTGTACTTGAATGTGCATAACTTAATTGAACTAATTTCATTTTCTTAATTTTTCTTGCGGTCTTTAAGTTTTTAAACTGGAATAAAAATTGCATTGCATGAAGAATTTATCAAATATGAAATAATGATATTATACTACAAATGTTTAAAGGTTATTTTGATTGAAATTTTAATTCTTCTTCGATTTTATATACCTCACTTGATATCCCAATTAACACGTGTCCTCTAATGCAGGGCTAACTATGCTGTTAATTTTCATGATAATTTTCATAGTTGTATTAATTACTCACTTAATCAAATAAGACCAAATTTATATTACTGTTATCTTGGTGGGTGTTGTGATTTTGCAGGTTCTAGTAAAATTTTAAGTTACCAAACCAACACGTCTTCAGTTAAAATGTCTTACACCGCATTGAAAGATAAACTAGCCCATGACTTTATTTTAGGATGCATGTAATCATTAAATTTGCACTGAAGAGTCTTACCAGGTAGGATGAGAGAATAAAGTCTCAATTAATTCGCCTGATCCATACGCCTATACGATATATAGGATAAAGCCTGATAAAGGAGCTTTTATATTAGTTGAACCATTCATGTATGAGGCGAACGGTAACTCCGGCCGTATGAAATAATGGGAAGAGTTGACCCCAGCCGTACTCTTACAAAAAAAAATGTGCACCTTGGGAAGGCCATAAAGGCGTTGCAGGATAGGGTTTGATATGGTTATTTTAAACTTGAGTGCTTTGTCAATGAGGAGTTACAATTGGCGATTGCGGATTGCGGTAAGAGTACGGCTGGGGTCAACTCTTCCCATTACTGAACAATTCATGTTTAAGGAGATGAAATATAACTTTTTAACTGATTGAAACCATTTCACCCTGTGTTGTAAACGTGTTAATATAAATAAATATTGTAAAATGGGTAAAATTATTGAGCTTTTTGCTGAAAAAAAGCATAGACTAAAAGGTTAAGCAACTTTTATCTGAAGTCTGTGCATTTCTTAGAATGTACAATATGCGCTGGCTTATGTGCTTAGCTAGGACTCATAAGGCGAGGAAAGCTTTGATATAATAAACATTGACAAAAAGGAAATTATGACTGAAAAGCTGGCTAAGGACCTCAAAAAAAGCTTTAATAAGGAGAGGAATGATGTAAGGATCCAAAACCACTGGATCTTGAAGCAAAAGTTTGAGAGTGGATTGGATGCTTTGAAATGTCGAGGAGAATCAAGAAAATAAGATGAACAGAAGGGTGGTCTAACATCGAAGTTTTAAATGAGGTGGGGAATGAGCGGAAAATTCCAAAGAAGGTAGATATTAATGGGTAGAAGTATGAAAAATGGGTAAAATGAAACATATGGTGTGTTGAAGGTCAAGTTGTAAGAGTTAATATTTCGCAACCGGGTTAGAGGAAGGAAGTGAATAGACTTTTTGGACAGCTTTGAGATGTAAAAGATACGACCGTCTGTAGAAGGAAATAATCTAGGGAGAACGAGAAGTAGTATATTCCATACCTAGTAATAGGATAGTTCGTTTATAGGTATTAAATGACCTTACTGCGCCTAATTTCAATTGTAAAATCATCCCATTCACTTTTTTTTTAAACTCTCTATCGAGTCACAAGAACTGTATGCTTCACAATCTCTTTCTAGCTGTTTTCCCCAAAAGAAAAATTATCGTTCTTCTCATATTCTATTGGAGCCCAGCTCAAAATAAATGGCAATTACCTCAAGTTAACTACTGTTATACACTTATTCAAATTTTTGGCAAATATTTCTGAGAATGAACTTAGCTTATTGCTCAAAACATTTCTTCCCAAGTATTTAGCCTTAACAATAGATTTCCTAGATGAAAGTCGCTTGCTCTTTCTTTACTTGAGTGCCAGGCTTTCGTCGGTTTAACCTGAATGAATAAATGAGACCTAATTATTTCGGCAGAACGGTCGGATTACTGAACGAGGGCATTCGCGAAGGGCACCACCGAGGGAACATAATCATAGTTTTTTAAGGAGGGAAAATATTCCCTGTGCTTCCCCGTGCACGGAGGGTGATAGATGGATGGGGGGGCGGTTAGTGGGGTGGGGGGTGAGTAGCAGAGGGTCGAAGGGTGGAGAGCCAAGTTATATCGCTGCGGTGCACCACCCGAAGGACAAACGGAAGAAGAAGGCCGCTCATCTCGGGGCTATAAAGGACGGGATGGAAATGAAGGCAAAGAAGGAAGAGGGCTTTTGAGTGAGCGGATGACGGGAAGGCCATGCAATGAAGGTGGGCAGGGAGGGGCTGAAGAGGCATCCACATGTCGATGTCACATACTGCACGCACACCCACTCAGGCAAACACATGGAATGAGCAGTGAAGAGGGTTTCCGAGCATAAAACCACGTGACGATGTTGTTTCACTGACGTGGCAGCGAGGAAACGGGGATACGACGGTGGGGGGGGGGGGGGAGACTTAATGCGAAGAGGCACGGGCCGGGAAGGGAAGCGAGGGAACAGGGAAATGTTTATATAGAGGAATTTGCGGAAAGATGGATTTAATAAGGCGAGGTGAGGGAAAGAAGGAAGGAAAGGTTGTTTATGCTGGAAGAGATAAAGATTTAACGGAGCAATAAGAACAGGTTTACGTTTTATTTTATGAAAGGCATGATTGAAGGATGATGCATCATTTTGACAGAAGATGGGGGTTGTTTGGGATCTTCATGTTCATATATTTGGAGAGTTTTCCTCGTGTAGTAATCTTAAGTTTTTAGTTTTATGAAAAAAATGTCTTCTTTGAAAATTTATTTACCAGATTTCTGCACAAATTAAACAGAAAAATCTGGGTTATCGTAAAATTTGAAAATAGGAATGTTAGATGCATGCATCTATGTTCCCATTTGCTCATAAATAAGTCATATGTTATATAGTTCCAGGCTAGACCATTTCCAGGCTAGTTTCTCTGAGAGGAGTGGGAAGGGGTACGGGAACAATTGCTCATTACAAAGGGTCGTGTTAGGGTTTGCTAAGTGCCTTCTTATCTCCATTTGCGCGAGAGCGTCCATTTTTAATCCTTTTGGGAGCATCTGTAATAGTTCTGGGACAAAGTCACTGCTATGGTCGAATTCCAGTAGATAACACGTAATAAGTAGGAAACGCGTTTCACCGTGTAATAAAACTCTTTTTTTCTTTCTTTTTAGTATGGACTCTACAAGATATTTATTTTATATACTATTACATAGGAATTCAATAAACTCTCTGCATCTACTTAGAATATGCCCTGTAATCCCCTAAATGTACGCATGGAAACGCGTTTCTTAATAAAATCTTCATTTTATAAAAAAATGTAATTTTTCAATGAACAAAATTAGTATGAATGCTGTGAATATGTGAACGGAAAAACTTAGGATAAGCTTATGACAAAAATGTTATTTTATCTATAGCAATAATCCATTACCCATTATTGAAAAAATAAATTTCATTTTTGAGGATTCACTTTAAAAAATGCAATGGTAAAAATTCGTAAATAATTTAAGTCATCTTAACTCTCATTTACTTAATTTATTGTCTTCTGTTCTTCATTAGGAATATCATTCTAACGCATTCAAGTTTATAAGAGTAAGAAAATATTTTTTTTTACTTGGCAAAAGTGACTAAAATGGGAAAACACAGGCAATACCGGTGATTTTACTATATCTATGCATTTACGGTAATATCTGCCATTACTTATACTACCTATTACTTATACTACTATTATTACTTTTACTTCTCGCTCAATTTTGTCTAGGAATTAGGAGTAAGGTGTGAACTAGAGACGGGTGGAGGGTTGCGAGAATTCTGACAGCGGAGGACTCTCAGTTCTGCATGCCACAGGATCCATAATTTTTCGTTCTATTCTAATAAGGTCAGACTGCTTCTATCACCGAGTACCTGGGTCAAGAAATAATTGGTACATTGACTAAAGGTGCAAAGTAAATCATGCTAACACTCCGTAAGTATTCCAATTCCAATTTGAATATGCTCAATCCCACATGTTACAAAAAGTAATTTTACGTAAAATTAAACAAATAATATGCATTTACATATGCATACCGTTTTTAAGGTGAAAATTCACCCGCTGATATAAAATAACGAGCCAAAAATCGTAGGTTCGAATGTTTACTTGGGCACGTTCTGTCAAAACATGACATCTCCGCCACAACGCCAGTTAACGCTACAATTAACCCTTAAGTTCATATTGAGATATCAGCAGTACCAAATGACAGCAGTAGTATTATCCTATAAATACGATAAATGCTTTTTTCCATGACAGTCAGAACACATATCGGGATTGGGTATTCAGTTTTTCTATATGAATTGATCTGAACAATATATCTTTAAGATTAACAATTTGAGGTGTTTTTTTGAAAGTTTTCATGTTTGAAGTAATCCTCTGCAACCGGTCAAATGATATTTTCATATGATTAGTAAATAGAAATTTAATTCACTCCAGCCCTTTAGTGGTAGTTATTCAAATAATAACATAATATATGAACTATAAATCCTAGCTTTTAACTAACGGCAAAAAGACCTACCGCAATTAATTTTGTCGTTTATTATATAAAATAAAACACGTTTTACGAATCAGACCCTACTTAATACCGTGTATCAATTGTTTTAGTATGGTGTAAACTAAGCGGTGATAGTAAAAAAGAAATTAATTAGTGTTGAAGGCACTTTCTTGCGTGTACAATACTTTATTTGTTTCGTATTAATTATGTAGAGGAGATTAGCATACATTTAGCGTTTAGTAGGTTTTATAGTATTTTGGAAACCATGTCGCATTCATGCCACAAATAATAATTTCAATTAAAATCATCTCCCAGAATCAGCTTAAAGTAGGCTCTTTAGGGAAAGGAAAAAAATAAATTGAAACTTGTGTACCGATTTTAAGTATCTTTCTCACTCCCTCCCAAAGAGAAAACTTTAAAACTTACTGAGAGTAACTTCCTTCTCTGTTTTTATTCAGTTTTCGGTCCCCCACAGACAACATCGTACCTTACCGACCTCCCCATTCTCCGTCCTTTCTCTTTCCCTCTTACCTCCCCGTTTTCCGGTCCAGAGACCAAATTCTCCTCTACGAGCGAAGTTTATTTATTGGGGAGCTCAGCCGACGCTTTTCTGAGATGGGTCTACCTCCTTTTGTGCGTAAACAATGCCTTGCTCCCATTTCTTTCCAACCATCAACCTCCGCCATCTTTCTCCCTCTTCTTCCTTCTTATTCAATTTCATTCTTTAGAATCTCATCGGACTTTTTCTACTTTTCGTTACTTATTTCTTTCATCTCTGTAACAGCACTTGCTTCCTGACAGAATCCTTCATCTCAACATAGCGTTTAGTCCGTATGCTTAACATAGCAACAACCAATTTAGAATGTTCACTGGCAGACCCTTATTTTTTGTTTTTTTTAAATAACTTTTTTTTTCGAAATTTTCCCATTTTTATTTTTCTATTTAATCACATTATACTGCAACCAATTCATTCAGGTTTTATCTTAGAAGACATGTTCATTTTTTTATTGCTTTCTTGTTACTTTAAAAGTTTCCAGCTCTCAGATCAGTATTTTCTTATTCGTTGGTCAATCAATGGAGAAGAAAATAAATTTGCCTTTTTTCTAAATGAGTGAATTCCGAGAGCTCAAATTCAATGATCAAAATCAGCAATATTGTTGTCGATGATCATATCAAAAACGCGAATTTATAAAACTATGCGTTCTCGGGCTCAATGCACAGGCGGCAGTCAATTTGCTTAACTTAAACAGGAGAAAATTATTATTTTTTATTATAATAGTGTAAATATATAATAATTCTATGAATCTATAATGAGAAAAATATAAATATACGAGTCCTAGAAATTATGGGACTCCTAAATGGCCGTTTTGTTGTCCCCAAGTATATTTATTTATTTATTATCGACTTAATGATGAAAAAGTGGCTTTGGACGTTTGGATGAAGTTGATTAGGGGGCGATAAGAAAATGTAAAACAGATAGGGGAGAGAAAATGTAATCTAGGAGTCTGTGAGTTTTTATGGTAGCATGGCAGAAAGCCAGAAAGAAGTAGCAGTAGTATAAAAAAAATGAAGACGTAATAAAGATAGTCCTGTAGGTGATAGAATATTAAAAGAAGAGAAAAACGGAGAATTAACAAACTCGGTCATTAATTAAAATTAGCAATTTTCCACAAAAATAAAATGTATTAATACGACTGGTTTCAATGCAACTACATCATCTTCTGGATGTAGTTGCATTGAAACCGGTCGTATTAATAAATTTTATTTTTGTGGAAAATTGCTAATTTTAATTGATCATATTATTCCACCATATCACGCCTGAAACATTTCTTTTTAAACTTGGTCATTGTTTAGGTCTACACGCAAGCAAGCAGGAATAAAAACTGTGTTCAAATGTGACGCTGGGGACCTCGGTTTAAGAATTGCCTTAGGGGAGAAACCAATTGAGCTGGGTAGCAAAAAGATTTGAATCATGAGAAATAGTGTTATTATATCACAATACGCGTAGAGGTATTTGGAAAATCACCTGGGATTCACAAAGATAACTGATATACGACTACATTATCGTACTACATTATGGTTAATTAGGTATTTATAAACAGTTTGAATGAATCGCATATATTTTCGGGATTGGAAAAGGATTCAGATCATAATTGAGTATTAATTTGTTGTAAACTCACATTAAAAACATTAAGAAGTTCAGACGGTGGATGACGTTGAGTGAGGATACGAGGAGCTTTCAGAGGAAGAGTGTAATGGCTGTTCGGAAGCAAGAAGGTTAATGCACTATCAGGAAGCAATAAGGGAAATTCATCGCATACTTTTTAAGACAATTAAGAAAAATTTTATAAAATGAATTGTCTCAATGTTACGGATATTATAGCAGCAGGTTTAGGCACAGATAAAATTTCTTACGTAAGAATAGCTTGTATCCAAAAATACTCGATTGGATGATGAGATCAAGAGTAAATGAAAACTTAAGATTATGGTTTAAAAATTTAGGGATAAGGTTATGTGTTAATACGTAGAGGTTAAAATGAGAGTCATTAATAAAAGGTCATTAATAAGAGTAGTTGATGAGAGGAGAGTTAATATGAGGAATTCATTTGAGTAGAAGATTTCGTGTCATAAGTATTAGTTTTTTATCCCAAAAAAAGACAATCAGTCGCATGTGAGGGCTGCGAAACCGTGCTTTATTTTTCACGCAACTAAAGTGCTCCTCATAATTATCAATATCAGAATGGGGAGTAAGGAAAAAGATTGCTTGAGGGATGTAAATAAATGTCCATAGCAGTAGTTACGTCACTAATATGAAGGAACAGATAATAAAACAGAATGCCTTACGTGCCTTTCTTACAAAGATATCGAGAAGTTTCTCAAAAAAAATACAGTAATCAACCCGGAGGTCGGAGGTGATGGTAGAGCTCACCCACGTACCAAACCCGACGGCGTGTGAGATGGGGTATCCCCATCCCCACACATCCGGGTAGTTGGGCCAGTTCCTTTCCCTGTGCCGATTGTGGTTTCCCAGGAAGATCTGGTACCCGAAAAATCAACTAGCTTGGGTGGAGCTGCAGGTACCCAAAGTGCCTTGCCGGGAATCGAACCCGGGACCCTCCGGTCAGCAGTCCAACGCTCTACCCGCTAGACCACCGCGACCCGCTCAATTGAATTAATATGTTTAAATTAAATGACTTAGTTACAGAAAATAGAAGTAGAAAAGAGAGCAAGGAGACTTATCCGCAACCTGTAGGTCACACACTGTTTCTGTGTGAGCTACAGATAGTTCCCAAGATCGTTGTTCCTAAATGAAATGATAAACAAAACTGCCCAGAATAAAGGCCATCGAGGGTAGATGGAAAAGAAGGCTGCAACCGTCGCAAATGAGATTTCCGGATGGCACATCTCCATAGTTCAAGGCTACAAACACAGCTATCTGGAAATTTTACGTTCACCAACAAAAGTAAGACCAAGCGTCCGGATCGGCAATGTTAGGAAGGGGTTAGATACGGGAATCCGTGCTTTTCAAATTGTGTGAGGAGGAAATGGTAAACGAGGCACATAAAGAGTTTTATTCATAATTATGATTGAAATAGTTTAGAAAATTCTAATAATTAGATATTCAGATGATCAAGTTTTAGTTTTCCTGCCTGCGGAGGAATTTTTCCTGAGCGCATTAGAGATTTGGTGTTGGGCCCAGTAATGAGCTTATGTGAAAGAAAGAAGAGTTTGAGTATTTTGAGTAAAAAAGTTGAAGAAGGATTAGTTAAATGATTGTTTAAATTTGCGTAAAACAAGTAGAGCTGGTAACCAGAGTAGCTAGTCTCGTAAGTGCTTTGGATGAATATGGTCTAAGTAGTAGGAACATATGGGAAAGAATCACGTGACGCAAAGAAGCTCTCACAAAGGGGCGAGAATTTATGAGAGGGACGTTGGAAAATGCTATTAAGTAAATGTTAGAGAAAACTTTAGGATGGTGTGGTATTGCTCTGCGTGGAATCTCGTCCATTTAAACAACGCGGTGACTGGAGACTTCTTCCGTTTTTGGGGCAAAGGAGGACGAAAAAGTGACAATGGATGGAAAGGAAAGCAACCGGAGAATAAGTTAACAGCGCATGGTAAGTGAGGATTATTTTTAAAATTTTATGGAGGCTGAATAGGTGTATTTTGATGGGCATAGCATTTTTATTCTATGGTAGAGGGGAGCACCTTAGGAAATTTATGTAGAGGAACAGCATAAACTAAAGAAAAGATTAAGAAGGAAGGTATTTGGTGATCAAGAAGTGTTTCATGTAGCATGGGGGTCAGATTGTATCAGGGGGAGGCAGAGAAACTTAAGTGTAATTTTTGTGGCCTTACCAAACCTATTGTGCATGAGTGACTAAACAAACATAAAAACGGGTTGTTCAAATATGGTTAATGCCGTGTAGTAAGTACTTTAATATATAGTTACCTGAGGATGCAAAATTCAATGCTAGCCTTGAAAATAAGAAAATACTAGCGTTACCTATGTATTTTTAGACCAAACTCCGAAACTGTGCTGATTTTTTTCAAGTGAAATAGATATTATTTTGTGGGCTTGTTTCAAATACTTGGTCATTTTAAGAAGAATGCTAAGGTTGCTTGCTGTATGTTTGTAACGGCTTTTTGAAATTAGTTATCTTTTTGAGGTTGAATTTTAAAAAAGGCCGGAGCTTTTAAAGAACTGTTCAGTTATTCTGCTCTTTATGCCGAAAACAGCCTTAATTTTTTATATTAATTTCTTTTATTCTTTGTTACCCATTGGAAAACCAATTACCATTTACTTGTAAAAAGCATTCACGTTTTTATAAATATATCAGATGTTTGGTTTGAAATATAGACCTTTATTCAAACTACAGTCTCCATTTTAACATGTTTTAGTGTAAGCGACTAAAATCATTACACGGGAATGTCTTTACATGCATAAACACTAAAAGATATATCGGCTCTTATCTTCTGTCTTATCCACTCTTCTTTATTCTAGAAAGGATTTCTTTGAATTACATTTGCGAAAATATTACTTTAAGCCCTGATACAACAAATTAAAATTATTTTTGAAACATCGCACTTATTTTTATGCGATGATTAATGTTTTTTAAAAGCGATTCAGAAAAAATTCTGTCTCTCTGGAGAGCGTTTCTTAAATATTCAAGTTATTAAGGTAGCACAAAACTCTCTGTTTGGATAAAACGTAACATAGACAGTCAACAATAGATCAGTAACTAAAGAAATTAAGCGAATCTTGCCACTAGTTGCCTTAGAAGTCGCCAATTACAGGAACATGTAAACTGAATCGGAGCTTTGAAAAACGAGTACTTGGTGATGAGTGAGTCTAAAACCTTTAATTTAAAAAATATTCATTCATACAACTCCTTGTTTTACAATTACCAATCTTCGACACAGAACACACCCTATGTTTTAAGGTCATATTTGACTCTAATGAATATCCCAGGAATGTTAAATTTCTCATTTAGAACCGTAACTCATAGTGATTTTGACAGAGATTCTTATGCGATTCATATGGCACTGCTACTTAGCGAATTAAAATGTTCCAGACAATCGAGAGACGAAAGGGCATCAAAGAGTAGGTGAGTGTGATAGGATACCTCAAATATACGTAACTTGTTCGTGGCTCGTGATTCAGTCATCCCTACTTTCATGAAAATTTTCCCCAACTTATTCCATCACGATGACGAAGTAACTACTTCCGAAAAGTTTGTTGAGAGCTCCGCGAGGAGGAATTCTTTCTACTTTCTTATTGTCGAAGAGAGCGCATCCCTCCATCTCATCTCAGAGGTGAAATCTTTAGCCGAGATCCGTTTGACGTTTTGACCTCTCGCCTCAGCACTTAGCTCCTTGCTACGATGCACTGCTCCCTTACTCAACTCTAGTTCCCTCCAAAGAGATTTGCTTTAATTCTCGTCGTCAGCACACTCACCGCAGGTAGACCAAAGAATTTGGCGATTAGTGTGTGAAATGTAACCCCAATGATACACGTTGACCTGATTTTGATGGGATCAATAAAGATTGAACGCAAGAGACCACGAATAACATAGCTACAGGAAAGTGAGAAATGCACGCGAATCAAGAAATCATAGGTCAAGTTTTGAGTTCAGAAATATAGACATTTCCAACGTAAAATTAAAGAGATAAAAAGGATCAAAATGGGAAAAGTTTGAGATCGGGACGCTTAGGAGTCAAATTATATAATAACTAAATAGAAATGTAAAAAGGATAAAAATGGCATGTGATAGTCAGGATTGCTTTTATATCTCGCGAAGAATTTCTTATATCTGTCTTTCGAGATATCAAAATGTTATTTAACATCTGCGCA
The DNA here is from genome assembly GCA_037158775.1 of Hetaerina titia. Taxonomy (NCBI): domain Eukaryota; kingdom Metazoa; phylum Arthropoda; class Insecta; order Odonata; family Calopterygidae; genus Hetaerina; species Hetaerina titia. The sequence goes on along the minus strand of CM073777.1, from coordinate 85,301,468 downwards.
CCTTGAATGGCTATGGAAGTGTTCCTAAATTACCTAATTTTATAAAACATTAGTACACTTTTATGGAAATTGGATAAAAATTAGAAAACAATCTATGCAGTAATTGAATTCATAATGTTTTATACAGGAACACAAAATGAAAAACACATTCATTGTTCCTCTACTCAACGCTCCCTCCATATAAGGATTTAAATAATGAGCCCGAATCTGTAATGAAAACTTTCAATCTAAGGTACCCATCAAAAAAATTAATGATTGAAAGACACTTTATTCTTCAAACATGTTGAAATATCAATGGAAAATATGTTATATTTTACCAATTACGAGCATTTGACTTATCTTTGATAAGAAGCTGCAAAGACGTCTGACCCCAGTGAGGTGGCCATTTGACTGATTGTGTCACGCAAAAAACACTATTGAGGGAAAAAACGGGAAATCACCTCAAGGTGAATATTGACGAATTAAATTACGCGATAAACCTTGAAATTTAGGTACTCGCTCGCTGAACCGTTTGTCACGTGTGGCATCGGGAAATGTAAGCCATTCATGGTTGTCAACAAAATAAATCATTGCACGCTGGAGCAGGGAGCCGATGCTAACAGAGAGGTTCTCAATACTTAGAATAGGGACATGCGATATCATGGCAGTAATGAGAATGTTCAGTCTAGGTAAGCTAGAAAATCTTAGAAATGTATTGATATAAAAGGAAAAGATGTGAGATTTATGTAAGACAAGATCAAGGGACAATGTGGGATACAAAATTAATGATTACTGAGTAACTAATAGTTGAAGGGAGTAAATTCTACTTGCAGGTGGGGAAAAGGTAATGAAAATATTTTAGTTAGTAGGAGTTAGAGTTATGAGGATATACTTAGATAGGTAGATTGAGAAGACTTTTCAGCCTACCCTCGTACTTTATCTTTTTAGCGAGCTTCCATTGTTTTTATATCGTGGTGAAATCTTTCACCTTGTTCTTCACTTGTGTCTCCTAAATTTCCAAGAAAATTGTCTAAGTGGCTGTGTAGGTAGTGAACTTATGTGCTCATATTACATCCAAGTGATTTGAAGTTACTGAGCATAATGTTTACCAGCTCAATAAAATTTTCACTTTTGTGATTCACTAGAAAATTTTTTATGACCTCAACAAATGTTATCCAACTAATTTTTTCAATCTCATTCATTGACTCGACAAAAGCAGGATCCTTTGTAGGTTGTCTGATTTGTAGCCCCTCAAAAATACCAGCTTTAAGTTTTTCAATACTTATATGGGGCATCTTTAGTCTTAGTAAAAGAAAGGGTAATTCTCTCAATAATTATTTTATCTCTAAAATAGCTAATGTAATGGCATGGCTTTACTTTCCCTCTTCTATATTCACAAGCGACTTGTAGGAAAAATAACTTTAAGTTTTTCAATACTTATATGGGGCATCTTTAGTCTTAAGTAGCCGAAGCATGATCCATCCTTGTCAAGAGCCTTTACAAATTGCTTCATTAGGCCTAGTTTAATATATAGAGGCGGTAAGATGATTTTCTCTCTTTCAACTAAAGATTCAGCAATGATGTTTTCTTTCCCAACAACCAAGTTTTCTCTCTTAGGCCACTCCTTCTTAATCCAGTGGTTTTGTGTGTCCCTGCTATCCCAGAGGCACAAGAAACAAGGATATTTTGTGTAGCCACTTTGCTGCCCAAGAAGAAAGTTCAGCATTTTTAAATCTACACAAATCACCCAGCGATGCTCCTGGTATTTTATCTTCTGTAAGACCCATGCTATTGTATCGCATTCTTCTTTTATTTTAGTTGAATGAGCGATTGGTATTGCGCCAAACCTGTTACCATTGTGAAGAAGTACACATTTTAAACTACGCTTGGAGCTATCAATAAACAAACGCCAATCACTAGCATCATATTGTGATAGTAGTCCCATTTTTTCCAAAAGACCCTTAACGTCTAAACAAAATGTAAGATAGTCTTCTGGAGTAAAGAAGGGTAGCATATCCTTTTCCCTTGTGCGATAAAAACTTATTTTTGTACCGGGTTGCTGTAAATTCTTTTCATGCAGTCTTGATGCTAGTAGTTCGGATGCTTCCTCCGATAAGTTCAGTTCTCTAGCAAGATCGCTTAGTTCATCTTGATTAAATAGTTGAGGAATTGTTGATACCCACTCGTAGGCACTGCCACTATCGTCAATAGAATGAGAAATGTTTTCAAATAACTCAAATTTTTCCTTAGATATATCTGGTAACGTCTGAATATTGGGATCGGTATTTCTTCTGAATGGGGTACCGGGCGTCTAGCTGAAGGCAAATCTGGATATGTCCACTTGCGGCGATTTTTTGGATTAATTCCCGAAACATTTACTATGCAAAAATAACAGTCGTCAATATGGTTCACAAGTTCTCTCCACACCATTGGCACACTAAATTTTAGACTTTTCCTTTTTCCTGTTGTCTATTGCCGCAGATGTTCAGTACATTTTTTACACACAAAATGCGGTGCCCATGTTTTATCTTGGTCACCAAGCTTAACACCAAAATATCCCAAGTATGCACGTTTCACAAAGTCTGTAATATTTTTTCTATTTTCTTTTACCATATATTCCCATGTGCACTTATATATTTATTTAACTTTGAAAATTTTTTCCGGAATATATCAAATATTAAAACAACTAATCGTAAGATGTGCCATATCTAAAAAAGTAGAGCTGTTAAATAAAAACGGATTTCATATTTGGATTCAGCTCTACAAATATAGTTAAAATCCTGGAATTTTCCCAAAGATTCCCGGACTCAAAAAAAAAATGTTTTTTGTAGGCCTATGTAATTTAACCTTTTCTACGTGAGTGATGTCCAGCCGAACTGCTAAAATATTTTGGCAAAGCTACAAGTTTATCATAACAATGTTGTAAAAATCTAGTTCCTCTACGCTACACTCGATCCAATTCGGCAGTCAATTCAAATTCGTGAGGTTTACTTACATTTGAAGCATATTATAAATGAGACCTAAGTAGGGAAAGATAACATTTATCTTTGATCCTTTCATCACATTTACCCAGTATATTTCCAATAAATCCAAATGTTTTGTTAGTTTGCTCATTTATTCCCCATAACTGTTTCAGCCAGGAAAGATTGTGAATGAAGGTAATGCCTTTTTATTTAATTGAGCCTGCACATTCCATTTCGGTGTTCACGATGCAGTAGACGTTCGAGATGGAGTTTCTCTATTTTAAAAATTTTATCACTAGTCACTTTTTTAAAATTTGGTTGTAATTGCCGAGTGTCACATCAGCATATTAAAGTTAGATCATCCGATAAAGTTGCTGTGTCCTCAGGATCACGGATATCACGGTAAAGCTCGGCATCGTCGGCAAAGAAACGCATCTGACTACGGAGTTAATGCCGTGATCGTAAAGTAGGAATAAAATAGGTCCGATGCAATTTCATTGGGGAACACCTGAAGGAACGTCTACTTTTTTTGAGCGAATTCCATCTGTCACTGCTCTTTCTACCCGACCATCCAAAAAGTCTTCAATCCAACCCCGCATATTTTTATCTATGACATACGCTTCTAGCATTTGGAGTAGTTTACTATGAGGTATCTTTTAGAATGCTTTCTTAAAATAAAAAAATGCGTCAAAATAGACGCGATGGAAAAGACACATGGAGCATTTCCCTCTTCTAAATTATGAATATCATGAACAAAAAGCTCAAGTTGTGTCTCGCAGGATTTTTCATTTATAATTCCTAATTATTGACGCGCCTCGCGATCAAACTAGCAACTTTATGCAACAATTTCAGAGAGTGAATATAATTCGCCTTGGCCGGGATTCGAACACAAATCCCTCGTTTTCCGGCATAGTGCTTTAGCCAGTTAAGCTATCGAGAATTCTCTTAAACTGTGAATATTTTTTGCCATCTCCCGCGGTTTCTTGAAATTTAGCAACTAATATACGCTCCATAACCTGGCACAAAATGGATATGATAGAAAAAGATCTGTAATCACTCGATTCCTCCTCGTCTCCGTTTTTTGATATTGGTGTTACATCATTGGCCGTTTTCCAATCTCAGGGAATCTTGTAATCCGACTTCCTAAATATGATTTCAAGATACCAAGCAATTTCACAAGCTAGATCCTTAATTATTTAAGCAAATATTTTATCGGGCCCGGAGGAATTATTTGGTATAATATTATTCCGCCAATTTTTTATTCCATTTTATGATATTTTAATTTTGGATATCGGTTGACCGCCACGATTTGGTAAATTATCGGAGACATTCGTTGAGGCATTGGCGAAGGCGCTTTTAAAAGAAGGAATATAAAAAGTTGGCCTTTCCCAAACTGCTTATTGGTCTTCCGCTTTTATCATTTTTGAGTAAATTCACAGTCAAGACTTATTTCCCTGAAGCTATCTGTTATAGTAAATAAAATATATAATAATAAAACGTTATAGTAAGAAAACCGAAGTCCATAAAGTGACTTCGGGTTCTTACTATTATGATTTCTGATTGTTCGGGGAAAGAATGAATATTTGTATGTGTCTGTAATAGAATATATATCTCTTGTTTTATCTATATTGTCTAATATACCTTAGTGTGGAAAAATAATAATTGCTCTAGTAATAACGTTAAACTCATTTGTTCTGATCTACCAAATTCTGAGATACAAGATGAACCGACCAATTTAGTGGTAATCCTGATGTATATTCCGGCAAGATGTCACCAGGAGGAATAAATAGTTTTTGTGAGCAATTAGAAGAAATAATTTGAGGCGTTTTACGAAGGAAGCACCGAATACTAATGAGCGGTTGGAACTTAGTGGTAGACGAAGGGAGAAATGGGAGAGAGGTAGGAGAATACAGTTTAGGAATGAGGAACGCTTGCGGGAAAAAGGAATTCTAGTTCCGCAAACATTATCCCTGGCGTCAGTACAAATGGAAGATGCAATGGGAAATAGGAGGACACTTGTAACATTACATCACGGTTCGACATAATATAAGCAAGGATATCTAGGAGGAAGAAATAGTAATCAAGCCATAGAAATCAAGTTATCCGGGTGCGGATAAAGAGAATTTTCTCCAAATAGATTTAAAACTCACAGGGTTTAGGAAGCGCAATGGAGTGCCAAAGTGTAATATTGAAGCAAAGTCAAAGTGGCGTCTTAACCGGAGTAAAAGTGAGAATGTGTCAAAAAAACTTTAAAAAATAAATGAGAAAATGGAAAATTAAGTGGTTGAGAAAACTTTTAAGAAGCTTGAGAATGGGTCACGGTGAACGTCTCAAGAGTATGTTTGAAATAAACAAATGCTAATACTTCAAACATAGAAACTAGTAGAAGAATGTAGAGTGAGCAACAGAAAACATTAAACGAGAACTAATATGGCTATATAAAGAGATGGAAATATTAGTAGGAGTATGTGGAAAAATTTTGGAAATAAAAAAAATTAGAAACAGTATATGAGAATTGAAGAGAATCATTAGGATGTAGATTAGAACGAAACTATGACTACCATAAGAGATAACACGATAAAGTTATTAATAAGAAAACAAGATATTTCTGGACAGTCGAAAAAATATATGGGATATCAACGCTGAAAAATTAGAATCACTTGATGTAAATAACGGTATGAGGAGAAATGAAGAATTGAAGAGATTGGTAGGGAATAGAGAATTTTGGAGAGCTGCTACGAATACCCGGTCGATGGATAACCCTAAATGAAAATAGATTTAAAGTTTAGCAACTAATTATTTTTGGAGCTGGATGGTGATGTGAGGCATCATGGACATACTTTCAGTATATAATAGTTTATATTCCACACTGAGGTAAAGGATTCCTATCCAAGACATCCAACTACAGTGAACCATTATTTTTCAAAATTTACTCGGTGATCTCCAATTCTGATTAAAACTTTGACTTGAATTAAAAATGTTCGAGTTTTTACTTCCTGTGCCGAAGAATTTTAAATATATCATCCTTTTTGCAAATAAAGCATGTTCATTGGAAAAAAACAATAAACGATTTCTTTTCAAAGCATTCCACATGCAATGTCCACCACAATTACTGAGGCACTGAGTAAGTTTCATCGAAGTATTTCGACTCAATTGATAGTTTAAAAGAAACTAGGAATTGTTTCAGCGTAATTTGATCATATTAGAATGGCGTTAGGGCGTTTAGGTTTAAATAGTCCTGAGATAATGTTAATAACTTCACTTTTTTTGAAAAATTAAATTCGTAATTTGCAACAGCAAATGCATATATTCATCATCATTATATACATTCTTAATTTTTTAACTCAAGTTTTTGGTAATATTATGAATTAGGACTTTTAAAAAACTCGTTATATGTGCTTTAAAACAAAGAATTGATTAATTTTTTAAATTAAATTGTTTCATTTTTCTGGTTAATGGCAAAAACAAATTCATTATTGGTATGTGGTAATAACGAATTTTAATTTACACGTATTTTAATCATAAATTCTCAATCGAAATGTCTACAGTATTATTATTTCTGTCTACGCTTAATTTCAACGAATTTTAACATTTGTCACGTGCTTATGTGTATTACTGCATGCTCTAATTTTTAAATCGGAACCTTTCTGAAAAGTCATACTTCATCGATATTACCAAATAGGCCATTCTAGGTTGCGAACATCTTTTTCGAAATTCCAGCGAAGTGACTAAATGCCTTGGCATGTTCCGAATAGTATTATTACAATTACTAGTAGTCCACCAGTCATGGTAGGCTTTGCATGGATACAACCTACCAGATATTACAGAGATCATTTCCTTTCCTCCCCTGAAAAAATAACGGAGCATCCTATAGTACATTCAATAGGCCCCTCTTCTATTCCGTATACTTCTTTCCCCCATTCAATCTTTCCAACATCTTAATCTATTCCTGCCCCTCTATCTTTAACCTACGTATACCTGTAACAAAAAACAGCATTAATAGTTGCAATTTAAAAAAATTAAACAAATAAGGATAAAATGCAGAATAAATTTTATCCAGATATCTCGGGTATCTCTTAGGAATAATTACAAAAATGACACACCCACGTACTTCTGTCTACCCATTTCTTCTTTTTATTTTACCAAATTCAGTACGGAGGATGATTTTGGAAATGAATTAGCTTCATCACTCGTATCATAATCAAAATCATCGCTATTTTGGCTACTACCAAGATTTCGAATTTTAATTGCAAACACTAATGATTATTTCTTAAAAGAAACCAACAAAATTAGTGCAAGCGAAGCATCAAAATTTTACACTCATGTTATTAATGCAATTTTATTGAAAAATAGATTATTGACGCCATGTTCTCACTGTTTGTATAAATGCTATTTGAAATAATTGTACTCGGCATAATTATGACCGTATGGTATCTCTTATCATTAATCGTGATATTTCTGAAAAAAATTGCTGATAATTCTTTATTTTTTCATTAAAACAGTATATTATAGATTAAGGTTAAAAATATGATGGCCATATATTATATACTTTTTATGCATAAGGTGGAGATTTCTTTTTTTAGTAATGAAATAATTACTCTAGTTCAAGTTTGAATGTAAATATGAACATTTTTACTTGTTATAATAGCGTATTACACAATTCATAATGATGTATTTCACATGACGTAAACAAAAATAAAATGTATTTTACAACAAAACATTTCCCTATTTACCCTTACATTGTAATTCAAATTCACCACTCTCAAAACCAGTTGCGTAACGTTCTGCGTGAACCAGTAACGGTAAATGAATCCCAAACATAGCACAAAATGATTTATTATCGCCATAAATAAATTAATTTTCGGCTTCTTTACCAAGTTATATTTTATGCAGCCGCTTTCCCATAGATACTTAGGCGTTATTCGGATGCTAATGTACCTTGATGCTACTGAGTGCTTAAGATAATATTTTCTCTGGATAATTAGCTCGAATTTCCAAACAATTTAATTGGTAGAAAAGCTACGCATTTATAAAAACGTACATACGCTAGAAAAATTCTCCAAAATTGTATTTTGAGAGGTCATGTCACCATTGTGACACTCTTTATACGGCTACGCAAAACTAAGTGAGAGTTTCTGTTAGGTGTGACCAGAATTCGCAATTAGTGTGTCAACAGTGAAGATAACCAAAGTCTGAAGAAAAAAAACAGTTTTCATAAGAATTTCTTTTAAAAAAGATAAAAGAATTGATAACACGACATTTTATCATTTTAAATGGCTTATTATAATTGTTCTAACATTCATGGGAAAATAATTCCTCACCAAAGCATATCTAAAATATTCATAATTTAATTAAAGAAATCGCGAAAAAGATATTGATAAATGACCTCCTTGAATAATAAATTAAAGGATAATGCAATTTTTGCACACTAAAAAATAGAAATGTACTGCATAGGTTCTTTTTATTATCTCCGATGAGTTTTGAGAATGCTGACTTGCGTTTGAAAACCATTGAAGTAATGAGGTTAGCTTTTAGGATATCACGAATTGCTGCAAATAGAATTATCATGTTTTCTCCTTGCATCAATCTTATTTATGACTACATTTGCTTATTTCCTCTTTTTAGGTCTTTGATATTAACCTTTCCGTGAGCATATATTCCTCACCACGCTCGCTCGTCTGCCTTTGACAGAGGGGAATAAAGCTGTTTTGTAGTACCGCGGGCGGGCCTTGCATCCCCTGAGATATTACGTCATCGTGATATGAATGTTCCAATGCCTTGGAATTGGTTAGCTTCAAACCACACTGAAAACATGATTCTCAGAGGATATCATCTGGCAGATTTCATGTGGTGCATGACAACTACTCCTCTTGGGATGAGAAATTTTTTTGGATAATATTTCACATTCCCTCTATTTTCTATATTCTTCATTCAAGTGTGTATAAGAGTAGTGTGTGCTGTTTCTGACGTTTTTCAAAAAGGCTCTGAATTGACCTGGCAATTTATTGTGGTTGTAACCAACATTTTATATTTTTGGCATATTTATGGACAAGGACTCATTGATTTGGTTACATTTACGAACGAGAAATCTGATGACCTTGCCTTAAGGCAGAATTGAGTGAACGTTTATTAACTTGACAGTGTAATATTTACTTCCAGCGTCTGTTAATTGAAAGTATTTTTATTAGGTAATCTAATGGTTAAGGTAGGTTTTTGGATGGACACATCTATCAAATAAATATTTTGTGACTCCAACAAAACAATATCGATCAACACATTCTACATCAGATTTCTCTTCATCTCGGTGTACTTCTTTCCTCCCTTCATCCCGTCCAACAACCCTATCTTGTTCCTGCCCTTTCCTCGCTTGCCCAACATTCTCCCCTCTATTACCTTCTTCAACATCCCACTGCCGCTCAATACGCTTTTCATCCATTTATCCTGTCTCCATAGGATATCTATCCACAAACCTCTCTCCTCACCCAACATTCCCAACAAGTATATGGGATCCTCATAACATAAATTTGGTTTCGGCATTTGATCGAGTTCAGCGGAGAGGGGATAGATTTGTCAAACATTGTTATGACCAATTCAGCAGCGTATCCACTTTGCTAGACAATTTAGGTTGGGATTCTCTTACACAGCGGCGTTTCCAATATAGATTAAACTTATTAAAAACATTTAAAAATGGGCCCTTTTCCGATGACATCAAGGATATAATACGAACCCCAACGTATTACGGTCGAAGGGATCACGAATATAAGACTAGAGAGATAGACTGCAAAACTGACAGGTTTAAAATGTCATTTTTTCCAAAGGAACGATAAGGGACCAGAATGCTTGTAGCCGAAATTCCCCAGGACTTAGTTCATTACAATAAGTATTAACGTACGGGTTAGGGACTTCGCGAGGATGTGTATACATGTGTGTATGTATATATGTATATATATGTATGTGTATATATGTGTATATATATACATATATATATATACATATATTTTTTTCTTACAGGTTCCCCCCACCTTTCCTCACCTAACCCCCAACCCCCTCAACCCTTGCCCTTCCCTCATGGTGCTACACCCCCTGCCACACACCTTTTTGGTGGCTCGCAGGGTATTTATGTAGATGTAGATGAACATACCTAGTACTTTCTCATTTTTTTTCCTTCCAGTCCATTTCACCTTTTTCATTCTTCTCCACACCCACATTTCAAAAGCCTCCAATCTACGTCTACCCTCCTGCTTCAGCGACCACGTTTCCGCGCCGTACATAGCTATGCTCCATATCAGAGTTTTGAAGAGTCTTTTCTTAATTTCCCTACTCAACGTCCCTGTCATCAACTCCCTCCTTCTTGAGAAAGCCTCCTTGCCTAGCGCAATTCTTCTCCTTATGTCCCTACTACTTTGACCGTATTGTTCCAAAACACTTCCGAGATACGTAAACTGTTCTACCTGCTCTATTTAATCCCCTCCTATTTTAATTTTTAGCTTAGCCTTTCTGGAAAATCGCATAACTTTTGTTTTATTAATATGGATTCTTATACCATATCTATTTTTCTGAATCTTCATTTCACTCAGCAACGCTTGCAACCCCTTGGCTGACTGAAAAACCAAAACCTTGTCATCAGGAAAACTAACTGCTTTTACGACCTCCCATCCGACTTTCACTTCCACCTCCAGTTTTTCTCATGCCCCTTTCATCATTTCCTCCACATAAGTATGCGTTAAAAAAGCACCGTTGATAATGGGCAACCCCGCCTTACACCTCTTCCTAGCACTGCCCATCCGGGCTCTCCGTTCCCCACTCGCACCTTAGCAGTCTGAGACGTGAGGTTTCGGATCTCTCTCCTGTCCCTCCAATCCATACCTATTTTCTGCAATACATGCATTAGTTTTTTCCAATTCACCCTATCAAACGCTTTTACGAATCAGTCCGTATAGAGTCTGCTTCCCACATTTTTCTAAACATTTCAATAGTTCCTCAGAAATGTTGTCTGCCCTCACGACCTTATATGGTATCTTTACCATAATGCCCTTTCTATTTCACCGTTTAGTATGCCTGGGTCTGAGCCATCTGCTTCTACGTCATATTCCTTTTCTAGTTCTAACCTTGTTGATCTAAGTTCTCTACCATACAATGTTTCTATATATTCCTTTTATCTCTCTAGGATCTTTTCGGTGTCAACTGATGAAAGTATTTTGAATGTTTAAAATATCAGCAGTGCCGTTTTCATTTATAAAAATTTATCTGCGACACCAATTTGTATTTCGCTTTTGTGGAAATTTGTATACATATGTGCTAGGTATAAGTGTTAAGTGCTAGGTATAAATCCGGTCCAGTTTGTATCAAGTTAAAAAATTGGACAGCATTCGAGTAAATTTCCTTTCTGTATGGAATAGAATTCCTCCAAGGCAATCATGTTATATAATTGACTAATAATGATTACTCGTGTTTGTACTTAATGGGTATTTTATAAGGCGAATCGGAAAATTTTATTCCTTTTTTTCCAATTCATTTAAGCTGAGGTTATAGATTTAACTGTATCGGGCTCAACCTTGCCGGACCGGTTACGTTGCAACTTTGATGTCTTCAGGTGCAGTTGAGGTAGAGGGAAAAATCCAGATCTTATCCTTGGTGCTGATAAAGGAAAGGGATAAAATTACTATTTGAGTATGGGATTTAGTAAAAGTAATACGCTTTCATTTTGATTATCATGATATGCGTTGTTAGCCTTCACTAATATCACGCTTTACCTGGGAAATCCTTACAAAAACTGAGCTGAAACCTCTCGCTATAGGTCCAACTTGGAGTAAATACACACTGGTATTTATTCATAGGTATGTTTCTAATAAAAACGTATAATTTTACGTAATGCGGCGTATTGTAAGCTAATGAAAAAGAAAAGAACGAATATGACTGATGAAATAACTATTAGACTTATCTTTCATATTAGTTATTTCACTTGAATTTTTATTATTTTTGATCCAAGGGAAATAAATCCGCGATTTAAAGTGGAGTGAACTAAAAAATAATCTGAAGTCCCTTGTGACCAGTTTAATTTCTCTTTGTCCCCAGTGCCTCCGTCATATTTTATTTTCTTGTACCTACCGTTCTGAATATCATATGCTCCAATTATTTATTTGAATTTTCTCCAAGATCAATTTCTAAAACGTAGGCCCCTATTTCCTGACTTTTCTCGAGATTTTGCGAGAAAGTTGCTTATAATTCATTCCACTATTTTGAAGTCATTTCATACTTCATCGTTACAATTTTTCATTAATAGGGGTAATGTAATAGTTCTACAGTCTAAACAAAACCAATAGGCATAAATGCTATTGCAAATGCCAATATCAAGGCGATAATAATTATTTCTAGAAAATACTGAAGGCTATAAGGAAATATGCCGTATGAAGTGGTATCATGAGAGCTGCTTGATCAATACGAACATATCTGAAAAACCTTTTTTTAATAATTTTAATTTGCTACAAAAACAAGGATTGGAGAAATATGGAGTGGAGTCATAACTAGGCTTTCGGCATCGGTGCTTTGTGGTGTCATTGTGACAGTGAAATGATGACTATTTGTATATGTATTATATTTACTTAGCAACCCACCTCTTAGACGAGTTAGGTAGTAGAGAGCAAAAGTAGTGACGGTAACCCGATTAATTTCTTTCCCACTCACACTCCCCTCACCTATAAGGCCCTTCAACGGACACATCCACTTTAACATAATTCTTGCGACCAATCTCGTTCTCTCTTGAGAATGATGCTCTAGCTCAAAATTTAATGGCTTCCTCCTCGAATTAAGCTGTGTCTCTTTATCCTTTTGATATTGTTCCTCACTTTTCCGTCCTTCCTCCAAGCCGTCCGCATATTTTACTAATCAACTCCCTTTACGCTCATTCCTTTAGTCGTCCACGGTTCTTCACTTCCCCCTCCCTTCCCTTGTGCCTTCTCACCCCACCTCCATCCCCTCTCACCCTCCACTTTGTATGCATTACTACTCCGTTTGCGTCCTTCGCTCACTCTTTATCCTCCCTGTCCCGATTCGTTCTAGGTCCGTGGCGTTCGGCAGTCTCGCCCTTTATTACTCCTTTTTTCCTTCTTTGCCTCTCTTTCCCTTCTTTGCTTTACCCCGAGTCAATTCATTTCAGAAGCCGTTTGCCTTCATCTTCTTAAAGTTACGGTGGAATAATTTGCGCCCATCAACGTTCCATTATTTTCTCTCTAGCTTGCTTACTTGTTCGCTTGCGTGGAGGGAAAGAGAGGAGGAAGTTTGGAGCGAATTACGGTCCGCTTAAGGTAGCCATTTTCTCTTCGAAAATCTGCAATGAAATGTAAATTTTATTTTCTCTTCCTTTGCGGAAATGTAATATGTATGAGAATACATGAAATTGGCATTAAACTCCCCAAGAATTTGTATCTAAACGTATTTTCCAAATTTTTGTAACATTTTCACCCTATCTGAGTCTGTGAAACAATTGAATTTTCAAATACTCAATGGAAAAATACTAATTGGAACACAAAGGAAAATGGAAAATGTCAAAATATTGGAATTAAAAATGATAAAATATTTTCATCATTGTGTACATCAAGTTTTCAGTTAATTCAAGTCAACCTTGAAATTAATTACTCGAGAATCATCTGTGGCAATAGAGAGAATGCAAAGGATAAGGAGAAAACATAATGCTTAAGAGAAATTGCGCTATGTACAAATTCCGTCTTACATTTTTTTATTTACCTTCATGGTTATTTATTCCTTAAGTGTCTCTGTAGGCCAAGGCATTTCTTTGAATACGCATGATCTCAAATGCCCGGAAAATATTCACTTAACCCATGGGATGACTATCCTTTTATTTACATATTCAGTTATCGTTAGTTACGGTCCCGTAATGCCCCTATTTACTTTTAATTATGATGTGATTTTAAGGGTTTTATGTTGCACAGTAATTTTTCATGTCAATAAAATGTTTGCTGTAAAAATCACTTGAAAACAAAACTTACAAATTTAATCTAGCCTTCCACATTGTTTAGTTAATTTTTCACGCATTTCTTTCTAACAAATCCATCTCTTGGATGCTCTTATTATTAGCTCTATTATTATTTTCATGGAATTAATATGCATCAATTTTGACAAAATTCAATCCTCGTACTTTCTTACTTATGATCACCATAGTTGATAAATAAAACCTGTTCTATTTCCTGACATAAGGTAAATGTATCTCAATAGGAATACGAATGAATTCATACATAAGTGAAACTCTTCCCAGATGTAATGGTACTAACTGAATAAGATAAATATTAAAGACTGTACCCAACCATACTCCAAAGTCATGTTATTTCTCAGCTCCATCCCATCTGATCTCTTTTCCCTTCGTTCTTTTCTCTTGTCCTGGCCAATCTTTTTTTTTGATCGCCACACAATTTTCCTCGCCTTTTTTCAGTTACCCCTAACCATCCCGTGGCCCCTCGCTTCCGACACCAATCCACGTTTACCTTTCGCTTTTCTCATCCACGTTTTTTCTCCTACCCGCCACGTTTTCCGTCCTCTTCCTTTCCCTCACAGGATTCCTTTTATTACGTTAACGAGGCTGCATTGTGAGTCCGCTGCCCAACGCACACGTCTACTGGAACCTATTCGTGCGTTCGCCAAGATTACGGATCTTGTTTCGCAGGGGACAAAATTTGTGGGTAGGGAACTTCTCCCACCCCATGCTTCATTTTGCAATGGCGCTGGTCAGGGAAGGGAGAGGTTTGTTTGTATGAGCGCGGGAAAATGTTCGTGTTTTTCAGCAGTCTGTTTTCAGTCGTGTTCGCGGTGTAAGCGTATATTTTTTGTTCCTTACGATGACTTCACCCAATGCGAAAGTACTTTGAGGCTCATATGATATCTTACACCAAGAAGGTAATCTAACATTCCAGATACTCGCACATTACACAACTTGTAACTCATAATTGTTTAGAGTAACTTAATGAATGAGACAAATGCAGAGTTCCTGAAATGATTAAATTCACTTGTAAATGGCTCCAGGACTTTCGTTTACTATTCTCTCTTTGCTGAATTAACTATCATTATGCCCCTACTATGGATGTTTAAGTCTCTCTTGTATCTATTTTATATTATACGTACTTATAATCTTCTTTAAGAAAAACTTACCATTTAAGTGGAAGACAGCTCCTTTGATTAGATAAATGTATTAAGACGGAGAAAGTCTTCAGAAAAATGTTCAATTATTTTATGGCTGCGTAGATTTTCGCGGTGGTGGCTTGAAGAATTCTACACTTCCACAACGCGTGGAAGAGAGTTCTTCGGAAAAGGGCCAATCAGAGAGCAGCACCTTGACGGGACCACCTATATAAGGACGGCCAAAATCCGAGTCCCTCAACTTCGACCTGAAAACGCCGGATGCAACTTTGACGAAAATGTTGTCGGCTTCAAACAACAACGCGGTGAAAACCCGAAAATGCAGAATTCTTCGTTCAATTATTTTATCAACCTGTGCATCAGGATTCAAAATGGTTAATAGAACTCTGTATTTTCCTTGGAAAAATGTGCGATATACACGATATCTATCTAAAGTCCTGGGAATAACTTCGGAAAAAATTAATTTATTTCAGATAATACCGCAATTCCTTGAATTTCTACAAATTACATCCTTTTGATTGTCAGCACACCTTTTCCAGCGGTTTTTCAACGACTGGAAGGCTTCCTGGTGGGCGGATTCCGGAAGATTATTAAGGGCAAGCGTGCTAGCTTTTTGATGGCACTTTGATTTCTATGGGGTGTCCTTTGAGAGAGGATTTCACTCTCAGGAATAAGAAATAGTCTACTGGTGCCAACTCGGGACTGTAAGAAGGTTTGGGAATCGTCGTTATCCCGTTGCAGAAGGTCTTCGCAAGCAGGTATACTCGACTCTGCTCTCTTGGTCGTCCCCAAAGACTTTCGGTACTAGTTTAGCACAGATCAGTCGCATCACCTAATTTGCAGTGAAAATGGTATGTATTGTCGTCTAATCAATGCCAGTACGATCTTCGACCATTCTCACACCATGCGCATAATTAAACTTCGGTCTGAATTCAGCCCTTCACGCACACATCAGGACAAAGTTGTTACCAATACCTTTCATACAAATCTTTTATAGCTTCTCTATTCAAATCCGTATTCATTCTAATTTTTTAACTTATCTCGTAGAGTAATATCTACGTCTATTCATCTGAAGAAATATGTAGAATTTATTTTTCCCTACTAAAACTAATTAAATTATAGACGGAATTGATTTCAATTGTAAATTCATATTTAAATATTGTTCTTGTGAACCTTTGCCAGTCCAAGAATGAAAGGCAGAATGACATGATTTAGTTTTTTCCTGAAATTTAATCAAAAACAGTATTTTCCGATTTAATGTGTTTAATATATCGAATGTTAGCACTGTTCAAGAAGGTTTTCAACATTTGTAAGGCAAAATAATTTAATCGGGATTACTTTAGGTCAAAGGTCTTCAGAAAATGGTGTGGTCATCCCTCAAACATTAAAGCATCCACACAGAATATTGTACAACATACCACGTGGTCTTATTAGTCAAATGTCAGCTGTCAAATAAAGTGGAAATTTTGTGTTGAAATGGCTCGTTTCATCTTAGCTGTTTTTCATGTAATTATTGAAAATATAGTTTTACATCGATATGCAGGGATCATTCCAGAAATACTCTGACTCTCCTACTTCCCGCTTGTTTAATTTCCCTGGTTTTCATTTCGAAGGTTACTACCCAGTTCCGCCTCTCTTTTCTTACACATTTATACAAGCTTTGAATGTACTAAGCCAGCACATTCCACACTATCTAGTAATTTCCTTCATTCTGAAGCACCATGAGAAACTATGCAAGCCTCAGTCTCCAGGGTACCATATCCTCAATTCAAGTTAATCAATAAAAATAATAACTACGGAAGAAATTAGTTTGAAAGGTGTTGTTTCAGTGTAAGATTCGTTTCATTCTCGTATAAATTCCCTTCTGTTCTCATAATTTTATCATGCAATACACTTCTTATATATTTGATCCTCCACTTGATGTATGAAAGTATTAGTACACTTCCATTGGTTTAAATGCACGTTGATGGATGCAATAAAATTAGAAAAACTTGCGGAGGTTAAAATATCTCTTAAAATCGTTTTTTATAAGCTCATTTAACAGAGATGAAACAAGTTTACTATCGGTTTTGCGCTAACGTTCCTTATCAAAGTCTTTTTTCCCTGGATATAAAAAATAAATAAAATTTAGAAAAGGAATAACATTTTTATTAAATGTGGAACGATTTTTTCTTCTGGTATCTCATATGTCTAATATTATATTTGTCCGGTGAATTTGATAATACTCATTACAGTAATCGATGAACAGGTAAGCTTGCTGAATGATCTCTGGTCACTTCCCAGCTGAAAATGACCAGAATCAAAATGTAAAGTTAAAATACCTGAAATAACAAATATTGGTTGCATTTTTCGCATCAGAATGACAGTGTGCGTGCACTTTCAAATAAATGGATATATTAATTTGATATGCTTCTACATGTTCAGCAAAAAAATTACCATGATGTAAGCAGTAGAACGTCTTTGTCATAATCCACTGGCACTGTTACTCTGTCTGAAAACAGTAGCTAATGATGGATAAAAGATTTCCATTTATTTTTAGTGTCCCCCACGTTCAAAACATTAGGTAAATGGCTCATCAACTCCGAAACTTATACAAAGATATTTGTTTCACTGTATGAGCAACCTTCGGGCCGATAATTGTGGTACTAGCATAAGATTCAATGGGACAAAAAATATCATGAATATCGCTGATTTTAACCAAGAATCTTTCTAAGGAAAATTATAGTTATAAACTGATTAAAAAGTATTGATAAAATTCATTGTTTGCAAACTAATTAAAATCCAAGTATACGTATTTGTTGACATGGTTAGGAAAAGTTTAGCGAATTATTTGACATAATGGATGCTTTAACCTTCATTTAATTCTACTCTTGACTTTTAAAAATACCTTTCACAGATATACCTAGAGCTGAAGCGAGAGCGGGGCTACTGAGGCACTGGCCTTGGGCGAAAAATTAGGAGAGGTGCTGAAACAACCAAATGTCATTAACCCTCCCGCAGGGTCTGACCTTATAACCTATGTGCGAAATGAGAGGCCAAAGAGGTCGCCAAAACACCTTGGGCGGTTCTCCCATCATACGAACTAAGGGTTTCCTGCTTTCTCCGCCGTTGTCACGAACCCATATTCAGCCTCGCTAATATTAATTTTCTTCACCTTCCCTGTATCTACACTCTAAGTTGATTTCATATTGTTTCTAACTTTATCTGGATGCGGTTAATTGAACCTCATTTGTAAAGGCTTCCTTTAGCGTTTACCAACAAATCTAAATGTGGAAAATTCCCAAAGGATATATTTTCTACTGAATGATGCGCTGCATAGTCATAGTTCATCATTTTTCAAAGTTTCTCACTAAAATTTAAAATAATAATATTTAATTTCACTCTCGCAGATAAATTATAACAATACGAAGGAAAATTACATTATGATTTTTTCTATGAATTTTTTTATTTGAAAAAAGGAAGACGGTGTTTCGCATTGCTAAACGTTAAATAGGAAAATACATGCGTATTTGTAGTTGAATGGACAGGAAATTTCTGTGTTTCGTTAAGTATCTTTGTATTGAAAAAGAATATTGTGTCCACTTTTTCAACTCATTCTCAGCGACACAGAGATTCCCTTGTGTCACTGAGAATGGGTATGGTAATCGAAGTACAGTATTTCGTACACAACGGTTTCATAGGTAAAATGGTAGCCATTCAAATGGAAAATTTATGTTAAAGTCACTGGTTCTTACTAGCATTTACCTCATCCATTTTGTTATGTATTTAATTAAAAGTTGGTTTATAATTTATATGCAGGCATTATTTTACAAATACTTTGACTCTTCCAACTCCCGCTTGTCTCATTTCCCCTGTCTTTATTTCGTACCTTTTTATACAGTTTCTGCACTCTATTTTGACTTATTTTGAATCTCCTTAGTCGTGGCACTCCACACTTTTTAGCAATTTTCTTCACCACGATTGAATTTGAAGCACAGCGGTTATATACCAGCCACTGACTCTAAGGGCAATTTAAGTTGGTCATTCTCCGTGGCACACATAAATTAGTTCATGGTAGTCGATGTAATGGTGCTCTAAAATATCAACCACAGGTCAATTGATAAGTTATGAATTTTCATCCAGGCTTTAAAATTGAAATTAGTATTGAACAAATATCAGCACAATGAATAAATCCAATTTTTTGTAAACATCTAATTACATAGTCATGTACTTTCATGTGGACGCTGCCGAAAAAAAAAGCAAAATAGCCTTACACGGAGGAATTTCCCATTTATTCAAGTGTATAATTTTAAAAAAATTCCAAGTAACTGCGGGAAATGCCGCAACAGCAACTTTTAACGGAGTCATCCGCTAACATGCATTTCAATGCAACAATTTCAGAGAGTAAAAATCATTCGCCTTGACCAGGATTTGAGCCCGAAACCCACAATGCCCGACCGAGTGT
The DNA here is from genome assembly GCA_037158775.1 of Hetaerina titia. Classification (NCBI taxonomy): domain Eukaryota; kingdom Metazoa; phylum Arthropoda; class Insecta; order Odonata; family Calopterygidae; genus Hetaerina; species Hetaerina titia. The sequence goes on along the minus strand of CM073777.1, from coordinate 85,281,935 downwards.
TTTACTCAATTAAGCTTTCGACGCGTCCTCTTATACTCCAAAATTTTAGGGGCTTCAGAGGAACAATATTTTGTGGCCAGATGCCGTAAATGTAATGTCACAGGTGTCCATAGTAGTGCGCGATGTGCCACGGTCCATCAGGTTAAAGCCAATTTTAAACACTTGGTGGTTTTACCTTTGACAAATTCCATCGGACATCGAGGGAACCGGGTACCAACTAAGTTACTGTGATTAACTGAAAAGAGTTAAACATATCCTTCAAGCACATATTTTCTTTGATGGGTTTTCAAGCTTCTTGCTTCAGGGATTCAATGGGACAAAAACAGATACCTTATTAGATATAAAGGTCCCTTAGTCTTCATATACCACATGGAACATTGCTAGAATATTGTCGGGAAACTAAGAGAGGGAGATGAAACAGAATTCAAATCATTTCTGTGACATCATTTGCATTATTTCTGCATAACCAAAAATCCATATATTTACAGAATCAGTTTGACCACTACTACAAGCCAATTGAAAATATACATTTAGCGCCGTTTATTAGCGCTGACACGCTAATTGGAATCCCCTTTTTATTTTTACTGAATATTTGTCCCTATCATTTTCATTTACAGATATTTTAGTCTCTGAATTAATTAGCCTATTTATGAGTCAAAACGACATTAGCCATGCCTGTTGTCCGACTTTTGACACTACGAAAAAATAGTAGTTAGTTGAGTTTCGAAATTTTGGTTAACTAGTCTATGTTCAATCATATGAGGCCTTAGAGAAAGAAAAGCAGTAAATTATGAACTCCTGATTTGTCGTAATAATTTTGTATAACATGAAAAAGATAGAGTTATTGAAGGGAGGACAAATATTTTTCTATAAATTATGAAATTGGAACAATTCGGAAATGTAATTAATAATTTTATTTTCATCCAACTCTTTTATCTACATCAATTTGAACATAAATACAAGGGCATGTTACAGTAACGACCATCATGACTACGAGATGACTATCCTCATTGTATGAGAAATTAGGGTATTTTTTGAACTATTTCTGTATTTTGTCGTTAATCAATAAAAAGATAAATTGTTAGACACGCATGGAATGAAAGAAATTAAACTTTGACGTTCCTACAATGCAGATCCTGTTTCAACTGCTTAAAAATTCCATTGCCTTTTGAGTATAATTGCGTATTCTTGCTGCATTTTCCACCTTTGCAAAAAATTTGACCCTATACTGTGAATAATTATACTGGCGAGTTAAATAATGCTGCCTACAACTTTGCTTCTTATTTTATTGCAATGCACATAAATTTGCTACAAAAAATATCTCATTTCACATTTTTTTTGGCTTCGTGTCTTTGCGAAAAACAGCATTTATAGATACATCCTTCAATTCGTATATTCGCATGGCTTTCAAGCGATAGTTGGAGAGATGAAATGAATGTTCTATACATGCATTATGTCTAGATTGGCGATATGTGATTATCCCTTTCATTTTGGAATGCTGACCTGTCACCCCACTCCCCATTAAAGAGTTCAGCTACATATGTTCCTCCTCCCTATACATATATTACCTGTCTACTATCCCTCCCTATATCCTCCCTCAATTTTGTTCCTAATAAGTTCTTTTGGTCAACGCAAGCATTTTTAGGCAGTTATAACCTGAGCGGGATAAGCAGTATCATGTGATGCTGGTTATTATTCTTACCACGTCGAGATATCAGGATCGACTGCGTGGAAAATAATTTTCGAGTGAAAGAAGAATACTAGATATTTTCTGAAAAACATTTTATTTGATGCGGACAACGCATGGGCACCATCTTCAGATGCAAAGATATGACAGAATTGATATTTTTGCGAAAATATCGTAAATATCTCTGCCATAACCAAATAGGTGTGTACTTGAAAATTACACTTATCCTTTGAAACATGGATCAAAAAACAAGGATTATATAAAATACCTAGTTTCCTTCTTTCATTCATAAATATTCGTCCCATTTAGCATCTAACTGTGCATGGGGATACCAAAATTTTTCCATTTTTCTTTCCATAATATTAAGATTTAAATAATAGAATCAACTTCATTTCGCCTCTTGTTTTAGGGCACAAGGACCTATTCCTGCATTAAACTGTTTTTTTTCCTTTGGAATAATCGATAATTTTCACAAATTACTTTTTCAACCCTAATGATTCATTTTCTTTTCAATTGCGGACTACGCTCCTATAAATCCTTATAATGTAGAATTGACTCCGTTTCTCCTGTCACGAGTCATTCCTTAGCGTATAGCCGTTATGTAGTGTTGTATTCCTCCCTCACCCTCCGAGCACAGGGCACTATTCCACGTGGAGTTAGAAGGAATGGGTGATGGGAAGCAGCGAGGGGGTTTTGGGAGTAATACCTACCCACAGCAAGGAGGGTGAACTAAAGGTTAATGGCCTAATTTCTCCCTTCCCTCTCATTCCGGCTGAGCTAATCGGCCAAATTCATCAGCAGAAATGCTCAGCTAAAGGGTGTTATGAGGCGCTCAAGTGTGGCAAAGGTATTCAAGGTTCCTCCTCGAAATCAAGTTACATTCTCCCCTAGTTCTGAATTCTCCTCCCTTCAGATTAGTCTGGCTGCATTTTGCTCCCGCCCTCGCTGATGTCCCCAGGAGCTTATTTATCACTTTCTCTTTATTATCGACCTTTACCTTGCTTGGAATACCCGGCTAATTTGTTTTTCTTCTTTATGGCTTCTATGATGCCAAGGTTCTAACCGCCCATCACTTACAATTTTAAGGCTCAAGGATACAAATGTAGCCATAAGGTCATGAAACTAGAAAACGTTAAAAATAAAAAATATTTTAATAAAATTTCACGATGCTAGATAGCCTGAAATGGAAGTCTGTCTGATAGTGTGTGTCTAAAGATTATTATTGGAATTCTGCGAGATTCCGTAAGTTTTTGATAGACACAGTTCAGAGCATCATTCTACAACTACACATTTCCTTAACTATCTTAACTAAACGTATACTTAAAACAGACTCTATAAATTACCTTAACTACCCATAAATCAAGCACTACACAACTAAACATGCATAACATATATCTGCATACGTAAAGTTTTCTTCAATTCCGTATATTACTTACCGTCCTTCATTCTGTATAATGTCCCTACACCACCTGGTTTATCTAAAATTTTCCTTTCTGTCACAGTTTTCAACATCCTATTGCCAATGAAAATGCTCTGTATCCATCTTTTCCTACTCTTTAGGATTCCTCCCAACAATCCGCTCTCCTCCAGCACCATGGCTAGCGCTTCCTCTTTTGTTTTCGTTCCTGCCATTTTCTACTTTTCTGATCATACGTAACTACATTTCAAAAAAATCTCTCATTGTCTTGCGTTAATGGCCATGTTTTCGTGCATTTAATCTGTTTAATTTTCTGTGCATTTTAAATTGTTCTGTGAAAGTAAAGATCAGGAATTCCCTCTTAAATTTGTCTTCCCAGCATTAATGTTCATTGTTGAATGATATCCTCTAAGTTCTATTTCTCGAAAATACATGCGAGAGGTTTTATGAAAAGTGTTATCAGAACTTTTTTATTTGCATTATATACCGTGAATAAGTTCATTTTATTTTGGCATCAAAGGTGAAATATTTAATATAAGCGCAGTGAATTGTTGACTTCATTATTGCGTCGGCGGCATCTGTTGCAATTTGAAACATGTTCAGTTCTTCTTCACCTTCTCATGAAGATTATAAACGCTTTTCACGTGGAAATTTCTCAACAGAGAGGGGAATAGGCAAAAGTAACTTTGAGAAAAAAGTCTGGACTATTGGAATAATGAGGAATAAAATAAACGCCGGCATCGCGATTTCGCCGTGGGTTTCGTGGAACCCACTCGTACAAAACTGCCTTGTATGCGTCCTTTTTGCTACCAACATATAGTATGTTTGGCGTACCATGGTATTTGCAATGGTTTTAATAGTGTTCTTAATATATTTAATCGAATCTTCCACAATGGCAGAGCGGTGCCCATGTTTCCTTCATTAAAAGCAGTAACAGGAGGTCCAGATCCAACTACGAGTCCTCTCAGGATTTCTTACTTTTAAATGATTAGTTACGCATCTTTAGGATTTTCGACCTTTATAACTCAATGAACTCCGTAATATGAGAGTGAGTGATGTAGAAGAAAAACCCAGTGAGATACTTGGATGGTTAACATTAAGGTAATGTGTCAAAGATGTTTGATAAAGGCAAGAAAAGTGTTTCAGTGGGCTGAAATGTTTTCAAATTTTTCACTACAAAATTTATAGTAATATTATATATTGACACTACTCTCAGTTCTCAAGCTATAATTTTTTATGATGCACGCCGTTTTATAAGCACATGGTTATATCAACCTTATCCAAAAATTTTTTTAGAGAGAACATTCGACGCATGACGCATCCATAAACATATTTTGGACCATTAGCATGGTAAGCTGGTGTATATATTTACTCCTAAGAGAGCGTGATTAATGGCAAAAGTTAAAAATGAGTCAATTCACTAAATGCGGCTTCAAAACCATGTCATCAGTTAATTTTAATTTCTTGAGTCAAAGTGTTATAATTAAATTGACTCTTGGTTAACCTATGACATGTTTGCGGGTTTTTTTGAAAATTCTCAATCAATGACTGATTAAACATGAAAATGACAAGTGTATGAATGGAAAGCTCTAAATATTTCAAAGAAAAGGTTTTTTAAATAACCGGTGAAAGTTACAAGAATCACAGAAAATTGAAATAGAAACTTGCTTTTGCGATGAGGAGGGGGAGAGAGTTAAATCTGACACTGTTATGTTGGCTTTGCGAGTCTTCAGAGCCCTTGTTTGCATTTGAAAATACGCGGGCCTTTTTTGCATGAGTACCCCGCAGTTCTCAGTGCAAAAAAGGCTTATGAGTTTTCTAATGTTTTCTCCATCCTTCTCCCTTGTTATCTACGTTGAAACACTTTTCACGAAGAGTTAAACCTGGTTACCCATTTTAAACTTCGTGTATTTTTCAGAGAATTTGGCCCAAGGCTACATCTCTAATTTTCCACAATAAACGTATTCTACGGGTAAGAGCGGATGTTGCGTTTTAACTCCTCAATCACATATTGGAATGTTAAAAATCGACACGTCTTTTATTAAAAAGGGTATAAATGACATTTTTATAGTACATAAGTATAATATATGAACACTCTTTTCAATGTTTTACCAATTTAACACAATCCAGGCACACACAATTTATTTCCTTGCTTTGAAATTCTCTAGTAACATTCTGTAATCTTTTTAACTCTGAATTAATTTTCAAGTTTGAATGGATTACACGTACCATAGAGTATGCTAGCATTTGTCAGAGGATTTATGGTGAAATATGTATTGAAACATTAAATATATGAATATTGAAACGTTTAAGGAAAGAGAGCCATGATTTTTGGAACGAAAGAGATAAAAATATATAAGAAAGCCATATCATAAGAAAACCTTAAAACCAAAATTTTAATGTTTATTAATCTGAATTACGAGTTTGGATGTTAAAACCAACATAAAAGTTTCCGTTAAAAGTTGCTATTTAACACTGAAACTCCTAAATGTCCCTACGTTAAAAAATATTCAATTAACGTTTGATAATATTCTTATTAGTATTGTATCATTATAATGCAACAATTTCAGAGAATAAAAATCATTCGCCTTGACCGGGATTCGAACCCGGATCCCTTTATATCCGGCCTTTAACCACTTAAGCTACCGAGACGTCCTTTTACACTCGGAAATTTTGGGGGCTTTTAAAGGAACAAGATGTTATGACGAAATACCGTACATACAATGTCACAGGCATTCGTAGTCGTGCGCGACGCGCCACAGTCCACGATGTTAATAAAGCCAATTTCAAACACTTAAGCTCTTCATACCTTAGACAAATTTCAAGAAACTGTAACAGTAACTTTAACGGAGTCACCCGCTATGTGTGCATTATAATGCAACCATTTCAGAGAGTAAAAATCATTCGCCTTGACCGGGATTCGAACCTGGATCCCTCGATATCCGGCCGAGTGCTGTAACCAATTGTTCCTTTAAAGCCTCCAAAATTTCAGAGTGTTAGAGGACGTCTCGGTAGCTTAATTGGTTAAAGCACTCGGCCGGATATCGAGGGATCCGGGTTCGAATCCCGGTCAAGGCGAATGATTTTTACTCTCTGAAATGAATGCATTATAATGCACACATAGCGGGTGACTCCGTTAAAGTTACTGTTACCGTTTCTTGAAAAAAGTATTGTATCAGTTAGCTGATGTTTAAGATGGACTCTAACAGCACTACGGTAAAATGATATATTTCTGTCTTTCTTAACAGTCTAACGTGCAACCAAACAGTAAAACCCTTCCCTCCTACGGTAGAGTTTGGTGAAAATAGACTATAAAATGACGGATTCCCTTGAATCTCTCCTAGCAAGACAAAACCTTACTTTCAACACTGTAATTTGTTTTTCTGTGGGTATGCACACATCCTTCCACCCTCTATTACGTCAAATAAGTCGACCCTATGATCACCCCTTCCTTGCTTGCCTAAAGTCCTCCCCTCACTCATTATCCGCTACACACCATTGGCAATCCAAATACTCTGCATCCATCTCTCATGCTTCCATTGGTTTTACCCAAATAATATTCTCTCCCCTGCTACCATATCAAAAACTTCCACGTTTGTTTTACTTTCTCTTGACTCCACTTTCTCCGAACACATTTCAAGAACCTCCAATCTATTTCTATCGACTTGTTTCTTCATTGGTGACTTCATTAGTACGGTGGGAAAATGCGTACATCTTTCCTTTCTGAACCCAGACTAATCATTCTTATTGAGTGACACAGTGATGCTGTAAAGAGTGGTCCTAAAAACTCTATACACCATATATGCTATGTTAAACATGTAAATAGAAGTGAATTAGAGCAGGTAAAACAGTTTACTCGGCTGTGTCTCGGTAGAGATGATTGCACATTTGATGATTTCAAAAGTAGGTTTTAATTGGTGACAGGAACGTTGAATTAGGATGTTAAGGAAAGATTCGTCTAGCTAATTCTGAGCGCGACTTTGTACGGCGCGGAAACATGCTCATTGAAGCAAAACTACAAGGCGTTGATTGGAGGTTTTTGAAATGTGAGTGTGAAGAAGGAAGAGAAAGATGAAATAGACAAGGAGTTGGACAGATAATGGAGATGGTGGACGTCAAGGAAAACAAATGAAGAAATTACTTAGTTCACTAACAGAGACTGTTGTTTTGCAAAGATGTTCTACATTTATTAATGCACAAACTGATTTTCTAAAACATGTTGGAACTCATTTGAATACGACTTTACACATATGTTTCCAAATATTTGACATATAGTTACAACAATATGCTCTCTATTCTCTTCATATTTTTGTTTAAAGTGAAAGTTGAATTCACTGTTCTGCTAAGAACTAGTCATTATTTTTTTCTTTTTGGGAATAAAATTGGCAAATATTTGTAACGTAGTTTATCGTAACTTTCTTACTTACTCTATTTTTGTGTTGCTGTAGTTTTTAACTAGTTTAAATACACTGAAAAAATAGTGTATAATCTCATATATAGGGGCACTTATTGCCCAAGTTGAAGTTATCATTTTATTCATAATGTTATGAAAGAAAATCAAGCTTTAGAAGGACTTTAATCTCGTAATAGATTGCCTCTGGTATCAATACATTTCTTTGATCGCAGTACATTTGTTGGCAATAAACTGCGTTGCCCAGAATTTCATCATTGCCAAAAACTGATAGTTTGGAAATTTCCACTAATTGAAACAAGCTTTAAGGTCTCTATCATGAGAATCTATATATCGATGAGTAATTGTTTTATGACATATACTTTTCATCTTGACATGGCTACTCCAGTGAAACACTGCTGGCATAGACCGTCTCTTCTTCATTTTCCGTGGCGTGGTACGCTATCTTGATTACTAATACAAGGTGACTATTCGTGTGTCACTATCCATCGGTGATGGAGGGATGCCTGATCAGGATAAATATACAAAGGAAGGACACTCAATGGAAATATGAGGACAGCTAGATGCTATGCAATGTTTTATTTACAAAGGATCAGTATTAGTTCACCAATCTATTTAACTTCATATCCACTACTCAACCTTATTTCTGTTTAGGCTGATTTTCTGCCTCTGTCCGACCTAAAATATATTTGCAATTTATTCCATTGAGGAAGACGTCTAATCACCATGAAGAAGAAAATATATATTTTTACAATAGTAATATTTAACGCTTAAGATGTATCAGTAAGTTTTAATATTGGTAAATAAAAATAATTTTAAAGTAATAATAGTTGATAGAGGGTCAGTATTCATACATTGTTTCGAACAACTAATTTAGTATAGATATAATTACAGTATGCCAAGCCCACTTATTTATATAAAATCAAATACAGTAAAATCAATCTCATAAAGTAGATGCCTTGTGTTTAAGAATCAGTAAAGTAAAAATAAAATCAGAACGTTAATAAAACTAAAACGTCTACACGTAATGGAAAGTGGATATTCCTAAATCATATGGCCGAGACCGTGTAATTTACACGTGATGAGAACCGCGCCTTCTAAATCTAACAATATAATGGTACTAAATCTCATAATACATATACTCGTGTTAAAATTAAAAAATTCTAATAATAGCTAAAAATTTAATTAAATGAATGACTTCAGTTTTATACGAAAACTATCATCATAGATCACACGCAAACGAACACACGTACATACGAGCTATTTTCGGCCGTAAAAAATATATTCATTAGTTAATGATTTTATTGGAGAAATTAGTGTTTTACAAACCTACTTCACTTTTCTACGTAACCGTAATTCATATCTTTCAAGATAGTTTCATTGCGCTGCGCCACCCTCTTTAATTAATCATCATAGATTTTCAACGCCGGGGAAATGAATCAGTTGAAGTTAACAGTCTTAAACTTCTCGTTGTCTTCTAATCGTTGTTCAAAGCCTTTGTTTCAAATTCAAGAAGTAGAAAAAGGGCAGGTTGGAGCTGAAGAATGAGTGATCAAAAAGTTCAACATCGGTAGAAGACTCATATATTTAACATTTTTTACTTTTTATGTTGGTCTGCACTTTAGTACCCACCTTGAAAAACATTTGTGACAACGGACCTTTTTTGTAACAACCGTGTAAAAAGAGGAACTTCCAGGAAGAGGAAATTCGACAGCCAGAGAATCGTCGATCAGATCGTAGTTCATGGTCATTTTGCACATTTTATCTGCCTGGCCTGCCACTTGGCTCTTTATCAGGCACATTTGTACGGATATTTTTAAAGTAATCAACATTCATGTACCAATATTATTATTATTAGATAATCTACCGATTAAGGTAAGTTTTTGGATGGACACAAATACCAAATTAATATTTCGTTTTTTCTAAAAAAACACAATCCACAACTTTCTCCTCTACCACATACCCTCTTCAAATATTCTTTCCTCCCTTCATCCCGTCCATGTTGTTGTTGTCCATTATCACCGGTGTTGTTAAACTTATATGTTAAGGTAATAATTAAAGAGGCAAGGGAAGAATTGGAGGTAGGAAAGGAAGTCGGCGGGGAATTTGTAAAATCAGATTTGCTGATGATTGAGCTCCAGTTTCTCAGTTAGCCAAAGGGTTGCAAGAATTGTTGAGCGAATTGCAAATTCAGCGCAATAGATATGGGATGAGAATAAATATTATTAAAACAAAGGTTATGCGATTTTCCACAAAGAAAAAAGGCTAAGCTAAATATTAAAAATAGGAGGGCCAAAACGGGAGTTGGTAGAATAGTTTACGCATCTTGGAAGTGTTTTGGGTCAACACGGTCAAAGTACAAGGTACGTAAGAAGAAGTATTGCGCCAGTGAAAGAGGCTTTCAAACAGAGGAGGAAGTCGATGATAGGAACCTTCACTAAGGGTGTTAAAAAAATACTCGTCCAATCATTGATTTGGAGCGTAGTTATGTGCGGCGCGGAAACGTGGTCATTGAAGTATGACGATAGAAGTTTAGAAGCTTAGAAACTTTTGAAATGTGGGTGTGGGGAATAATGGAGATGGTGAATGAACCGAATAGAAAACAAATGAGGAAGTGCTAGGGATGGTGGGCGAGGAGAGGATATGGTTGGGAGAAATCCTATGGAGGCAGGAAAAATGGATGAAAGGCGAATTATGCGGCAGTGGGATGTTGAAGACTGTTATAGAGGGAATAATATGAGGCAAACAAGGAAAGGGCATAAACAGGATAGGGGTATAGGACAGGATGAAGGGATAAATACACAGAAAAAGTACACAGATTTGAAGAGAGCGCTAATGTAGAGTGGGTTGCTGGATTGCGTTTAGTTGGGACTTGCAAAATTACAATATAGGAGTTGCAAAATGACAATATAGGAGTTGCAAAATTACAGTATAGGAGTTGCAAAATTACAATATAGGAGTTTCAAAATACAATTTCAGTCTCTTCAGTATTAATTTTTACTTTTGATGAAGGATATTATCAGTGCGTAAAGTACATTTTACAATTTCTTCCATGAGATAAATTTTATTTACTTGATACTAAGAGTTAAACAGAGAGCAGCCCGTAAAAGGCATAGTAATAACATCAAACACATATGACATTGTCGCCGAGCGAGATCCAGCACCGACGTAAACAGGCAAAGATATATAATGTTCCTTTTATACACCCTACATTCCATTACTAAGACCCTCACTCACAACCATCCTGTAAACGGTTATTGCTATTTTATTATTCATATCCAGAAATTTTAAATAAAAGGTATGAAAAAACAACGAGGAAAATAGGTGAGAAAGAGGTTGATAGCCCGGATATCATTTTCCTCCCTTCCTTTAAAGGCTAAACAATTCCTCTTTTCGCTGCCTGAGCCTCTATGCTGCATTTTAATACTTTCATTTCGGATTCCCTTTTTTATTTTGCATCTTTCGCATCTTTACCTTAACACTCGCCCCCTCTTGAGGCCAACGCCGAACAATGAAATCGTTTCATCATCTTGGCTTTCCTTCTCTTCGTTCTCAGCCTACCCTTTTCGACCCTTTCTTCTGTGGTGAGAGGGAATGTAACGCACCCCCCTTATTTTCCCTAAAGAAAATCCACCCCTTCACATTCCTATCCTGCTAACCCCGCCTCCTGCCTAAAAGCCGTTTTTTTCTCGAGCAGCGCATTCACTGTCTCCTGCCACCTTCCTTTCGCATTCATTACCGCACTATTTGAGTAGGGGCTCGTCCTATTGCCCCCACACTATGAACTAGATCGTTTAAAAGTGTTATTATGGTATGATTCTTATAAGTTTTCCACATTCTGGTGAAAGTAGTTACAGTTTAATTTGGCTGGATAAGTGCCATATGTCAGCATTGGGTAGCGTAATTGGTAAAAGGGAATTGGTTTGGGTTGACTTTGCGGTGAGAACGTCTGGTATGAGTACGCACAAGGAAGTTATAAAAAGAAATATGAGAGCTTAAGAGTGGACTGAAAGTAAATATAGACATAGGTTTGTTGTAGGTCATTTAGATTGCAGACTTGAATAGTTTTTTAATAACTATTTTTCCATGAAATAGCTCAAATTATCAAATATAGTGAGGAAATTTTCATTGTTTCAAAGTGTTTGAGAGATGAAATAATTTTTCTAAGAGAAACATTCTTTTTGAATAGTCGGCCGCGTGAAGTAAACCAAAATATTTTGTTAACTGGCTTGCGTTTTTCTATCATTCGAATTCCTACAAACATACTATTTTCCCACGAACCAATTGTAAATCATTTTTTATTAACGTTCACTTAATTTTTTTCTCCATTCCTGGAAATCTGGAGGCACCTCCCAATCCAAACTTTTCTGACCGACTGTCCAACTAAGGCTTCATCCAACCTATATACCAGCCCGGTCCCCGAATCCGAGGCCGAGCGGGCATAGGGAGGTAGGACCGTCCCAGAAGGACGGTCGACCGGATTTCGCTCGGACGGAATGTACCTCCAGGCTACATTGCGTGACGGTTCTTTTATTAACATTATATACAACACTAAAATATCAGTACATTGGAAAATTACACCTCTCCCTCTGTCGAGGGAATGCATTACAGCTTTATTATGAATATATACAACAATTTCAGTGTCCGGATCCGCTACACTCGGCCATATTGCCTGGTTATTTGTTAACCAATATGAATTTAAGTTTTTTGGAGTTGATAAAATCCTATGGTTGAAGCTTGTTTTGGGATTGGGTGCCAGTGGAAGAATGCAACAGTTCAACCCAGGAGAATTAATTACACCTATCTAAATGATGATGATTAATTCTTTAACCATGAATATGACGACCTGATAACCGTTTCAATGGTGTAGCGTACACCTTCAATAAAAAATGAAAGTCACTCAAAAAGAAAATAATTTCTGTCTATATTTTAGCTTCTTCATTGTAAAGTTCAATCTCAAAATTTTTAATGTGCTAACTCGCACCCATGTTCTTCAGAATTGAGATAGGTGGAGAGAGAGCCATTCTTTAATTAATGCAGAACAACAAATTTGTCTCAGTATTTTATGCATTGAAATATTAAAATAATCCCTAACCATTAGATCTTAAAAATGGATTTTATGCATCCTTAATTTTTAAAATCTAGAGCCTTGTAATCGAAAAAAATGCTCATAGAGCGCTGAGTGTGTGTACTGAATCCGAAATATGAAAGATTTAGTCTTTAGAGGTATTTCTATTGCCGTAATAAAATATAGGAAAAATCAGCCCCATGTTTCCCAAAGAAATCCAATATCATTCAAAAGATTTATTATAAGTAGTTGTAGGAAACATCTTTGATGCCACCATTTATTTTTCATATCGTAATGAATAAGCTTACCTTGTCTATCATACATCATATATGCGTCAAATCTAACAAAAATTAGACTATATTATATGAGAGTACTTGGTAAATGTGATTAAAAGTTCAAAAATAAATGTTACCTGCCATTGGCTAGGCCTCACTTAGAATATGCTGAAGGTATATGGGATCTTCAAGAAGTTTGATTAATTGCCTAATTAGATCGCGCGCTGCATTGAGGAGCTAGATTTGTAAGACGTTGTTATGATGAACGGAATAGCTTATCCTAAATATTACAGCGGCTAGGCTGGGGAACACTCACGGAGCGAAGATTAAATTACAGATTGAAACTCTTGCATAAATTGGTCTCAATAACAGTGATGTTGAAAATGTATTATTACTTCCATTGTACTAAGTTAGGGGATATCGTGCCGATAAATTTAGAAAAATTGTGTGTAGAAAAGATAGATTTAATATGTTTATCATTTTTTCCACGAACAGTAAGGGAGGGGATCATAATATCATTTTTCGATCACTGTAGGGTCATATTCGGGTGTACGAGTATATATACGCCCTGCAACACACCCTGGCGGTGGCTTGCAGGGTATATACCATTAAATAAATATTAAAACAAATAAATGTTCTAGGTTTTTAACCCAAGCTAATGTTAAATAATGAACCCCTGAAATATTAAACAATACAGTCATCCTCCTTATGCGCGCAAGCATTTTTGTGTAATGTCAGCGTGCATAATCACGTTATGAAGAGTTTAGGAGAATAAAAGAGGCAAGAATAATGTAATACTTAGTAGTATCTCGCAGCCTATTTTTACGTTTGTGACTTAATTTCAAAGTAGCTAATTGCAGTTAACGTTTATAATGAAGGACCACGTATTTGGATAGCAATGTTGGGTGAGTAATCAAGTCGTCGCGTGGAGCATGTCCAAGTCAAGCACTTAGTCACTCCATAAATTCCATGTGTCATTTTGATTCATTGAATGAATGCCCAATGCATTACGAATTAAATTTTGAGTGGAAAAATGTATTATTTAATTCGTCGATTAGGTTAGATTTTATTTTACCAATCTTATAAGTGAAATGGCGAGTTTTCATCTCCAATTTTGTAATATTAATATTATGTATTATTAATATTATTTATTATTAATATGATGTATTATTAATATTGTGTATAAAATATTGTGTATTCAGTATTTTAATAATATTATATATTATTTGGTTTTTTATATCTGGTTAGTTTCAAAGTTTTATTTTTTTTGTTAACGTTTACTCGTTCCGCTGTAGTGCATATCATTCAGTTAGCGAATTCTTGCATAAATCAATTTCGAGTTATTCAATGACATCTTAATTTAATCTAGTTTCATCTTGAAACATTAATACGTAGCATTTTGAAATTTTGTTTTTACTTCTGTGAAATAAAATGTTTGCCCAAAGTGCTATGAATTAGTCTCACTTTGTAATTGAATTTGAATGTCTTTTTTTGAAAGAGCTCTTCTCGAAACTCTCGTTAATCTTTTTCTCTTCATTTCCTTATGCTAACCTGAGCGAGAGTGCTCTATAGAGTAGCTAAATCATTTTGACAGCTTTCGTTCGAATTAATAAAATATTCAACTAATTAAGCGCATAATCAATGTTTTCCATTGAGACCATTTTGAACGTCGTAAAAATTATAACGTATTGTTGTTCTCCCTTAATATTTTAAATTAAAACATCTTTACACTTGTTGCAGCAGAATTTTATTGTGTGACTTCTTTTGTTGACCCTGAAGCCGTTATAGGTGAAACGTAAACACGGTTCAGTTGGGAAATTTTGTGAATACTTGATATGTATATAATTCCCGTGAAAAATATTTATTCAAGCGACGAAACAATATTCTCTTTTACACAAGGGACAAAAACACTTTCTAAAACTGATAAGTCGAATTCCATCGGGAGGCACTGATTTAGATCAACGGAAATACAAACTTTTTGAAAAAGTGGAGGCTTATAGTCTCTTGACTTTTAATTGTTTTATCAAATATTTCTATACTTTACATCATTAATAATTACCTGGAAAAAATGTTTCCATAGACAATAGTTTTGAAATCAGAGCATTGTGTCACTGTGAGTGCAGTTCTGTTCTAAGAAAAGAATAACGCTCTGTTTTTATCTGACGACTAAATGGTTATAAAATTTACAATTTCATATGTTAATAACCTTCAGCAATATTTAGGAAAATCCTTGGAGAAAGTGAAACAATTGAAGGTACGAAAATTATCGGTGAAAGTATATAAGATTTCTCTGACAAAGCCACGTTTAAGGTGTTGTCTTAGTAAGCCCTTTACAGAGAGAGAATGATTTCCAAATATGTAATTATATGCATCGAAAGAGCACGCTAAACTTTACTAGCGAGTAAGGTGAAACGTTAATGCGTTTAAATTATTTTAAATAGATGTAAATATGATAATTACGGTAATATTCGGTACTCGATACTAAATATAATTCTTTGTAAAAATTGCGTACTGAAAACGTTTTAGGTCAAATTAGCCTGTAGATTTTGGAATAGCGAGAGAGAGAGAGAGAAAGAGAGAAATTCCTTTCCGAAAAATAAAACTGCGAGTGAGTCATTGGACATATGGAAACAGAAATATCTTAGAAATAAAGGAATTATTATGATTGCCATTTCACAAACACTTCCCTCTTTCTGTAAAAAGCTGTGTCAACATAGCAATGGCAGCTATAATTATTTTCATGTAAACACGGCCATAAATTATTTGGACGTAATCTTGACATTTCGGATCTAAATATAGTATACAAAAGGATCGATAATAAATGGATGATATGTTTGCTGCTTTATTGACATGTGATGGTGAGCGTTTTTTAAAGAATTTTAGGAATTCGGCTGACCTTCTCGGTGCGTGTAATTAATAACATTAAGTGCAGAATTTGGAATTGGGCCGCGGAAGGGAGGGACACGGACGGCTTTGGCGAGGTATCATGAATGCGGGACCCGTGTTGTATGTGGGAGAGAGGGCATAAAGGTAAGGATGGGGTTCTGGAGGGGAAAAGGGTTTAAACGCCACTCATAGTTCAATTGAGGTATTTGGGATGGGAAAAGATGGCGGTGCCTGGAACTTTAGAGAAAGCGGGCGGGGAAATAAAATGGGGGAGGAAATGACAGACGTAAACGTTTTAGAGTGAAAGGCAGAGGGAGAGATAATTTGTTGGCTGAGGTGATAAGAGAGGCGAATGTGAAAAGCATGAAATTTTAATAATTAAATACGTAGTGTCCTTGCACTCTCCCGTTTCGTATTTTCATTTTTTGGAGATCATTTCGCAGGGTTTATTTAGCTGAATATTCCTTCACGTGGCATTTAGGCCGAACACTACTCAAAGAGGCACTTTTTCACGCAATTAGCATAGCGTGGATCATATGCATTCCTGTATTTTGCGGAACAGCTAATAAAAAGTTTGGATTCATAAAAAGGATACTTGAGCACTGTAATGATAAGATGAAAGAGCGTTATTATTTTACGTTAATTAGAACCCACGTAGAGTATGCAATAGATATATGAGATTCTCACGAATTGGGCTTCGTTTTGCGCCTAGATCGAGTGTAGCTTAGAGAAACCAGATTTATGAAATGTTTTCATGCGCAGGGTAGCAGCGTTAGGTCACTGTTAGAAGAATTAGTATGTGATCCACTTGTTGACCGTAGGATGACCATAGGACTGGGTAAATATGAGGCAGTTCACATTTCTGAGGACATGAAAGGCATGTTACAGACCCCTACTTACCATGGTAAATCAGACCACGAACGTAAAATCAAGGTTACAGATGAAAGGACGTATATATTTAAAAGGTAGACCTATCTTTATTACGTTCATCCCGGGTGATTCGACTATATTTTGTGGTTGACTATTCTTGAATGTAAATACCTTCCTTCGTGTGATTTACTTTGTTTCAGAGCATTATCAAACTTAGTTGTGTAGAGGTGCCATCATTGTAGCTGTGCGTGGATGACAGTTGACCTAAAACCCCTCGCCATACGCCCTTGTGGCGGTTAGTGGGCTTTTTGGTAGATGTAGGTGATGCATAAAATATCCTAATCCAACATATAGTGGAAATGATTCAAGATCCATCAGTCGTTCAATACCCACTAAAACATGTACAATTTATTTCTCAGTTTTACCTAGTCTGGGAGTAACCATTTTCAAAACACGCATGTTGAAAATATCTGAATAAATATCAAACGTTACATTTTCTGCTGAAGACCCCTAGAGGACGCAAGGGAGGAGAAGAATATTTTTGGGAAGGCAGGATAATATGAATTAAGATGAAAAACGGTGGAATAAGATTATGCAGAATTTGATGGTTGGAACAAGGAATTATACTGGAATGGAAAATTTTAGAACGGGCCAATTACGACTCAAGTCCTCAAAGGATCTCGAGCGGCCAGCTCTCATGTTAACAAGCCTCATTTCATTAATTGAATATGAATTAAGAGATCCTCAAAAGTTTTTATCGACGCTCAGCCGTTAAATCTTTTTCTTCTTTCTTCATCCGCATCATTTACGCTGTAAGTTTGAAAAATGAGAAGTTATGGAGAATATTTAATTTATCCCTCATCAACTTAAAATGTTCCTTGTTTAAGGGACGTTTTCTAAGAGTTGGCCGCCCAAAGAGAGGGGATTGTGAAACGTTTTTTTCCTTTCAAAAGGTTGTTTCTTTACGATCCCTACGAACCACATAAAAATTAATTTTAAGAAGTTTATGAACAGACCATCTCTCGCCTCAACATAAACTTCAAAAAGATTTATGTTCGGCAGACAAAAGAGATTTTATTTGACACTTTAATTTATCGCTCTTCATCTCTAAGACACTACTTATTGAATCATTATATAATTCCTTTCTTATATAATATTAAAGTTTGAAGCGATCAGCTTATTGCTCTATTTGAAATAATGATCAAAGCTTTACTTTCTTTAATTACTTCCACTGGGACCTCAATAGTAAAAATCCAACGCTCATGATATTTATATAAATACATTATTTCCATATAGTGAACCTTTCATTTTAAAATGTGATTTCTGCTACGCAATTTAGCTATAAATTTCATACTATTTTTAAAATTATTTTTAATGTTAAATTTCAACGATATCAATCATTTAATTACTCTACTAATATCTGGTTTTAAGTGAACATTTTTCAAAGCATTAAATATGCAAATGCCATTTTTAAGCGTTAATCAATAAATGTCCAATTGCTCATCCTCAATTGACACTGAAGTGCAGTTTCCAAAATGGTTAGCAAGCTGATACCGATAAGCACGAGCAACAAACGTGCATGATTTCATTTATTTTATGCCTAAATATGTTTCAGTTCGCGGCCGTTGTCGCCCCGTGTACTAATATCTCAATATAAATGTCCTGGACATAACCAAAAAATAATGAATAATCATGGAAAGCTTTATCTGATCGTCGTTTATCAATATTTTCAAAGTAAATTAATTTAAAATTTTTTCATTGAGGTAATATTATATCTATTGAAACAGAGTCTTTATGCATTTCATACTAATTAATAATGTTTGTAGTTACAAAATGGTTATTGGATAGTTGTGTCCATCCAAAACCTACCTTAACCGATAGATTACCTAACAATAATAATTAATTAATCATTTTTATAGATAAGTATGACAAAAGATTCACTCCCCATAGACTTAAACCTTGACGTGGTGAAAGGGCTTGTGCATTCTGATAACCCCTAAAGCTGTGCTGGCGAGATCAAAGATAATTGCTCCTGGTAGGATCACCCATAACAAGTAAATCGAAGAATAGAAGCCCAACGAACGATAGTCCGCGCAGCGTCTGTTCGTCAGTGAGGTGACCTCAATTACCTCTGCACCATTGGGTCGGCCATTTGAGTGAAAGTGTAACACTAAAAAGAGTTTCGAAGAAGGATACGGAAAACCAACTTAGTTTGTTACCTCGTGAAATAGGCTGGAACAGATATTTGAATTAGAGTCCTGGAAACTAAGGAAATCGACCCAATTCTTTTGGTGTCGTGCCCAGCATTGGGTGATAAGGTTTGAAATTCTCATTCATTCCCGTGAAACACTTGCAAAGGTAAAGCGACAGCAGCAACAGAGGAGAAGCAGAAGAGGACTGAACCAGCTAGAATAGAAACTTTGAATGTAAGGAAGATGTGTACGACAGAGAAATAAGATAAAGCGGAAGATGGAGAAAGGAAATGTAGCTTTGCTAGAGCTGAGATAGGGCGAGGTGAGATGTCAGGATGGCGGGCTTAATTAAAGCGATGGATAAAGAATTTTATGCAAAGGAGAAGAAGATAGCAAGCAAGGTGTGGTAATAATATTGAGCAAAACGTTATGAAATTGTGTATTTAAGGGAGCAAGTGATTGACAATATGCTAAGTGAAAATATAAGCGGAACAAAAGAACTATGTCAGGCCTACGCACCACGAAGTAATCATAGGGAGAGAGAAGTTTACAGGGTACACGATCCATTGCTTGGACATAATTGAAATTGTTCTTGGAAGGATGCATTTGATAGTAATGGGGGATTAAAACGCGATGCATACATTGAAATTCGCAATAACAAGTTTATGAATTCAAGTAATCTCGTGAACAATAGCACGTTCGTGGTATTATAAGCTTGCGTCTAGTCGCTCTGCACGTTTCAAACCTATCAACGTTTCCAGAATCCACGAAGTTCTTCTCCTGCTTTCTCTTACGGCTTGAACGGAACGTGATCTGCCGATGCCGGTAGCTTCGGGATTATCCTTGGCATGCCTACCTTCATCCCTTGCGGCCACACTTCCATCCCTCCCACCCTTCTTACCCAACATCTCCCGTATGAAGGGGAAAGATATAGAAACCAATATTATTCCACCTCTTCTCATGTACCAACACGCTTCGCATATCGAGTTGGACGTCAATTGAAAGCATTGACTCAGAATGAAATTCCTAGACCTTTTCATATGAATCGGTACGGGTTCTATCTGCTCTAACAGACTCCCTCTCCCGTTTTTCTTTCCTTCCTCCCTTTACAAAATGTCTGTTTTTATCATCTGTTTTAAGGGTCTTATCCGATGGTAGGTAATTTCGGGTGTAGATTCTGTTTGTGACTACGATATTCAGTTTACAAATCCGAGTAAAATCTCATTATTATTTAAACACAACATAAAGAGTTTCCCTAGGAAACACTGCATGCATTATAGCTAGCCATTAGATCTAATTGGGAAAGAGAGCATCATTTTATGGTCCTGAAAAATGGTTTTAAGTGATGAAAAGTGGCTTCTGAGATAAGAAGATAGAAAAGGAGAAAAAAATAAAAATGCATAAAGATATATGCGGGCCAAGAAATGTCGGATGTTGCTAAAAGATGGAGAGGAATTTGAAAACTGATAAGAGGAAGAGGGAGATATGGAGAAAGAGGTGATGGGTGTATAGAATGAGAAATGGACCGTGTGAAATTCAAATATTACTGGTCAGCTATTTTCATGGATAACAGTATTACTTTTAAATACTTTAAAAGGAAAATGAAACAATCAAATACTAGTTTCCCTTCACCTGGTATCGGAAAACTGATATTTTCCGCTCATGAAATGAATGTCTTTGAGAAACGGTTCCAGCTTTCAACAAGTATTTCATTTTTCAAATATCTCTTTCTTATTTTTCCCCGGCACATTTTTACCGCAGTATTTGAAATATTTTAGGTGCTAATATTGCTGTGGAAGTGTCTTCAATTTGTATCAGAATGAAGTTGGGCTGACAGAATTGAGAGGTGTGGAATAAAATAATGAAGACAAGATTAATTGATCATGTTCAAAAGTAACTCAAATGTCTATACACGAAATTAAAAAAACAATGTATTCGTCATGCTTAAATTGATTGTATGGACCGCAGTTTGATCTTATCAAACTAGTTTGACATAATAGTATGTTATGAAGCAATATGACTGAAGGCTAAAGTAATTTGTAATAACGACGCAAATTTGAATTTAATGGAATATACTGCAAGTATAATGGTAAGGGAAGCCTCTTACATTTAACTTTAGATGTTTGCGTTAACTTATTATCCTTATGGAAGAGAATTCGTCCGTAAGAAACCCACTCTATTCTATAAATTAATTACAATAGTAACAACGGAAATCTCAACATTAACATGATTAGTACTGTTGTAAAATTGTTTTCAGGGGGTGTTGTAATTATAAAATCAGGAGAGTGGAAAAATAACAGGGTCAGGGGTTGTATTTGATAGCTTTCAATTAATAATTTGGTAAAGTGTCGAGTCATTGTGAAATGTGCGGATTACCAATAAACCTAATATATGAATGTGGACACCTTATGGAGACAGCGATATGTAGTGATACTATTGCATGTTAAATATTAATGCCTTTATTAAAATAATTATAAATTTCTTAATTATTACCAATATTTTTTTTATAAAACCTCTATTCTCTAAAACCTCTATAAAATTCAGCTCAATGATACCTTCTTTCAGTAAACTGCTAACCGATAAATACAATTGCTATATGTTCTTTTAGACCAATTTACGGTACATTACTTAACCAATTGTGAGAATGAACGAATTTCCGGTCTATTTCATAGGTTTTTTTTTACCAGACTCAAATTATCGTCGTACTTTTTTTCAAATTCCACAGTAAAATTTCAATACTGATTCTATCATTACTCCTATTCATATTTGACTTATGGATAATATTTTTTAACTGAATAAATTCAACTAGTATTTGAGAGCAGTTGACAGAGAGGTGAAAAATTTAATAATCGTAATTCTTAAAATAAATCATATTTTTGTCTTGAAAACTACTTTAGGTATCTTATAATAAATAGTTACATTATTCATTTCATTATTTCCGTAATAATCTTACTCCATGTTCTTACGTATTTACCACCTCTCTTACCCATTTCTAATTGTAGTGTTAAGTTTTATTTCAGACTTATGACTTTCTTTATACCAATATTGTTGTAAGTTGACGTAAGGTAATGCGTTATCTTCATAAGTCAATGCCTTTTTTCAAGTTTTTCTTTGAATACTGCTAATAAATGCATATGTGCCGAGTTATGTTTTCTCTTGGTTATATGACGTAGTGGGAATTTCTGGGAACTTTGTGGGAATTTATTTTACACTTTCCCTTGTTGAATGAAAGGAATGAGGGTTATTCACCTAAACCGCATCCCATTGGCCATAAGTTTTATTTTATGTCAACAGAGGGAACTACACTCAGTGTTCGAATTCAAGTGATACTTATTATGATTTCCAGTCAAAAATCTGCTTTTTCCCTGTTAAAATCTAGTTATACTACTTCGTGTCTGTTCATATTTCTTTTAATTACTTTTTAAGTAAGAGGAAAGTCTGAGTCTTATAAGTCCCCTAAGCTTCAGCGTTATTTATCACCATAGATATTTCTTCTTCTCTATATGGTCACATCGCGTTGATCGCGTTCTTTTAATCTATAATACTTGCCGGGCAGAGTCAATACAACTACCGGAAATGAGTGCCACAGGACACAATAGACCATTTACACGCCCTCTCAAATCGTCAATTTAAAATCAGTGTAATTGCGGAGGTCGGCCGATCCATATCAACTTGATGTGGTGCTTTGTTAACTCTATTATCGGTAGGTCATCTGACCCTCTAGGGTCAGTGACACCAGCAGATAGATCTTTTCATCACCACTTTCCGAAGTTATGCGCCCACTACCAAAATTCAAAAAAACCACATTTGGAAGATAAGAGAGACAGACCAATAAAATGATAATGATTGGTATCTAAAGTATCATAACCAACGAACTTATTGCACAAAATAACCAGCTTTATTTCACAAAAACCGATTCAAACACATACAAAAAACAAAAGTAAAATGCCCATGGGCTACGAAAACAATAGCAGAGTAGAGAACATATGGATTCCACTGTTGTGAAAGATATCCTGGAATCGGTCGAATGAGATTTTCTGGGATTTAACGTGGTCGTATAATTCGGCACCGGTCAGCAACTCCTTGGTGTGAACCGCAGCCCCCGCCGATGCGATGATACGTGAAGGCTTCGTGCAAGCAAAGGTCGAGTGTCTTCGCCGTTGAAAGGTAGTCACAAGATTCGTCACGTCTGCCCACTTCTATTTTGCAGCATGTGTTGCCCGCGGAAAATCGCCCACCATAGGAGTAAGTGTCAGTGACTTCGATTCTTCAGGGTCTAGAGAGGAAGCTCAGTAAGTGAACTCAGGAAGAGGGAGTGCTGGAAAATGCCCTCTCGTAAGACCAGGTCGGCATTTTTATCGCCGTCTCTCACCCATCAGGGTGCGCTGCATTACTCTTAGGTCTAGGGAACGGATGTAATGTAGTAGTACCACAGGGAAACGCTTCTCCAGCAGCTGCAATAAACGTAAGGTACCCCTTCTCTGGCACAACATTCTTCAAGTAACGACGTTGGGCCGTTGTTACATATGTATACAGAAAAGTAGGATAAAATGATACCCGATGGAAAAGCTTTCATCCTTAAAGAAAATACCGGCGAAGATGCAAAGTAAGAACGGACGTAAGGAAAGCTATTATGAAACCGAATGAGTAACTCATCCGTGTCTCCATTAGACGCCCAGATCCCAAGGGTCAAATGTTCAGTCTCTGGCTGAATAGCGAGGGTGTAATATTTTTTTCTACTAATTTTGGCTAAGATTTGCATCTAGCCGTTACTTATTGTAATAAATTAGGAGAAAATTAAAAATATGCTAAGAAATAGTGATAAGAAAGTAATCAACGAAATTTAGGGATTTTATGGCTCGATAATGTCAATTCCCTTGACCGTGGTTTCAAGAGACAATACTTACGTTTTCAAATCTTAACGCATGATATTAATTTATAATATTGAACTTATAGGAGTCATAATAATGTTGGCTAGGTATAGAGGAAGCACAGCTCATTCAAAGCATTCAATGGAGAAGAGAGGATGGCTGAATGTAGCCTAGAGGGCGTCAGGGAATGCGGACTAGGCAAATGGGTCAACGGGAAGGTATTACGCTCATTGGATTGGGAGGCAGTAAGGTGAAGAGAGGAAAGGATTAGGCATTTTAGATTAATTTAGGGGGTGCAGGTATTATTAGTAACTAAATATTGATATTAGAAATACTATAATTTTATTTTCTTCTATAGCTCCATTTCATCGCTACGTTTATTTTTTCAGTTTAGATATTAATTGATCATAGCTTTCCCATTTTTCCGAACCGAATTGATAGATATTGCCGCATGCTTCACCATTCGAAAAGCCGTTTCTGAACGGTGCACACGTGTATATGGATTCTCTCTCTGATTACTTCTCTCTATTTACCTTCCTACTCCCATTGCATATAAGGAAAGAAGAATTACTCCGAATGGAATATGTGCGCATTATTATCGCTGTGTTAGCAATGTTTATAAAGTATCGCTAAGACATAGACTTAATAAATTGACGTATTTATAATTGGTAAACCAAAACTATAAATTTGATAAAAAATAATATGATGAACATGGGTTTTCGTCTACGGCAATATTATGCTGCCCTTTATTGATGAAATTAAAGGCGTAATAGGATTTAGAATATACTGATATGTTTTATTTAGATATATATTTGCCATTTTTCTTTGATTAAAATTTGTTCAAACCTATTATCAACAATATTCTTTGTAGCATAGTAGAATAGGGTGACTGCCTTATCTAGACTCTCTGGTTGAGGCCAATTTTCGCCAATTCATGAAGATTAGTCTCGAAAATGCCTTCCTAGAATAATTTCTATGGGGACTTAACAGTTTCCCCATTATAATTAGAATTATTCGTTCTATAGGTGATAACAGGTTACTGACATTCCAAGAGAAGTTAATTCTATTAATCTTATTAATCTCATCTATCGAGTCTAATTAGTCTTAACCGAAAAAAATAATTTTTTAAATAGAAATTATCAGTTGTTTTATTTTAAATATAACTTAACAATTACATTCAACGTTTCTTTTTTAAACCTTTAAATTGTTTAGGAAGCCCGGCCTCAGTATTTCCCAAAAAAATTTCATTTTTTTCATATTTATTCAAAAAACGTAGTATTCCCTTTGTAAGCGTAAATTATTTAGTTTTTTAATCAAAATTGATTATTTCTCGTTGAGGCTTAAATATCTACTTTTAATTTAGGAAAAGATTATGACATATTATTGAAAATAAGTGATGTTTTTAAGTTATTTGACTCTGTAATAATTAAGCATACACACATTAAACCTATAGAAAAACCTTAGACATAATACAGTTTGCTATAGGACTTATTTAAAATTCTGCCCGGATCCACCTTCCCCAGACATAACAGAAAACGTATACCAATAGTTTGCGAATTTACTTTTTGGAGTCTATGTTCAATTCATTTGATATTAGAAGCTTATCATCGGTCTTAATAGTTTAGAAGTATTTTTTGTCGATGATGGTGATCCTAGGATAAACCATTGAAATATATTGCCTGTTACGCTACGTTTATTTAATCATCAAGTTTGTAACGTTTACGTCACAAACTTAATCACTGCATAATTTGATTCTTTCCCATAT
Source organism: Hetaerina titia (assembly GCA_037158775.1). Classification (NCBI taxonomy): domain Eukaryota; kingdom Metazoa; phylum Arthropoda; class Insecta; order Odonata; family Calopterygidae; genus Hetaerina; species Hetaerina titia. The sequence goes on along the minus strand of CM073777.1, from coordinate 85,256,493 downwards.
TTACTAATGTTTAACGGATGAGTCAATGTAATGTAAGGAATGTGCTTCAAGATGTTTTCGTATCAAACGCGCTGAAGTGTATACTGCCAGGGGCCATCATCAAGAAACTCCCATAGGCTAATAGACTACCGCTTATTAAAATAAATTATGTAATCTATGTTGCAAACTAACTCAAAAATCTGCATTTAATCGATTGTATTTTTTAAATTCTGCTGCTAAATGTGTTTTGAAGAGAATTTACATACCCATTGCAAATGCCATCAAAATTGTATTTATTGAGATAAAAATAAATGTGTAATAATTAAAATTTATTACCTAGATTGGTGCTTGATAAATTTAGATGTTATACTTTAGCTGATATATACATGCTATATTGGTGTTTTATGATGCTACATCTCATTAAAAAAATAATTTTATCTTTCGGCGTGTAAATAAGTATGGGTTTCTCAAAAGGTTTACCGCATTCAAACATTATATGTATATTCAAATAGTATATCCTCTTTAAATCTGACGAATATTGTCTTTAAAATAAATCAATTTCTGAGTACACTACAGTTTCTCCTACCAAGCGCTTAGCTTCATTGTGCGTGGGTTCAATATCGTTGAATATTTTCCGAACGTATTCCGCAAACGACGATGGCTTCGTTGATTAAAAGGGTCTGAACTGTTCCATTTAGGCTGAAATAGAATCCTTTAAGGGAAAACAAAAGAGCTCAGCAAACTTCAGAGAGTACAGCTGAAGTTGTTCAAATCAAGTCTCTTATCGCTTTTTTCCTTTCATCTTTATCTCCCTGTCTTCTCATTTCACTTTCCATTACGGAACTAATCGCTTGTCTTCAAGCGCCAGATTGTATTATTTAACCGTAAAACGATGGACCAGGTCGATAACTGAATGGGATGATGATTTCCTGCTAATTCAAGCTAAATTTCTTATCCATCAATCTATGTTTATTTTACCACTATCTCAAATATTAATATGTAGATAACAATTAAACGACTTTTACGTTGAGGATATAACATTTGCTATTAGACCACAATCATATTATTTCAAAACCTGTGAAAAGGAAACTTTTTCACTTTTAATTATTTGCTATAATTTAGGAGTAATAGCGTTTATTTAAATTATGGATAAACCGATTTGTTAGTTAATGTATATCAAGTGTGTTTTGGGTTAACAAACTCTGTAAGTTTTTTGCCCTACTCTTCTAACTTTTTTCAAGTAAAATTATTTTTTATGGTGGATCTTTACACATAAGTTTCTTTAAGACATTGAAAGGTGTCATTGATGAGATATCCTTGATTCCGTATACTATTTTCCATTTTAAGAAACTAATTCTGAATAACTGTTACTGTAACAATTATAAATGTTAGTAAATTGATTATTATTGCAATATATTCCAATTGATTTTCTCAAGCATATTGAACACACTATTTGAAAACGAACAGATGCACTTTAAATGTTAAGTCTTAAAGAAATAATTCAAAGCGATCGAATTTCTCAGGAGCAGTTAACCGAAGAAATGAGACAATTTTATAGGTAACTATGAGGGAAATAATCGATGAGGGAGACTAACGATTTTTTCAGCAGAATTAATCATGATATACGTTTATAAATGGGATAATAGCTAGATGAGGTTGAATTTTCAATCTTATTTTAAGTGATTGATTCGAAATATTCATTTTGAATTACATTTGCAAATTCAAAAAACAATATGGTAATCCAAATAAGTCCCATAACATTGTATGCAAATTAAACCGAGCCCATGCTACCTTGTGTATTTTTACCCTTTTTATCAGAAAAATGGAAGCCCTTAGGCCGGACCGTCCTGACGTGATATGTCCTAACACAAACAAAAAATAAATTTAGAAGAAAATTACTGGATAAAATTTTCAAAACATTTAAAACTGATGTGAAATGTTTACTTTCGAAATTATTGGGCGTAGTAGTCCCATGGAGAGGCCTGTGAGATACTGACTGGAGGGCCAGGGTGCGTTTCCGGGTGTGGCCGGTGGATTTCCTCAGCTCCTATCCACCCACATTGTTACTGCCCGCCACCGCTAGGGTGAGAAGACAACAGTGATTGCACTGTAAGCATGAAAACTTCATAAATTGGACCTTCATCAATTTTTAGTTAAAATGTATTTCTGTGAAATTTTATTTTATACGGCGCGGCAAAGTGGTCATTTAGGCAGGAGGATGGCCCTAAATTTGAGGCTTGTGTAATTTTGGAAAGGAGAAATATGGAAAAGTTAATGTGGGCAAAAAGGAACACAAAAGTGAAAGTGCTAGGCTTGGTGGGAGAGGAGAGGGGACTGCCGGGGAAAAGCCATAGGGGGTTGGAAAGATGGATTCAGAGCTCTCCGCATTCCAATTGCTTTTGTCCCAAGTATCTGCAAAATTGCCGACTTACAGCCGACCTATACCGACTTACCGACAAATAAACAGCACTGATACAAAAAAACGCCTTCAATAAAAAATAAATCCAGTTAAAGTTTTAAGATTCAATGGACCAGCGATGTCGTGCGTATATAATACATATGCACTTTTATTATTTTTTTGCTTTTTAAATTTATCTTACCACATTGAGAAAAATAAAGTTGCAAAGTTTTATTTTGTAATTTCTTTTATCATAAATTTCAATAAACTACGGGAGATGCCGAAAGAGTAACTTTTAACGGAGTCATCCGCGAACATGTATTTCATTGCAACAATTTCAGAACGTAAAAATCATCAGATTTTTACGTTCTGAAATTGTTGTAATTCTTTTATCATGTTTATTAATTTCGTGAACAAATGAAAGTCTTGAAGTTTCTTGTGAATTTTATTGTGCAAAATTCTTCGAAAGAGTAATGTGTGATTTCATATTATATTTCTCTCTTTAAACATCAACTTTATCTGCTTTTACCTATTAAATGATAAAAAATCACTTTTATGAATGCTTTATACTACACACCTGGAAAAAGCTCCTATCCCATTTTTCTTCTAATAAACTGGAGCTTTCTTAGGAAAAATTCGGATGGCTTTTAATCGGGACTCAAGTGAGATAGAATTAAGATATTGACAGGAAGCCATTGCATCGAAGATGTTGTCGTAGTCAGCCTGCTAAACTTCTTAACCAATCCCCCGATTATATGTGCATCCACATAGCCACGAACAGCAGACAAAAAAACAATTCCACACACCATGCATAAGGAACAGTTACAGAAGAAAAATTTCAACTTGCAATGACTAATAACCCCTTTTCGGACTCAAGCGGAAGAATGCGCATGTTATAATAACGATTTCTAGTAAATTCATGCCACCAGAGTGAAGAATATACACGTACGTACGTACAAATGTGTATACGTACGAGATGTACAGCCACTCAGATGAAAAACATGCATATTCATGCACTAAAATATGTGTACTCATACATAATCACACATGCATACCTACATGCATATGCATGTATACGCAATGATTCTGTTTCATCCTTAGTTGACTTGAGTAGTACCTATTACTGTCTCTAATAAAGAAAAGCTTCTGTAAAAAGCGCATCATAAACCTATCCGTCCTAAAGCCTATCTCACTAATTATTAACGATTGGAAATGTCTTAGATGTATTTAGAAACTCTTCCCAATTTGCATGCAAATCTAGACACAGATCACGTATGTGAGATACCGCTATCGCTTACTCAGTCAAAAAATACGAATTTGTAGAGATATTTAAGGGAAGGATGGAGCCTTTATACTTTTAAGCGCTTCTTGGAAGAGAATAAAAACTATAATTTCCGGTCTTATTGCCAACACAAACAACAATATTCTGCTGAATTCCTCTGAATTATAATTTTTATTTCCATGTAAGGGTAACTATGCCCTATTTGCTGCAAATAGGACAAATTTGTTGTGAAATCGCAACGCGCATTTGTTTTTGCTCTGTGATCTCGCTCCGTCAAAATTAAAGAATGATACCTCTCAAATGTGGATAGAGTGGTATTCGACCACCTGTGTTGGTGGAAATTTGTAGCATAGCACTTTCCTCATAAACTCACAACGTGTATATGTATCGTGGTAGTTCAGGGGGTAGAGCATTGGACAACTGACCGGAGGGTCCCGGGTTCGATTCGGCTTATTACAGGGTAAACTCGACGAGAACCTACCAAACCATACTTCGGGTTTATTACTTTGTTTAATTTTTTATAAATGAATAATATATTTAAAGATATACGTATGTTCTTGAATAATAATAAAAAAATTACTGTACCAAATTTTTGCTTTTTCTTATGGCTCAGTTTTTTATTCTAATGACAGATAGTAAAATTAAAAATATAATATATTGTTACGATCAAAATAAAATTATGCCTACCGACTTAGCATGCGGCGAATGAACAACTGCTTTATTACGTACGTCAGTGTGACACTTTGAGGTCATAATGAAAAGTAATAACTTAAATTTTGCCTTTCACGCTTGCTGAATGTTAAGTTGCGTATAAAACTCCACAAATAGATAAATATTATTCAGTTTTATTCATACGAAACTCCTTTAAATCTTAAAGTGAGTTTGGAATGTATTAATAGCATAAAAAGATTTTAAACTAATATAAAACTGTAATAGAGATTTTAATATGATTAAGACTTAATAACCCATCGGTTTTCAAAGGACTGAACACCTCGAAGAGTGAAGGGATGCATGAAGAAAATTTGCATAAAGAAAGGAACTGAGAGACCAGAAGATAAAGTATGGGAAATATTATGAATCATAACACCTGAGACCTATTTCCATAGATAAAGGGAGGATAATAACTAAATTGAATTGGTAAATGGGATGAATGGCTTGAATGAAAAGAAAGAAATACAATGAACAAATGAATATGTTTGAAAGTGAGCTTCCAGTGACAGAGAGAAAGAGAGAGAGCTGTGGAATGAATAGCGGTGCCCTAAACTATTCATACTGTGCTCTTTACTCATTAGGATGTATACTTATTTGAACTGTATGAAGCTTATTAGGTAATATTTGTCATCGACTTCAAACATTTTTCTTCGACTTTTCCCGGCGTACCATTTAGACCTAATTTAGTAAAAATTTCCTTCTCATTCAGGTAAATGTCATTTTCACGCGTTAGCCATGAGCATAACGAACATCATTGTCATAATTTCAGTTTATTTTTAAAAAATCTTGAAAAAATACTCTTCCGAAGGGAATAAGTTTCCACAACGCTTTAACCGCATGCAAGAAAAAAATACTTAACTCGATTCACATAAATGCATTTTTACATCGGATGATTCAGTTTATTTACAGTTTTATTTCAGTTTATTTACATACAGTTTTATTCTGGATGTCTCTTTTAGCATAATTGAATGTTTTCACCTTTGCGCCTATTTTCAAACAGCCAAGTCATGTTTAGCGCCGTGGGAATCTAATGCACATTTTCCCCCATCCTTCCTCAATTCTTACTGACAAAATCTCGACCGAATTTCGTCCCATCACTTCCTCACAGGCTCACCCACCCACGCACTCTCCCTCCCAGTCCTGCAGCATAACTCTCCTCTCTCTCTCCTTCCCATACCATATATACCCTGGTAAGTAAAGCATCTATTTCCTTTGGCTTGTATAAACGTCACTTTGTGGGGACCTCCTCGCTCCACTCAAGACTCCTACATTCCCCTATCCTCTACTCCGCTCTCATTCTTTCGTGCATTCTCTCCTATCCGCGAGCAAGCACCCACTCTTTGGAAACAAATATTCCTTTTGGAAGCGGACCGAAAAGCGGGTCTTCGAGGAAAGGGTTTGTGCTGGGATCCTAGGGAGGGGTAGAGAAAGTAGGGATGCGGAGTTGGAGGCGGAACAGCAGAGCTCGTCCAAGAGTCCGTGGGGCAGCAGGGATCCTGACTACCTCGAATGGAATTCGCGTGGTAAACTGAAAGGACGGGCAGGGAGAAAAGGGTTCAGTGGGGGAGGTAGGGCTATGTGTAGTCGATGGGGCGACCGGGGTGTCTAAGGGGAAGAAGGGCTTGGGTGGAGAGGTCTCTTTGTCATAAACGTAGCGCCCGTGTGCATGTGCTACAGAAGGATTTCCTTTGTTTTTCCCGAGCGAACGCTGCGCGCTGCGTTTTCGCAGAGAGTTGGGTTGTGCCCTCAAGGAAGCGTGCGAACTGCTATGAGTATGTTCCCCCTTGGTAACAGTGTGTGTGTATGTGTGTAACAGTGTGTTCTCCTGCATCTGTGGTTCTTTTGTCGGCGTTTGCTTTTCGGGGCGGTCGGTTGGTGGGAGTGATGTGCGGTGGGTCAGGTCCAAATGAAAAAAAAATTTCTCCTAAACTTCCCCCCGTATATGCATCGCCTCCTCCTTGCCGACCGCCAAAAGTTTTTTTTTTCATTTTCATCTTCTCGTCAATCATTCAATCATATTTTTCCGAATTTCTAGTTCTTTGCTAATTTCGGAAAATCTAGGTGTGATGAGAGTCATTCGTTCGTACACAGAGTTCAATGCGGAAAACTATCCCTCATTTACTTACTACTATATTGATTATTTCTTTAATATGAATACATATTATTCTAACACGGGGGTATTCAACCCCTCTTAGAAATTAGTTTACGTTCTCCTATAATCACCCTGAATGTAGAGCTGTTATAGGTTGACATTTTTCTTTTAGCTATCTTTTGGATAAAATCAGTTTATATTAACTATTTTATCAATGAATGCGAAATAGTTTACTTAAAGTTAATTTGATTTGCTACCCTAGGATCTCTATATGCATCGTCTAAAAGAGCATGGAGCCAATTACTTCCTCACTCATCACAGCTGACTGGACCCTTTGCATAAAACTATTTATGTGATTAAGTAATATGCCGGTTAAGGTAGGTTTTAGATGGAAGAACACTGTCAAAAAATGTTTCGGTACTCCTAAAAAAACACAATTCAGTTTCCTACTCTGCAACAAGCCCATCTTCATCTCGGTGTACTTTCTTCGTCCCTTCTTTCCGTCCAACAACCCTATGCCTTTTCCTCATTTGCCTAACATTCTCTCTCTATTACAGTCTTCAACATCCCACTGCCGATTAATGCACCCTTTATCTATTTTCCCTGCCTTCAAAGAATTTCTCCCAAAAATCCGCTCTCCTCGCTCACCATACCACCACACCAAGCATTTCCGCATATTTTTCTTTCGCTCCATTTCACTTTCCTCATCCCTCTCAACACCAACATTTCAATAGCCTTCAATCTACATCTATCGTACTAATCCTATTGTTTCAGACTTCAATTCGTGGAAGTATTTACTGTCCATATTTAAAAAACTTAGTACTTTTCCACAGATTTTTTATTAGGTACAACGCGTTTCACCGACATGCAGTATCATTAGGGAGGTATCGGGTATTTTATGATGAAAATCTGTGGAAAAGTACAAAGACTTTTAAGAATTGATCCATCATACTGCTTTACTGGCTGGATTTGCTCACCCCACATAACTACGCTCAATATCAAGGGTCAAAAATGAAAACAAACTATAACAGTATTGATAAATTTGCTAACCTTTGTAAAGATTCATATTTAAATTTTTAAATGTGTTTTAAATTTTTAATATTTACTATAATAATGAAAAATTCCAATTTCCAGGACATGTGTGAACATGCGGACAAACCATACAATAGTTAATATAATTTTTTATTAAGAAGGAAGAGTAAAATGTGGTTTTTAGAAATAAAACCGTCTGACATTACCACAAGTATCGAATTACTACTACTGGTATAATAGTAGTATCTCCGCTGAGCAGGGTGGTATTTTGGTCCTTACCATAGAGCATCTTAATCACCTTTATGGAATTATTGATAAGATTCTTCCCTATAGAGCGAAATTTGGATGGCTAGGAATTGAGGGGTGTAGTCAATGGAAAGAATCATAAAGAGCATTTTTTCTCTTCGCTGTGCGACTTGTTCTACTCAAGTGGTCGCTATCCTATACTGTTTAGTGACAGAAATTTTCGGTCATAGATTTTTTCCGGTATAAGCGTGAAGGAAAGCTTATATGATGCAGCACGGGAGACCATATGAGGTTTTTTTCTGATTTTGTTTCGAGTAAACCAAAGGGCGCCTAGGGTCTTCCTAGATAGTGCCGCCAGTTTGGGGAAGCAACCACATTTTTAGCAATTACCATGGAATGATGTAGTGAGCATCAAAGCTTTGTCGTAGAAAGGTTCTTTAATAATATTTTTGTTTAAGGTGGTCTCGGCTTCTTTTCGGGGGTAAAAAACATCAGGCGGCGAAAACGAGAACATAACACCAGTTCTCTGTAAAACTGCAAAATTTACATATTCCCTAAACAATTCCATATAATTCGACGAACTTCTCACGAGGTGAGTAAATATGGGAAAGCAAACCATCCCTGTAGCTTAGTGTAGTTTCAGTGCATCGATAAAATATTATAGAATAAGCCAACGAAACTTTTTTCTGATGTGTTTGGGAACTTACAAAGCGCCCACCATTTTGCGAATATATTTTGTGCTAATGGTGCTCAGTATTTGCTGTGACCGCATTACACATAGTTTTCCTCAATTGTGAATTATCAAGTTAAATAATCTCACAACAACTCACCCCTTCCATTGTTTCGTCTTGAATTATATTATTGTTAATTTTTCAGTTCTAAAATCATGACTTAACCTTGTAAGATGAAGTGACAACTAAGCAAACTAAGAAAAAGAAGAAACAAGATGCACGTTTGGCATGATCTACGTATATGTTTCATAAAATTTACTACCACTACGCATAATCCTTTTATACAGGGTGTAACAGAATGGATTCCCTAGATTAAAAAAAATACTGAAGTGCACTTAGTTAAATTAGAGTAGTAGCCTTAGCAGGAAAAAACAACGTTATTTTTAGTAATTAACATTTAATGGAATGGTGGGAATTGAGGATTTGTAGTAGAAACGTTATTTAAGAACAATGATAGCGTTTTGGAAATGCAGAAGGCGCTGTGGTCTAGAGATGAAGCGCATTTTCACCCTTACTGCTCAGTGAATAAGAAAAACTTTCGTTACTGGGCGACTGTAAACCCTCGAAAACTTCACCACAAGACCTCTTCACAGCCTCAAATTGACAGTTTGGTAAGCTGTGTGCTCCATTGGCGTTATTGGGCATTAATTTTTTGAATCTCGAGATTAAACTGTTACTGTGAATTCTGTGAGCTACTATGAGATGCTGGAGAACATTTTACTCCCAAAAATGGACGATTATGGTGATAAATATGATACAGAAGCCTTTTTGTTTCAACGTGATGGTGCTACGGCTCATACCATCCGTCATTCATGCCAAATCCGGCGAGGACAATATCCCGGCCGCCTTATCTCCTTACGAGGGGATGTTCCATGGCCCCCTCACTCCTCGGATTTGAGCCCATGTGATTTTTTTCTTTGGGTATATCTCAAAGATGATGTTTACAAAGTTCGGTCAAGGACCTTGAAAGCTCTTAAAGAGGGAATTGCAGATGTAATCGCTGGAATAAAGCAAGATATGCCAAGAAGAGGTTTTGAAAACTTTTTTGAACAACTTTACATGTGAACCGCTCACCAAGGTCGTCACCTGGATAAAATACTTTTTAAAACCTAATAAAAAACAGCGTTGAATTTTGTGTGTATAAGTTAAAACCATGTTTAGCTACATTTGTTGCTTTTTTATACGATTTACCCGTCAAATCAGAGAGATAATTTTTTCTTATCCTTTATAACACATTTTTAAAGGCATGAGGTTTCGCGCGAGATTATTAACCAGCGTTTCATGACATACATTTCTCTCTTTCCGGTTAATTTGAATATTTTTAGAAAATCGCATCTTCCGCTCAAATATAAATAATAATTTAATATCTTCAAGAAAAAAACTTTTCCAGTTACCTTTCTAAAACTTCTGATTCTCACATACACCATGTTCCCAGAAATAATATATCCGAGTGTGTGCTTCTCTTATCATTGTGAATAACTTCCATAAAAATATACTAAATATGAGAAGATATTGCACTCCATGGTCAAATAAAATTACTTTATACCAATTTTTAATGCATTGTATGTTCATGTCTCCAGCTCTCATATTCACCTCCATGCAACACCAAGATGTCCATAATATTAAAAATAAAAATGTACTTACCCACAGAATTAAAGTCTGTGGAAATGTTTGCTAATGTTCCTGCTATTACGGATATAAACGGAGCTCTAAGCTAACGAGATGATTAATCCCCCTAAGATCTATGGCCTTTATCGTGGCAATAAGAGGTTAAATTCTGGAATGAGGATAGGAGAGACAGGTATTATGTTAAAGTATAATTAATTAGACTTGAAGACTAATTTTAGAAATCAGACGAAAATCAGAAAATAAACACTATCGTGAAGAAGCTGTTGCTTGAAATTCAAAACTTTGTTTAAGATGTTTCGGATTGTCCGATTTGGGTCAAATATGCACCGTTTTGTTGTATAGTTTGTTGCCATTTTAAAGATAGTTTCATAATGCCTCTCCCATAGAAGTCTTGGTCCTTATTGGCGAAAAACTCTAGTAATCTATTTTCACAATCTTCTCTTGATCGCAATTTCTTAGCACTCAGTAAGTTTTGCAATACTAGAAAAATGTGGTAATCGCTTTGTGCCAGGGATTATGGTGGATGCATTAAAACCTCCCAACCAAGCTCCCGGAGTTTCTGGCGAGTCACTGCAGACGTGTGTGGCCTTGCCGTTGACATGATGAAACACAACAATTCTTCCGTTGGACAACGCTGGCCGTTTCTGGTCAATGGCTAGCTTCAAACAAGCCAGTTGCTGGCAGTAGAGATCTTAATATAGTATTTGGCCATACGGAAGCAACTCCTAATAAATTATTCCTTTGAAGTCCCGCCAAATACACAGTAGAAACTTCCTGGCCGTCGGTCCTGGTTTAGCCACCGTTTGAGCTGCTTCACCATGCTTTGACCACGATTTTTGTCTCACAATGTTGTCGTATGTCACCGATTTCTCATCCCCAGTCACCATCCGTTTAAGAAATGGGTCGAGTTCATTCCTTATGGCCAAGGCTTTGCAGATGGAAATTCGATTCATCATGTTTCTTGGTGTTAATTGGTGTGGCACCCAAGCATCGAACTTCTTTTCGAATCCACCTTTGCACAAATGGCTTAAAACTCTTTTATGGTCGATGTTTAGCTCCTGGGCGATGCCACGACTACAAGCATGTCGGGTAACTTCGATTATTTCTGTGCGATGTGCATCTTTACCATCAGCAATTCCTGAATGGTATCGACGAAACCAAAATTGCACGTAATTAGCTGTTACAGTATCGGCACCATTCATGCCATTTACAATTTCAGTGGCCTGGTTTGCATTTCGCCTTTATCAAAGAAAAACTGTAAAATGTACCGAATTGTCCCTTTGTTGACTTCCATTGTTAACACCCTGTAACTCACAACTAAATGGAACAAACAAAAAACAGCAAAAGAAGTTTTTGGTGTGAAATGTAACCTTGACAACGAACATAAACTTGAAATTGTTTGATCGGTATTTTACGAGATATCGATCAATACAGTCATGTACCGAGAAAATAATGGATTTCCTTTTCCCCAGCCTAACATTATAAGCAAGTTAGCGCTACTAGGCCGCAAGATCCTGGCCAAACACCAAGTGCTAACGCAGCCCCTCCCCCCTATACGCTGACGTCGCCCCAGAAGACTCTCTCTTGGAGTAAGGCAGCTCTGGAAGGTACCCGTTTTTCGTCCATAGAAGAGATCCAAACAGCCGGGAAAAAGACCTTGCGAGAGTTCCCCGATGACACCTTCCGGGCGCGTACCGATCATTGCAGAGTCGCTAGAAAAAATGTGTAGAGGTCCAAGGACAGTACTTTGAAGAATTTTAAGTGTTTGGGCAAATCTGTTGCATAAATAATTTTAAAAATAATTCCATTACTTTAGGAACGCACCCTTTATTGTCCTTTTCCGAAAATATACGTAATTTGTACAAAAAGTTACATTGGAAGTATGGTGATGAAAAAACTGGGTGACTAATTTATCATCGCTGTTAACCTAATAAAATGAGCAAATCTTTTAGTTATGTTTTTCATTTAGTTTAAACTGAGCACATTACAGTGTCACGTATTCCCAACAGGGCCCTTGTAAAAATACTCGGGTAGTTCTCATATTGGCAACTTGTGTACAGAGCTCCTTTTTAATTGAACCAGCATACCTTTAAAGAATTTGCATTTATAGACATTTCTATTTTTCGAAGGAGAGAAATCTGGGTTGCAAACCCAAATTTAAATATAATTATATGATGTTAATATTTTGAGGCATAAGGTTTTTTTTATTATTTTACATTTTCAAGGTAAATTTTCTGTGACGAATAGGTGCTTAGATTGATTTTCGGATTTCCCAAGATGTTACTTAAACTGTTCACGGGAATTTTTTATTAATTGCTTAAATTTCAATTAAAATAACCTAAACTATAAACAGAATTTACTTTTGGTAGTGAACAGGGATCTTATGGAAAGAACATAATGTATTTATCTTTGATAGGAAGCAAGTAATTTGTATCTATCTATACGCATCTTAGAAGAAAGGCGAAGAGGGTGTTCCAAAAAGCAATATTGAATATTTTGGTTACCTTTTGGCAACTAGGTTTTATCTTGTTAATGAAAAATGTGCAAAAAAATTAAATGACAAAGCCTATTCAAATAAACATATTTTAGTGAATATCTGTTTTTTTGCATATTGAAAATCAAGAAAAAAATCATCAAACAAAGTACCGGAATAAGTTTCAATATTAATTCCCAAAATAATGATAGTGGTATCATAAAAAGACAATTCTTTCTTAACAAACTTTTATAAGTCTAAAAAGTGTCTTAAAGGCTTATTAAAGGTGAATCTTTGGCTTTAAATGCTGTTGAATTGGTATAACTACTCTTAAACAAACCAAAAGAATCGATCAATATTTCGTGCCGTAATTCCTTTGAATCGCAATGACAAACCCAATATCTACTGTGTCTATAAAGAAACTATTTGTTCTATTAAGTGTAGAATATTCTACCTTATTTCAAAATATTAGTTAATATTCAATATCTGACACAAAGTATTGTTATAACCACATAATTTTCTGAGAATCACTGGTTTCCAAGCTTATGTTACCCTATATTGGCACGCAAGAGCACACAGCATTCTAATCGCATTTTCTTTCATGAAAATCCAACTCAGCCTGCAATCGTCATTCCTGCGCTATTATCACAGACATATTTTAGAGAAGAACATTTCGATTTTGTTTAATAATTTCAATCATTTAAAAAAATGAACCCTGAAAAGAGCAACGTACCACAAAAACCTCGCCAATGCTCTTTGTCCTCCACCTGAAGTTACATCAAAGGAGCGGGTGCATGGACCTGTGAAACGATCCACCTTACGTAACATTACCATAATACCCTAATCAAACTGGGAAAGTTCGCAAAATGTGTATTTATTAGTAGTTAATGAAGATTATGATTGCTCTGACTTATTTTTATGCTCACAGTTAGATTTCAAGGAAAGTCGTCCCAAGCCAAATCAAATGATGTAACAAATGTGGTTATGGTTTTAAAACATGTAATGTATTCTTGTGATAATACAAAATATGAATATAATAAGTATCCCTCTCACAGAATTCCTAAAATTTATAATTTAAAAATAAATACGAAAGGAAGTTTTCGTAGAGCTACTAGCTCTATTGATTTAAATCATATTCCAAACAAAATAGTTGAATAAAAAATATCTTAATTTAGTGTATAATTGAATAATTTTCAAAATTGAATATTTTCTATTGAAAATATTTCATTTTTGTTTTTTTCATATTTGTATAAGATCTCCAACGGGGTTTATTTTTACATATTTTTATTTCAAATTTCCCACGTAATGCGTTTTTGGGTAAAATGTTTAACGAAAAAAAGAACTATCAACACTCACAAGTCTCGTGGTATTTCTCATATAGCACACATATCCTATCTCTTTTTTTAAAAATATGTATTATTTCATGACCTATCTCTGAGACGCGCAAGTTATTTCACTAATTTATTTTATCCCTCTTTTCCACACCCGATTCCCTTCACCCCCGTCCGTGTCCCCCCCCTTTGTTTGCCATTTTTCTCTACACTTCCATACCTGTCACCTTTTTAGAATTCCAAACTCCATATCTTTTTCCCCTCTCGTTCGCCTGGCCTCGCACCCCACCCCTTATTCCCTCTCCCATACTCTTCCCCCATAGTCTCCTCTTCTCTCCTTTTCTCTCTCTGCATTTGACTTTTCCGGATCCGGCATAACATTCTACCACTTCCCCACATCCCCACAATATCTCATCCCGGCCGACAGACGAGAAGAGAAAATAATATTAAAAGACGAAAAAAAGAGAAAACCGTTCCCATGTAGAACACACGGAGGCAAACCCGTCCTCTGGAACGAGACCAGTACACTTGCTAGCGCTTTCATTTGCTTTAAGCTCACAAATTGGTCTTTTCTCCTCACCCTCTCTTTCTTTTCCTCGTCTCTCCCCCCATTCACCCTCTCCTCTCACCCACCCTCTGTTTCCCGCTACCCCGTAACTCCCCTATACTCCACCCACCTTTTCCGTCAGTGGTCCTCCCTTTTCTCGACTCTCCAACTGGCCTCCTTCCTACACATATTTTCTTTCGTTCCCATCTCTCTCTCTCTCTCCCTTTTCTTCCTTTCCTCGCGTCCCATCTCCATCTCACCTTCGTGCTTCCAAGGGAATCTGCTCGATTCGGCCTTACCTCCGGGACAAAAGGGTGTGGAGAAACGGGGGAGTGGAGCATGGGACGGGAAGAGAGGGAACGAGAAGGTTGGGGGGAATCGAGCGGGGGCGGTTTTATGTCGGCTGTTCCAGGAGTAGGGGGTTGGGGACGGGGGAGGGACGTAGGGGCGAGGGAGGGAAGAAGGCGGTTGGGTTGGCGTCGAAAAATATGAAAAGCTGGAGGAATAAAAAAAGTTCATCTTTTTCCGGGAATGAAAAAAAGACAGGGTGAGTTAGTGGAGAGACATGACAAGGAGAGGGAGGGTGGGGAGTGGAGTGGAGATGGTGGTGGGGAGGAGTAAGGGGTGGGAAAACCTGAAAATGTCTGATGGGCTGGGAAAACAATGGAGTAGAACGGCAAAGGGGGTAATGGTTGGTTTAAATAGTCGAAAATGACGCAATAGGATGAATGGAAGAGAACTAAAATAGAGCACGGCTACCCCTTATTGAAGTGTTTGGATAGAAACTTTCAGCTTACATTTTTCAGCTTGAAATATTATTATTGAATATTCTCGTGTTCCTAAAGTTAAACGTTGGTTTAAAATGCTAATTACTTGTAGAGAAATGTTTAAATCTCGGATTTGTGAACAGTAGGTGTAAGACACCATAATCAACTTAATCAATATCCAAGAGGCGTATGCAGATTCAGGTCATAATTTAGTTTTATGAAATGTAATTTAATATTCAAAAGGGTTAGGAAGGTAGGAGAATGCGAAAGTGGATTTTTTTTAAGCATTCATGGAAGTAGTTGGGTATGAAAGGTATGAATACCGAGAAAAACTTATAATAGACGAGAATAAAGGGATAGGTAATTTTGGGAAAAAAAGGATTAGATTGAGAAGCATTACGGTAATATACACCAAAAACAATAGTAATGATAAATAGCAAAATTTAAGACCATGCATCAGAGAAAACATTATTTGGGAGGACATAAGTGCGGAGGAAATAGATTAACGTTATCAAGAAGATAGGTATAAGGATAAAAGAACAAACGCGATGGACAGAAAAGCATGATGATACAGAGAAGTTTCAGGAACAAGACAAGATTAGAAGTAAGAAATAATAATTTGAGAGAACAGTCAAGGTGTAGTAACGAGAAACTACACCAACCAAACGAGATAAGACAGAAAAGTTATTAATGAGATTGAAAGAGATTCGCAGAAGTTGTAAATCATTCACATAACTTTTATGACAAGGATATTAACCCTATAAACTTATAAACGGGAAGAGAAAGCGACGAAATAATGATATCTTACCTCCAGGAATATTAAGTATTAAGAAATAGAAAGTACTACGGAAAATGAAGTCGTAAAAGTTAGTAAAAATTGAGAAAATCCTTGAAGACCACAGAGTTTGCGAAAAGAAAACACAATGAATATTACGCAGAACTAATAAGAAAGAAGTTTCCCTGTAAAATGTCCTTGTTTAATCTTGGTCCCGCCAAAAAGTGAACAAAGTGGTGAATGAATCTGTGCTGACTTTAGGATAATAAACTCTATTGCAGCCCAGAAAAATGCTCTATGAAGGCAATGCTCACAGAGGTATACGTGGTAGCATTGCAGGAACGAGAAGATAATTGGAGAGAATTTATTATCATAAACAAGAAGTATTTTAGTGCTTCTTGAACTTTTAGGTGTCCTGCATCAGAGTGAAGGTAGATAATTGCTGTACGGTGAAGTATTGCAGTAGTCTGGTTGATTAGACTACTGAATTCGATATCTGCATATGAATAGAACAGTAGAAGGTGCAACGCAGTAAGAGTAGAGAAAAGCAGTGATGGGAATGGGAATGAGTCAGGGATAGCCTTATTAGATAGTTAGAATGGGCTGTGAGTTAACTTATTTTTTAAGCATATTTATTGACAGATGTGAATTAGACGGAGTGTATCTGGGAATAAAATCAGAGATGATTAATTAAGTCAAATTTGCAAACTATCAAGCTATTCATCGGTAGTCAGACAGTATGTTTTCTATTGTAAAACTCTTAACAAGATCAATCCGTGAAGTGTTGAGTAATGGTTAACTACAATGAAACCAAAGTGACTCTTTCTTTGTCTTTGGGGAGTAGTGTGTACCTATGTTTCGTCCACAGTAAATGTTTGGACCTAGAAACACGTTAGGATTCCGACGGAAATGCGCTAAACCAGCCCCAGCATTAACCGTGCCATTGCGTTTTTTTCTCTGCCGAGAGCAAACTCTGAACTCCAATGTTACCGAGGCTTTATTACACCCATTCCTTCGTGCAAAATTAAAAAAACTCCTTTTGATATGCCCATTTTTGTCAACTATTACGAGAATTTTCATTCGTCTATCATTCAAAATCAATTTGGTGATTTTGTCAATCATCCGGAGTAAGTAAAATACAAATTATGAACGTCCCGATCGAAGTTCATCATTTGTATTTGCACAGCCGGGTTTAAACTCATTTACTCAGCTGTAAATAGTCGCAAAGACAGGAAAATATGGGCAATGTACTTCCTCCCACCCGGATTTGATATCTTTCGGTGCTAAGTCTTTTTAGTATAAGTGTTTAATTACCGTACGACAATCATTTTATTGCATTTTTTTAAGTAAACAAATGTTAGTTTCTTCAATCCTCTATGAAAATGAAACCTTATGATGAATTTAGTTTACACTATACAACAGTCAATTGGGAGATATGGCTTACTGCAAACCTTTTCCGATACATCGAGCGCCATCGCTGAGATCTATTGACCGACAGAGGTATCCCTGTTAATTCATTAAATATAAAAAAGCATATCATAAGCTATAGACAGCTGAAGAGGTGACCTATTTGGAAAATATTTTGGACCAAGTTTGCCACAGTAGTAGGATCATGCGAAGAACTGTGGTAAGTTTACCCATGGAGAAGTAAATTGACGGTAGAGACGCTGAGTAAGGATGCTAAGAAAAGGCTCATCAAAACTTTGATAAGAAGCGTGGTTTATACTGCACGGTAACATGACCATTGAACCAAATGATAAGCGTAGATTGAAGGCTTTTAAAATGTGGTGGTGTGGGTAAATGGATAGGTGAAATAGACAGAAAAGAAACAAACTGAAAAGTTATGGCCATATTAAGTGATGCAAAAAAATACACAATCTTCCTCAAACGGTAGATTACCCGTAATAATAATTCATGACAACGTTCGAGGTACTACCATTATATATCATTTGAATCCACTGTATGCATTGGCGGCACTAAATTATTATTTTTAATAAACGATGAATTTTATTCAAGATAAAATCCGTTTTCCGTGGGGAATATTTCGTTTTTACACGAATAAATCATTTTGGGGTCTAAAATCTATAGCATCAGATATGGGCTGATAAATGTATTTTCTATGATTGGTAGTCTATCGTTTAGGTAGATTTTGGATGGACACAGCCTATGAAATAGAAAAAATACATTCACTTACCTCTTCCAACAAAACATAACCTGATATCGGGTATTGCATTAAGTCCCTCATTTAGGCAAATCCGTCTCCTGCCTCAATTCCGTTCTACATGTCTTCCCCTTCACGTTTTTATAATGTGATTTCCTTTATTAGTCTTCAACATCCTATTGCCAATCAAATTGTTGTGTGTCTGTCTTGCCTACCTTGCAATCAACTCTTTTTTCACCTACCATGGTGTCCCCTGTCACCTTTATCCAATAATTTCCTCGATGAACAACTGAGATTGTTCTCTAACTTAACGTATAGTCAATTGACCTTTTTCTCTCTATGATTCCTGGGTAGCGTTTATAACTGCACTATAACCAAGTTTATCGGTTCAACATTTTGGTGGATAAAGCGAATAAAATAATATGGATTGAAAAGTTTCATATCATACTTTTTTGAAGTCATTATTTTTACGTAAGGATTATTTAGAAATAAATAGATGTTAGAAGGACAGGGCATAAGATATTCGATACAATTTTGTGCTAAAATAGGTACAGTAGATGAAAAATATGCTAATTTTCAGCAAGGAATAAATAAATCGGCTAACAAAATAAGTGGGTGAAGGGAAAGGGGGTTATTAAACCATTGATGACTGAAAATATGATTAGAAAAACGGTGGAAAGTAGAAAATAAATAACGTGAAGAAAAAATCATAGAGAAATAAGTGAAAAGAGGCCAGCAATAGAAAATCAACTGAGAAACTAAAACGGCATATAGTGGAAAGAGGAGCACGAGGACACGGATAGTTTAGAGAGAAAAGGCGTTCTAAAAAGAAACGTGAGAGAAATTTTAGGATGATAGAAAGTTAATGGAAAAATTATAATTTTAAAAATAAAATTATTAATAACTAATTGCATATATATTTGAAGATCTGCTGAAATCAAACTATAACACTGTGGATAAGTATTCTTATAGAATGATCAGAATCATTACATATCTGTGTAGACCACTTGGTATAACTTTTTGGCCAAGGTCGATAGGAAGTTAAATGATTTCGAGAAAGGTCGGTAGATTTTTTATTTTTTTACGCAAAATCACAATATTATTCGACTTCTGAAGTTCACATTTTGGTCTTTGGTTTTGGAAGAATAATTAGACATATTTTGAAGGAATCGAATCATGAAACTAGTTTCTGTAACAACTGAATATTTGTCCAGGTTTTCTTATTTTAATCAATACTATAATAACCTTTAATAACAGGGTTTTTACGGGTTTCTTAATCATGTATTTGACGAAAGATTAAATGGGAGAAGGGACCTTATGGTCTCAATTTCGCCCGAATAAAGACGTTTATCTATCTATCCATTTGACTCAATTACCTCGGCAGGAAATATAAAATGACCCCATTCACTGGAGTATAAAAACATAATGGCCATTTCCATAAAATTATATGGCTATTTTTAAAATTTCCTTATCATAATTTATTGGAGTTTCAAACTTCTTAAGGTTAAATGTAATGGTTACTGATGTAATACAAATATAACATATTTTTTACATTAATGAAAGCTATTTTCTTTCTTTCCCTAACATTTTCAGATGAATAAAGCTTTGTTAAATGTGATATATTATGCTGATATTGAATACATTAAATTGGCCCAAAGTCGGAAATGATAGCTCATGTACCGCATTTTGTCTTTCATTTTCTCGTGTCTTATATTAAATTATACGGTGGCCGTGAAATGTTTTCTTTTACTTCTTAGCATAATTTGCCGCGAAAAAATTATTTTCATGTTACTTTCGAAGGTACTTCGTGGTTTTTATCTATGGAAGAGATGACTACATATAACTTAGAGATTTATAAGCCATAACTGACCAAAATTCATTGCTGCCGGTTCCATATATTCTTTAATGGGGTCTGTGCCCTACGTTTGCTAGTAATTTAAACACAACCGCTGCATTAATCTCCCGCACAAGAGTTTTAATTTCCGGCTATAACCTGCGATTTTACATTTCAGCAGTGATTCACACCACTTGAAATAGCCGTTATTTATGATCTTCATCCCGGTCAAAATGTCCATAACAAAAACTTCCCATTTCCCTGGTCTCACCCACATTCCAGCGGAAAACCCTAACGTTACCATCACCTAGCAGTCCCATATGTCCTTCTCCGTTCCGCACAACTATTTTTCACTTATTTCTAATGCTTGTTGGCTTCCGAAGATTTTCCGCTTTTTTTTGATATGGTGTCATTGTGCTCGTTTCGTTTGGCCTATGCAGCGTGAATGTTTTTTGTATCCTACCATAAAAAAGGCATCATTTTATGCATTATATTAGGCCAATACTAGGCGATAATAATAATTTTATATGTTCGTTATTATATTTTTTTGTTAATTTCAATAAATATCTTTAGACTGTAATTTTTTTATTTCGGTGAATGTCTTCGCCTTCGCCCCTTTCATCAATTCACAAAATCTTTTCAAGTTACTGGTGTTACTTTTGTCCTCCATTATTATTATTATTTATACTTGATTATTCCATTAATCCATTGTCCCATCTAATGCCAACTGTAGCGTAACAGTTTTTTGCTACGGTATTCGCTGATTCTGTTTGATGTCAAATTTTGACTGAAGATATGACTGTACAAATCTCGAAGCTGTATGTTAGACCGCAAACCATAAAAGACGCGTACTAAGTACCACATAGTTTATCTTATTTCAGAGTTTTAAATCAATGTATACCCTTGTAGAGTTCCTATCTCCTACCTTTGTAGCAAAATATGTATTCACAATGCTATTTCAATTTCCTTCAAATATGTAAAATCGCGATTACCAAAAATCAAAGGTATTTTTCTTTTTTTATATTATGCTTAAAACTTCCTTGTTATTTTATATTTGTATTTCTTTTGCAATTCTTTCCGCCTTTGGCGTTTCACATCGGTATTTATATTTACATTAAAGGTAATGTTTATTTTAATATCCTTTCTAATATTATATAATCTTTTCGTGACCTTGTTGATATTCTAATTAGATCGGTTAATTGTCCGGTGCGTTTTCTGTTTGCAAACATGATGATGCCTACAGAAGATAAATATTTTCTTGCGACTACACATATCCTTTGATGTTCTCTCAAATGAGCAGCTACCCGACTAAATATCCATCGAGGTACTTTTGGAAGCTATACCTAATTGCGAAGTATATCAAGGTTTTTCAATGCAGCAAGCTTATTACACGCATTAAACCCTTGTAATTTGTCACTTAGCAACATGGACATGTAAGGTCACACTTAATTGGAATTGATTGGAATACTTACCAAACTTTTAGATTTATTTTAAATATTAAACTTTAGTTATTTGAGTTTTTCACGGAAGTCGTAGGTATATTTTTGTTCCTCTTGAACCGCCGAATGATCAAGTGTTTCAATCTATTGGAGCTGTATTGGAAATGGTATTTTGAAAAGTAGTTGCGTGAAATCTAAAAGGAAGTGCATGCGTTTATGTGCATGGTCTGTCCCAAAAATAAGTATATTTGGGGAAAAACATATTCCAATTCAAAGTACTAATTGCTAAAATTCTTCTTAAGAGCACCCTTATGTATTGATACACTTAAGCCAGCGACTCCACCAGTTATGGAATACTTTCTGTAAGTAATCAGCAGGACCCTAGTTCAGGCACCTTATCTTGGCCACATTGATATATTCCAGAGGTCCAAAATGATACTCAAAGGAGTTCTACTTGGGTCGTACTAACAGATACATGTATCGTCACCAGTAGCCACCAATTCTAAAAACTTCGGGACACTTCCACCTTGGTCCTAGAGGTCCAAGTTAAGATCAATGTCAAATAAGTCGTCTTCCGACAGCACCTATGGGACCATCTTGGCACACCTTTCGTCGGCGTCGTGAATTCGTGACGTGAACGTCGAACAGGTGTCCAGGGTAGCAGCAATCCACCCACTGCAAATGCTCACAGTTGAACAGTTGGGAAATGTTGCTTCTCCAAGATCCTACATATTCCTTCCCAACACAAATCATCCCACTCTAGCCATCTGCATTGGTGACCAGAAAATCATTCTGCTTTATTTTGGGGCAGATTCTGTAATTATTCTAATACATCTCCTGCTTTTGGAGACGAATTTAAATATATCATCGGGTCCTTTGGCCAAAATAAAAATGTTTCGCTCAATTTGTTAGTAAAAGGTTTTATCATTTAAAAAAGAAATTTTAAAATGCCATGTATTGCTATTTGTTCAGGCCATTGTAGGGAACTACGAAGTCGACAGTGTTGGAGAATAAGTATCTTTTTCCCGAATGGAACGAATGTAGCGTAGAGCTTTTCGGAAAATTATTGCTATTTGTTTCTATTTTCATTATTTTTATAGGTAATCTAACGGTTATGGTAGATTTTACATGGATACAAGCTAGCTAACAATATTTTGTATTTTCTACCAACTCTATTTTTCCTCTCATATTTTAATGTTTAGCTTAGCCATATTCTTTCTGTAAAAACTTATTATCTATGTTTTATTTATATTGATTTGCATCCCGTATATATCGCACTGAATTTCCATTCACTCAGCAATGCTTGCAATACCTTGGCTGACTGACAAGATAAAGCTCGGTCATCAGCAAATTTAACCGATTTTATTAATTTCTTGAACACTTTTATACCTGTCTCCAGTTTTCCCATGCCTCTCTAATCATATTCTTCACATAAACGTAGAGTAGCGCGTGATAATGGCCCACTGTCCATTACATCTCATTTTGTCCATTCAAGTTCCCAAATCTGAGCTGTCTAAAACATGTAAATGTTGCGGATTTGTCTCTAATCCCTCTAATCTGCGCATATTTTCGCAATACATTCTTTAGTTTTTCCCAATACACTCTAACTAACGTATATTGTAAATCTACGAAATAACCTCATGTATTCTGATTGTATTCAATGGACCCCTCAAATAGTGCCCTCTTTAATGCGATGGCATGACCCGTGTCTCTTCCATTCCTGAACCCAATTTGATCATCCGCTAATTTTTATCTTTTGCTTGGTTTCCTTGCTCTCAAACCTTTTGTTGATACTCATGAGAACCACTTCATATGCGTGAGGAATCAAAGTTATATTTCTGTAGTCCTCACATGATGTAACCTTGACCACTTTTGGAATAAGAACAAGCATGATATGACCATTTTCCGGCGAAACTTCTCTTCACATACATTCTACGAAGCAGTCCATATAAACTCTTCTTCCCACATTTTCCTTAACCTCTTAGTAGTTCCGCACTAATGTTGTCTACTCCTACGTCCTTATTTGATTCAATTACTCTTAATGTCCTTTCTATCTCACCGCCGAGTAAGCCTAAGCCAACTTCATCTGCATCACATTCTCTTTCTATATTTAGACTTGCCTTGCTAAGTCCTTTACCATAATGTTCTTCTGTATTTTTCTCAACCCCCTTTGGATCTATCCTGGCTCTACTAAAATGTATCCTCGCAGTGTGTCTAAGTTCTCTTATATGAAAGGTCATAGTGTCAGGCAAAGTCGCGATGAAACGATGGCTATATTACGAAAATGATAACTTCTCATATGACAAACTTGTAAAGTGGAAAAGAATTTTAAAGTGGTCGCATGTCCCTCAGAAACAATCCAAGTCGTGTAACACCATCACTCACGGAGAATGCTGCCACGGTGAAGAAAGTGGACTTTAACTTATTCCAAGTGGGCCGAAAAGCATTCAACCAAATGATAATGAATGTCATTGATCCTAAATACGTGAGTGTTTGGGACTTTAAACACGAAGAACTGCAAACATCAAGGATGTCCGCACGCTCGGTTTCACGACTACTGGCTCTAGCAAACACGGAGCGACCGACTATCAAAGCGATGTGACTTTAAAATGCTGTCTTATCCACCCAATTCACCTAATCTCACCCGAAAGAGAACTTTTCTTAGTTCCACAACTCAAAAAATTATTCCGGGTTTGATATTTGACAACACAAATTAAAGTGGTAGAACAGTAGTGATAGACGTACTCTGCTGAGTTCAACAATGAAGGCCTTCGAAAGGTCAGGAAATGCTTGGAGAAATGTATAGCTCTGGGTTGTGACTATGAAGTTAAAGTCTTCGCAAAAAAATAGCATTTCTATTTCCATTATGTTCAGTAATAATTAAAGTTAAAGTACCCCATAGGAAGTGTTGACAGTAGTTTCGAGGTGGATTGGGAATTGAACAAAAGAGAAATCATTTTCGTGTTAACACATTTTTGTTTTGATTATGATGGCTTTAAAATTGTTTTCCCAGTAACTCAGCAATCTTACTTAACAACTTTACATCTTCTTCATTTTTCTTAAAATATTTTTATATCCTGCTAATTTAACATTGGAACAACATTATCTTCCGATTATTAAATACCGTTCCTGTTTTATAAGATATACGATTCAGCTATAAACGAGTATCCTTATGCTAAATATTTACCATTCTCTTTCAATAACGCCTTATGAAAAAAGTGAAAATGAGTGGAAAGCGAAGAGCGCCTGGACGTCCAAATTCACATGCATTCACTGGTCTTCATACTAAACTTTTACAGCCAATCGCTGCCGCCACTCTTCCACGTTAAATCCTCATTACCTAATTCGAGCGTAACTACTCTCACCGTATCTAACTCTCTGTCTCTCTCAATTACTCCCATTCAGTTTATGGTGTCATACATTGTTTATTTATCTATGTCTCCAAGAGTTTTATGCTTAAAACCCTCATTACCGTTTCCCCTTTTTCCCATCTTCTTCGCACCTTTGCTTCACGTGTTAGTCTCACCGTTTTGAGACGGTATATCACTTTTTCGGTATATCCCTAGAAGAATTGCGCTAGGAAAGGAGGCTTTCTCAAGGAGGGGGAATTGATGACGGGGACATTGAGAAGGGAGGTCAAGACAAGACTCGTAAAAACTCTGATACGGAGTGTGCCTATGTACGGCGCGGAAACGTGGTCGCTGAAGCAGGAAGATAGACGTAGATTGGAGGCTTTTGAAATGTGGATGTGGAGAAGAATGGAGTAGATGAAATGGACCAAAAGGAAAACAAATGAGGAAGTACTGGAGATGGTGGGTGAGGAGAGGGGTTTGTTGAGAGAAATACTATGGAGGCAGGAAAAATGGATGAAAGGCGTATTGAGCGGTAGTGGAATGTTGAAGAAGGTAAAAGAGGGGAGAGTGTTAGGCAAACGAGGAAAGGGCAGGAACAGGATAGGGATGTTGGACGGGATGAAGGGCGGAAAGAAGTACACAGAGATGAAGAGGGACCTGATGTAGATTAGGTTGCTGGATTGGGTTTTGTTTGGAGTTACAAAATATTTTTTTGATAGTTGTTTCCATCCATAAACCTACCTTAACCGGTAGATTACCTAAAAAATATCCCTTTTTACTTTTCTCAATGAAATTTCTTCTTTCATATTTTCTTTCCTCGATGCATTTGGTTCACGTATTCGAGGAATTGTAATGTTAATATATAACATAATATACAAGGAAATTCAACGAATTAATGTAACTGGTTTTATGAATACTTAGGATCACGTGCAGATTTAAAAATAAAAGTAGTGAGATTATTTGAAAAAAGCAAATATATAAAATTAACCCAATTGTCATTGACAGAAATCTTGGCATGGTGGAAGGGCTAGTGCGTACTGGTGGCCCCTTAAGCTGTGCTGGCAAGAGAAATAACAATTTTTCCTGGTTGCATCACCCATTCCAAATAGGTCTGTCTGACCCAAGAGGTGCATTTATTTGAATAATAGTGCAACGTGAAAAACACTATTGAGGAAGCAATCTCGGTCATTATCTCATAAAACAGTGATGAGCAGAGATTTAGATAGATATGAGCCCTGGTAACTACGGAATTCGACGCTGGACAGGGATGATACCACGCCTAGCGGCTGATGAGTCGAGGATTCCGCGGTCGTCATCCAATAAAATCCTTGCAAAGTGAAATCGTCGGTACCAACAGGGAAGATCATAACCAGAGAAATCATAACCAGACCAGTGCAAAACGAGACGGTAAATATTCGGAAGATGAGCTGATTTGGGTGAGAATAAGAGAAAGAAAATGGTCTCTGTTGAGGTCTACATGAAACCATGAAATCATATGGAAAAAGAAGTCGACATGCACTCAGTTAGAGAAAATAACTGTGGGTGGTCCTAGAAAGAAACATGTTATTGCTTTAGGGGATGGCAACACAATTTTGACCGAAGGAATAGGTGGTAGGAAGATAGTCGGCTACGGTTCAGGAATAAGGAATAATCGCACGGAGGTAGAAATGGAATTCTTGAAGAGACAGGGGTTAATCATCACAAACACTCGGTTTAAACACAACAACAGACGTAGGTATACATGGGTAATCCTTTTCATGGGATTCAGCTAGATGAAAGATAGAATATTATGATTTGGCACAGATACAGGAAAATCAATCGATAATTTTTCGCGACTAATTTACTCAGCATACTGGGAGTGGATGCGGATTCAAATCATAGTTACGCACGAATGCAGTAGAACATATCAAGAAGATAAAACCGGAAAGTCGATCGAGGGAAGGAAGACGAATATAGTATCAGAAAAATGATAACTCATCCAAAAAAGGATATCGAATGCTGCAAAACAAAATATTTGGTATAGTACATAGGGAAAGGATAAATAAACAATGCATTACTGTCGAGTGGAATATTCAGATAGGCGAGACAAAAAAGTTTAAGAATTTAAAGACAGAAACATGAATATAGTATGGAAGTAGAGTGAGGTGAATAACTTAGGCAGGAAACTAATAGGGTTAAAGAAGCATAGTGTAAGCCGCAGTACGAGGATAAAAAATGTTTATTAGGGAAGGGTGAAAAGATTAAAGTACTTTCCGGTAGTAAGAAGATAAACTTCGTACAATCAATCATTGATAATTAAGAAACATTATAATTGAGGAAAAAATATTCCAAAGAAATGGAAATTTTTCATGCATAAAGGAACCACATGGTAAAGACATTATACAGCATGCTTTAATGAGCATGGAAGAGAATGTGGTGTAGGTCATAACAGCTTAGGTTAAGGTATGTTTGATAGGTTTATGGGTTTGCAACCATTGCTGATCTCATGAAATGTGATTTTGATAGCTCAGTTATGAAAATTATTGTAAACAAAAACTGGTAAACCGGTATAAATAAGGTTATGCAGTATTTGTGATAGAGAAAGGTTAATTTAAAGATGAAAATAGGAGGTTATAAACTAGATTAGGTAGGGCAGTTTACCCTAATCTGTGGTGTTTTAGATTTAAATGGTCAAAGTAGTGGGGAAGAAAAATTGCGCTGAGCAAAGGAGATATCACAAAGAAAGAATTGATGACGGGGTCGTAGAGCAAGGATATTAAGATAACACTTGTTAAAACTCGTTGAAACAAAAAACCTTGTTGATATTAGCATGTTTTTTAAGGCGTGGAAACACGGTTGTTAAAACAAAACGATAAGCGTAGAAACGAGGCATTTGGAATTGAATGTGAAGAAGGATGGAAAGGTGTAATGGACAGCAAGAAAAAGAAAAGAGAAGTAATAGGCATGATGGAGTGAAAGGCAGATGTTTGGGAGAAATCCAAATGAGAGAGGGTAGTTGGAAGTAAAGGGTTTTGATTGGCAATTGATCGTTGAAAACTAATTGAGTGGAGATTTTTAGTCATACGAAGTCATACGAAGAAGGGGTAGCAATAGGATAGGGGAATTGGACGGATCGAAGGGTGGAGAGAAGACTGTGGAATTGAAGAATAGTTGATCCTAGGATGAGTTAAAAATTCTAGATTTGGTTAAAAATTTGTGCTCTGTTAAACAATAAAAATAAATGTATAATCTTATCACATTTAGTCATTCTAAAACGGTAGAATGAAATAAACCACACAATATTCCATTAGACGAATTATCGCCCGAATTATCAGGTCGAAGGTAGTGTAACTACAAATGCTAAAAAAACTACTTAATTTAGCTAAAGAAACAGATGTTTATGATCTATTTTCCTTTGGACACTCGAGACGGTGGTTATTTTGGTCACTCAATCTTGTACAAAATATGATTTTAATTCCGTTTACTGTTATACTGTAAAATATAAATTACACTTTTGGAATAATTTCAGAAGAACTATATTTTTTCTCGCTAAAACTAGATTTAAATAAGGAAAAAATAACACCCACTTGGGGTAATGGAACTCTTGATAATGGAGGTTGTATGTTTCAACTAGAGAACTTAATGACATAAAAACATTTAGGATAGCAAAATATAATGCAAAATGGAAATGAGCCTATGTTTTAACTCTTTTTTGTGAAATAAAGCAGGAGTGTTCTATTTTAGAAAAATTTTAAATGCGATTGTAGATTAATTGTACTTTTATACTTTTATCTAACAGATATAAAATATCCGTTGAAAGCATTCTGTTTTTAAACACGAATCGTCAAAGTTACTCAGTTTTTCATTATATTGTATAATATTTTAGGTAATTCCTTCTCGCAGAAACATTACTGTAAGATTTCCGATGTTTTATTTCAAAATATTCAAAGACCTCTAAAAACTGACCATTTCTAATTCACTTATGGGTTTGGCTCATTGCCTCATTAAAAATGAAAATTCCTTGGTTTACCCGAGGAATTTATTTTATAGAACATACGGTTGGAAAATTCTTAAGAAGACTAGTGTTCACTGAAGAATATTTAATTGGTTTTTCACATGGGGCTTCTCCCTTCTCTTCTTTTCATATATTGTTCTTATAAATTCCTTTTATATTTTTGATCATGTGAAATTTATTTATAAATATCGAGGGTATTTGACATTTTTGCACTGATTTTTTGTGCCGGGTAAATATGGATGTGTGTGTGTGTATGTATATATATATATATATATATATATATATATATATATATATATATATATATATATATATATATATATCACAATGATGTGCCTATATCTTATATGGTGCTGAAAATTTTTTTCACCTTTTACACAGTTTTTTAACACTTCGACCGCTACCAATATCTCAATTTAGTTAACGCGCGGAAAGGTCAAACTATCTTATGCCTTGCTTATTTTATTAAGATTTTGTTTTTCCTGAAATGTTTATTTAATTTCTTATGCCCTTCTTTAACATTTACTACACTCTATCTTATGTTTTTATTTTTTTGGAATATACTTGGCCTTAATTTTTACATTCCACCTTTCTGAATAATTTTTTCCATATCGAATTTCAATTGATCCCGTTTCATTATATTGCATTTTCCTTACTTTAACTTGCAGAGATACCATTCATATAATCTGATCAATTTTTCATTGTTTTCTTATATTTTCAAATTTGATTAGACTTATTATGTATTTATTGTGGTCAATGCTCTCTCAGCATTGCTTCCTTAGTTCTATATTAAACTCATGTCTTCTTATAAGAGTAATATATTACGTTGTGTACGTATTTTTTATTTTGTTTAGTTAGGTTTAGCAGAAGTGTTTGTAAATTGAATAAATTGCTATATTAATTTTTAAATTCCTTTCTAACTATATTATTCGTTATTTTACTAGCATTTCTGACCAACGAATTTCCCACTACGAACCAGCGAAACGATGAGTCGCTTAATTCTAATCTTTCACTGTAATAAGATAACTAACCATTTATATCTTTAATCATTATTATCTTTATTTCCTCCTTTATTTTCAACGTAGAAATGTGAAGGGAGATTTTACTTTCCTATCACAAACTAATCGTTTTCTTTTCTGTCTACCAACACGATTGTTTCATTATATCGCGTAAAACTCTACCCCCTCAAAGGAAAATCTTATAACAGCTTAATCGCTACTTCATTCTATTTATAGTCAAGGGTCTCTTAAAGATCCACAGATATCTACTTCAAGATAATAAAATGTTTCATGTGACCTCATTAACCTGAATTTCCAAATTTACCTCTGAACTTAAGGGCTAAATTGAGCGATGTAATTTTCCTAATTAATCCGACCAGTATACACAAATGAGCGGCTAATTCATCAATGTTTTAGATCAATGGAATGTATACTAATTCTTATTGCTACCTGTACTGGTATTCCACCATTTAAGGTAGGTTTTGGCTTTTCACGACATTCACAAAGTTACAATGATACATTTCTTTGCTTCTTGTAACAAAACAAAACCTTACTTCTGACGATGCAATAAACCCCTCTTAATTACGCATGTTTCCTTCGTCCATTCATTCCGACCACCGTGCCTCTTCTATTTCTGCCTCTTCTTTGCTTGCCTGGCCTTCGACGTTCCCTCACAGCATGAAAATTTCCATTGAAAATCAATAGGCTCTACATACATCATTTCTGCCTCATTAAATTTCTTTTAAAGTTCCCCTCTATCCCACGCTATACCTAGCTCCTCCTCATTTGCAAATTTGCCAATGGGTTGCGCTTATTGCTGAGCGCATTAAAAATCATTTTCAAAGAAATGAGATGAGAATCACTGTATACAAATATATGAGATTTTCAATGAAATGAAAAGTTATGGTATACGATGAAATGGGAGATACGAAGCTGGAATATGTATTTTAAGGATCAATCTCGGCAGTGTTTTGGACAAAATTGGTCAAATATCGGATGTCGAATGTCAGTCTCTGAAGTAAAATAAGCAGAAGAATTGCGTTTCGTAATGATACTGTCAAATTAACAAGGGAAATAATGAGAGGAACGTTGAGAAATGATAGACCGACTCGTTAAAACATTTATGTGGGTCCAGCTGATTTTGTACGGCGCGTAAACATGGTCAAAACGAGGTAAAAGCATAGAATGGAGGATTTTGAAATTTTACCGTAGATATAGACGGAAAAGGGCAGAAAGGGAAAAAACGAGGAAGTGATAGGCCAGGTTGAGAGGGTGGAAGGTGGCTAAGTATTCTAATTGGCAATGGGATATTGAAGAATGCAATATAGGAGAGAATTTTAGACAAATTAGGAAGGTTTTGAATAGGATGGGAATGATGCAAGGAACGAAGTTTGGAAAGAAGTATGCAGAATTAAGGACGGACTTACCGTAATGGCAGATGTCAAGTTTATTTTGTTAAATAGTACAGGAAAATTTATAGTTGTTCAGTCTTTGACCTTTTAAAATCTACCTTAAACGGTTGAATACCAATAGATATAACAGGCCTCTACTTTAGCCGAATTAAACTGATTCATTGGCTTGACCCATACAATGAAGCTTACCCTCTGTTTCAAAGTCTCCTTCGTCTTGTAATTCAAATTATTGGATAGTGATAATGTAATGTTTTTATGGGTAAACCATTTAACGTCCAGAGTAATAGAGGAAATAAACTGGGATGAAATGTATAAATTTACTTGTATACAGGGAAATCCACTTTGCTTCCTTAACTTTTTTTTATTTGCATCAGTTTTTTCGTTTTTTAGGTAATGGTCGCCTATATTTCATTATTTCATCTACAAACGAGTTGCCTCTCTTTGAGAATGAAAATAAATATTGTCCAATATTCAGTATTTTCATTTTAATCTTTGAAAATCTAAGAAGTTTGGAGAATAGTTGACCGTTATTGCAAAAATGCGAAACGTTCATTTGCAAACTTCTAAAAGTCACTCAAATGAAAAGAAAGGAGGTTTTTACGGTGTGCGTCGAAAAAATTTTTGACTTTATTCCCCGTACCATAGTTTTTCAATCCATGCAATCCCCCAGGTTGGTGCACACAGTTCTGGGGCCCACTTTTCTAAAGGAATTGGAGGACGGGTGAACCATCCGTGTGGCACTTGGAGTGGGCAAGTACAACCCCAAGTTGAAAGAACTATGCCACACCGTGGTACCGATACTAAGGTTGCCGGCAAGAGAAGCGAAGATGCGCCGTCTACGGGTCCATATTCACTTGTCCTTTCCCTCAAGGCCCCTCTCTTTGCGATATCACCAACCTCCCCCGCCCTATATGCAGACGCTGCTCCTCTCACTTACAGCCTCGCCACCCTTCTCCTTCAGCTCCCTCCCATACTTCTCTCGCGCCTTTTCTGTTATCCATTCACTCCTCCGCTTCACGGAAGCTTCTCAAACTGCCCCATTGTTTACGTTCCTCCGCCGCCGACGTCACGCCTTCTCCACCCCCGCATCCATTCTCGCATTCCCACCCACGCGCCAAGACCTTCGCTCGTTTCGTCCCCTCCTTTCTCTTCTCATTTCCTCTCCCTCCCTCTCTCTCCCACACCTCATCCCACCATCAAATTCCTTTTTCCCATGAAGTTCTGCTCAGACGTGGAACCCTGTATACTTGCCCTTTCGGCCTATCCCCCTGCTTCCTTGTCTGGCGTGTGAGAGGGGAATTCCAGGTAAGATGAGGCCCAACAGCGGTTCACCAACCTCAAGCATCAAGGAGCCGGGCCTGATCACTTGCAGACATGGGTTCGTGTTACTGAAGATGCCTTCTTCCTTGACTTTAATTTACTTAGCTTTGAGGATGTATCGTTATTTTGCTGTTACAGGTGCCTGCCCTCGTCTTTCTCTAAGCGCTTTTAAATTGTCTTGCCGTCATAGGTTCTTTCATTTCCTCCTTCATCGTATGACAATCGAATTACCATCAGTATTAAAGGGCCTTTTATTATACGCACTTTTAGCATATAACATTTATCAAATTTAGGCATATTGCCTGAGTCTGCATATCGGAATAATACTAACGCAGCAAAGGGTTGAATGTATTATTTATTACCTTTAGGATTTCGTTATGCATTATAGTCGATTGCATAGTAAATGCCGATCCTTTATTACTGCCAATTCAGTTATGAAACATAAGGAAGTTGAATAAATTTATGGAATATTAACTTCGATAATTCAAGATAGTGACACTCCGAGATGAATAAAAATTATCGTTTGGCGTGTTAGATGGAAGAACAAATTCAATGCGTCTCTACATTTTGGTATTAAAAAGACGCAAAAATTAAAATGAAGTGTTAAAACAAACTAATTTATTTTCCTATTTAATTTTACATTCATCTAAATTTCGTATGGTCATAGAACTGCCGGTAAGTTACAGTACAGGTATGTAGTAAAATTTTTCCTCAGTTTGTTCTCAATCAACTATCTTTAAATCGCTTGTAAATGAAATGGCAAGTTGACATGCCGGGCAAGTACCATTTAACTAAGCTGGCCTATCTTCATACTGCACTTGAAACAATAAGAGTCAAAGTCTTAGTAGATATGTAATTCCAAAAAATACGTATATGAATGTCTTCTTAGATAGAGACCTTCACTTGGTGTAGAATAGTTAAGTCGATGGTATAATATGCTATTTAAATAAGGGTTAAGTGGAATTACTAAGCTATGCGTATATTCATTAATATTCCTTATTTTTTTCTAAAAAATTTTATCTATGTATTCATCCTATGTATGTACCCTATATTATTGTTATATTTCTAAACTTTTTCAAAATTTGGGGAGTAATCTGGGAGCTGTATGATTATAGTTTAGACTTGATGACATTTAAAAAAAAATAATTTTTGAAATTACAGGAAGGTCACAGCGGATCAGAGGACTGCCAGATAAACCTGGTGTTGGAAAAGTTGAGAGAAGAAATAAGTCGAATAGAAGCCAGAAAGTGAAATGAGGCGAATGGTTTTTCCTTAAATGGTCTAATCGGCAGAGGGTTCCTGAACGGTAAATATTTATCATCAAATCCTCTACTTACACGCCCGGCTTTCGTCCGTATTAAGGTCATTTCGCTTGTCCACGAGATCTTTAAAACCAGTTTCTGGCATTCTAGGGGTTACCGGCCATTTATAAATGTGCAAGTTTGATCACAAAAGAAAAAAGCTTCACCTCCATCTCACTCTAGTCCAGCCATCTGTTCTTCGTAGTCTATATTATTGTCTGAAGTAGATGTAATTAAATATGATACACATATGTCATGACGCATTTGATATTATATCTATTTTTAACATATGTCTTGGCGAGAAATATGGAGAATTGGTTTTGCTAAATTAACTTCCTCAGGTAATATATGTTTCGATTGAAACCTGGAGTGCTAGGCCGAATTAAAGGATTTAGAACATAGACCAATCCATAAGGGCAGGATTGAAAAGTACAGGTTGCGTTACAAAAGTAAGGCTTTTGCTTTTTTAACTAATTAAGTTTACTGTTTTACTAATAATTTTGTTTAACTAATTAAGTTTTAAGTAATTTACTGAACAGATTTGCACAAATACTTAAAATTCTTCAAAGTACTGTCTTTGGCCCTCTACACATTTTTCCAAAGGACTCTGCCATGACCGGTACGCGCCCTGGAAGGCGACTTCAAGGATATCTCGCAAGGTCTTCCTCACGGCTGATTGGATCTCTTCTATGGAGGAAAAACGGTTTCCTTTCTGGGCTCCTTTAATCCGAGGGAACAAATAGAAGTCTTTTGGGGTGACGGCAGGACTATATGGGGGAGGGCCAGCGTTGACATCTAGTGTTCGGCTAGGAACTCGCGGACTTGTAGCGCGTCGTGGCAAGATGCATTGTCGTGATGGAGTTGCCAGGTAACAGAGATGTCTTTTCTCGTCCTGATCACCCTTTTTGGAGTATTTTCCACATATTCACGTAGTAGGTAGCGTTAACTGTCTGTCATTGAGTAACAAACTCCATATGGACAATTCCTTTACTGTCGAAAAAGAAAATGAGTATCGTTTTCACTTTTTATTTACTCATTCTAAAATTTTGGGCTCGGGGAACCACTTAGAGCTTTGCCGTTTATTTAGAGGTAGTATTCAAACACATAGATTTCATCACCAGTGAAGACGTTGTCCAAATGAGCAAGTTCATTTTCAATACGTTGCAAAAGCACACTTGAAATGTTTGCTCGGCTGGTGTCTTTTCGTCTGACAATTCCTTGGGCGCATAATTTCCTCATCGTCAAATCTTCAGTACAATGCGAAACACAGCATTAATCGACAAGTTTAGTACCTTGGCAATCATCTTGATACTCAATTGACGGTCAGAGTCCAACAACCGTTGAAGATGAGCCACATTGTTGTCGGTTTTGCAGGTTTACTGCCATCCAGAGCGTTGTTCATCGTGATTTTCTTCCCGGCCCTCTTAAAGGCCTTTATCCACCCCAAAACTTGTGACAAGGACGGGGCATAATCCCCGTAAGCCTTACAAATCGTTTTGTTAGTCTCCTCAAGAGATTTTTTCAGTTTAACACAAAACTTAGTAATCGCGTAAAGTTGCTTGATCGTTGATTCCTTTTTTTCGTGACAGCTCGGCACGCAGAAAATTACCATAACTATCGTTCTGCCGCTTCCACAGCTTGGAAAGCACTGAGATAAGTTTTGCGGTACAGCTTAGCGTCTTTTCCAAATACTTCAAGACGGTTAATTACACTGCGACCGATAGCAGCGGCGCAGGAAATTAAATTGCATCACATTGGGAATTCACCCTGTCTATGCACCAATTAGTATGCTACGATTGTGTGAGATGAGATGGATGGAAATCGTGCTTCACTAGATTAACATTCACCGTCATTTATCGCGGGGGAGAGTCGAACCGACAAGGAGTGTATGCGAGGTTATGCGAACTTGGAAGGCTTTAGGACAATCAGTCTGTGTTCGAAGCCATGTGAATGGGAGCGATGAAGCGGGCGCTAAGTGCAGCCAGTATAAGGGAATAAATCGGTATAGGGGGAAGAGGAACGAAATTGGCTTGGATTGTAAGTGGTGTTGTGTATCTGAGACTCTATTACGAGTGTTGGGGTCGCGGGTCGGGTGTGTGGTGCAGGAGTGGGCACATTTTGGAGGGGTGAGCGGGAGTGTTACAAACGTTTACAGTCAAAACATACATTAAACAAAATTTGGTAATTTTCAGTTTCCAATGAATACAGGGTATCATTTTAGTCCATCACCTGTCTTAAATAAAAACATTAATCCGTATTGAATTTTACATTTTCAACAAGACATTTGGCAAAACGGGAAGAGAGATGAATATCAATATGCATAACACCGCCAGTTGCAGTGAGTTCACCAGACAAATATTTTTGGTAAATATTCATTAAGATGATTGTTTTTTTTAGGGTCTGGCATACATTTATTTCCGAATTTCATTTATATCGCCATTTGTAATGTTGAGTATCCATGCTGTAACTAAATTTGGGAGGGAAGAATACTTCCAAATACAAGTATGCGTGTAATCTTCGTTCCTCAATTGGATTCCAACAACAAATATCTAACAACAATATTGTGCAAATTTTTGTTCGCTTATAAATGTTTTCCACAAATAAACGAAAAATCATATCACGTTCATTTTCGAAAATCGATGATTCATCTATTAGGTCCCTATGCATAGACGCATATTCAAGGTACCTTTGTATCATATTTGATTGTTTCCTTTGGATATTTTAAACTGTTCTTTCGACAATTCCAAATTTCCAAAATGTAATTCCGCAGGTCTTCCATCCCCCAGTCACTTAGTAGCTACATTTTCAGTAATCCATCATAATTATGAATGCCAAGATTCTAAATTTGTCATTTATTTCCAAAACAAAAAAATGTCATCTTACTTTATTTTCCGTCATATATTTTAGCTGTTTTCTGATAACTGGAGGTTATTATGAAAGGGCTAATACTCTGGAACCAGAAGGTCTGAATGAATACCTTTATTTATTTCAGAATTTCTGATACCTATTTTCAATTTTTCCTTAACCACGTTTACCCTTGGACTTAAATGTAACCACTCCATACCCTCTAAGTATAAATCATTCCACATACGTTTTTTAAGTTTTTGAAAAAAAAACCTGGCCTTATTCGCCAAGTAATTGACGTAGCATTTTTTCTTTAACTTCTTGTGGAGATCAAAATATTTTCGACTTTTGTTTGCTGCTCGGAGTATTTTTTCCCTATCTTTCAACTTTTAGGATTCTTTATTAGATTTTTTGGGACATTTGAAGGAGAATTTTTAGTCCTCAGTTTCATTAAGGTTCACCCTACTTAGCTATTATATCAACGGGGTAGCTACATTCATGATTTCCTAAAACGGACTTCCTTGAAAACGAGATATCCAAGACCGTAAACTTGATTGGCACTAAGTTAGTAAAGGGGGAGGTAAAACAAATTTACAAGTAAGAGGAAAGATAGGGAACACACACTAGGTCACTTAGGTGTGTTTGAAAAACCGTGAGCCATGTGTGCCTCAAACACAAAAAGGCAAAATAAATAATAAAAATAAAACAAACTTACAACTAATCACTAGGGTGTATTAAGGAATAAAAGTCACTCTCGTGAATCACATTCACTAACAGACACTCAGGGTTTGGAAGGATTTCTCCTATGCCATTGGCCTTTTGTACTTACACTGGAATAAAAACAATGAGAATTAAAAAGAAAAAGGTCGAAATTCACGTTTGCAATCAATTACTCGGGTGCGTTAGAACTTTGTGAATCAAACTCACTCACTTGTTCAGGGTTTACAAGGATTCCTCATATGCCAGTGACCCGTCAGTCACAGAGATGAATACCAAATTATAAAACGGATGTCGATTCTGTTAAGCTTAAAACGTCGATTTATTTTAAAAATTGAAAATAGCTCCTCTTTTTAATTATTTTACTTGTCAGTCAGATCCGTTCCCTAATTTATTGGCTATTAAATACTTGCTGGTCATCTAATTTGAGCTGCGGATGGATTAATGAAAATACGGGGCGCGCTCCAAAAGTTATACTTTTGTTTTTTAATCAATTTATCGAACATATTTGCGAAAACACTTAAAATTCTTCAAATTACTGTCCTTGGGCCTCTAATTTTATTTTTAAATAATTAAAAATTTTTACAAGCGACCTTGCCACGACCGGTACGCGCCCTGGAAGGCGACTTCGGGGTCATCTCGCAAGTTCTTCTTCTTTACGGCTGATTGGATCTCTTCTATGGACAAAACAGGGGTCCTCTCAGGGCTGCCTAATCTGAGGGAACAAAAAGAAGTCTGCTCAAGTGATATCGGACTATGGGGGGAGGGGGGACAACGTTGGCACCTGGTGTTTGGCCAGGAACTGGCGGACTCGTAGCACGTTGTGGCAAGGCGTGTTGTCTAGATGGAGTTGCCAGGTAGCGGAGATGTCTTTTGGAGTCTTTTCCGCAAATTCACGTGATAGGCAGAGTCCAGTATCTGTTCTGGAGGAACACACTCATTTACTGTCGAGGAAGACAATTAGCATTGCTTTCACTTCACCTTTCTGGGTCGTATTAAAAAAACATATTTCCACAGCTTGGAGAGCACTAAGACTAATTTATCGACAATTATTAGCGTTCATTCCACCTGCTTTAAGTGTTTTGATCCCACTCTGGCCAATAGGAGCGGTGTAGGGAATTTAATTGCAAAAACTTTGGAACGCATCTTGTAGGTTTCTTTTTACAGTGCATCAGATTTCTTAAGAAAAAATAGGTTCTTTTAGAGGTTAGTTACTTACCTTGCATTTAATCTTTATTGTATTTTCAGTATCTTTGCCATGTTTATTTCCATAAATACTTCCATTTTGTATCCCTCCATCTAGCCTACACTCAGTCTTACACACGAACCCGCACTTTTAACTCTCTCATTGGATCTTGCATCCTACCATCCCCGACTCCTCTTCGTGGAGTTGGGTCCCAAATGATTAATTTAGCACCGGCCTGGAATCAAGGAACGATGATCTCTCACTCCAAGGATATTTACGAAGGATCTCATTCATTCCTTCCGTTCATAATGAAAGCATCGAAACCGATTCAACTTAAGTATCATGCGGCACATGTTCAAACTCATATCTAAACTAAAAACACTATAAATTGATAAGAATTCAAATCAATTCTCTTACGGAAATTAGCCAATTTTGAACCGTGATTCGGAGTGACATTGTTCTCTCTATGCGTTAGCGACCGTTCCCACGGCATTTCATATCACTGATTACTGTCGTCATCGTTATCGGCATTTGAGATAGATTGCCACCCTACATTTTTGCACCAGGAGGAAATGTAATCTTTCATTAATAA
Source organism: Hetaerina titia (assembly GCA_037158775.1). NCBI lineage: Eukaryota > Metazoa > Arthropoda > Insecta > Odonata > Calopterygidae > Hetaerina > Hetaerina titia. The sequence goes on along the minus strand of CM073777.1, from coordinate 85,217,349 downwards.
AGAGATGGAAAATAGTTTTATTTATAATCTTTTTATTTAATAAAGAGAGTTCGCGGGCGCATCTTATTGCCGCAATTTAGAGATCTTTTTTCTTCCACCCATCGCTTTTTTCAAAACTTTAATAATTTTTTTGCATTTTAATATAATCATTGTGTGAATAACCCTAAGGTATCCTTGAGTAAAATTTCTATTAAGCATTTTGGTGGTCTGTGTACCTACCTCGTTATAATTTACTGCATTAAATATAGGATGGAGTGGAAAGAGAGGAGTGGCAGTTGCATTAAAAATATTCATATTGCATTTATGGAGAAAATTAGTGATTTTGACCTACGATTACAGATAGGCACAGGATTTTTCTGCAAAGAACAGTCGAGTACTTTGCTTTACAAAGAACCTAGAATAACCAATGATAATTTCTCTCCCGATCATCACTTCTCTGTTTGACCTTCTTTATGGTTCTTGAAGCCGTCCTGACTCTCTCTCTCTCTCACCTGATTAAAAATATTCTCTTCACATTTCCTCCGCGCTTCGTTACAATATTAGCACTAGGTATATGACTATTTTATCACCGATTGAATATAAAATATTTTACATGATGCCTTAGCAGTCGAAACTAGTTGTGGAAACTATTTTTATGTTTCGTTTTGCCTTATAAAATAGACTAAAAAATGTTTTGTAATTCCAATAGACGACTCAGATTTTTTAAGTTTAGTAGCAACTTATCGATTATTGATTTAACTTGCCTCTGGTAAGAATTAGCGTGTACTGTGTGATCATTTCCCGTATTTTTTCAGTATTAAATTGATTAATTCCAAGATACAAGTTTACTACGATGAGTGTTAAAAATTAAATAAAATAATACTCGATTTCACTTATGATGATAATATGATGAAATGTGACTTTGGTCCACTCTACCAAGTTTTATTTAGGATATTCGGCACTGGTATTGGTTAGATATGGCGAAGTGATTAAATACACTTGCCATTTCAGATCACACCAAAATACATTTTGGGGATAATGATTTATTTAATGAGTATTCATAAGCTCTAATGGATGTTTCCCTCAATACTAGGCGTTTGGGTGAGAGTTTTCCAGCCATTTATTTTATGGTGCGGAAACTGAAGTATAGAGAGTTAAATTTCCCTGCAAGAAGATAATTAGAGCTGAATACGCTATAAATTACAGATTTTGCATGGTGTTCTGTTAGTGGAGTTTAGGAGAGTCAAGGAATGTGAGTTTATTGAGGTTCATTTATTAACTTCCACTTAACATTATGTGAAACACTGACCTGCATTCTGTTTACTCTCCTTGAATTCCTCGTGATTATCATGTGTGGGAACTTCGGCTAAATTCACTATACGTGTGTATGGTAAATAAATTGCCATTTTCACATCTTTGCACTTTTTGCATAAAAATGTGCGCTGAAAGCCTTGCCCAACTTTCGTAAAGTCACAATTTGAATCGATATCGTTCCTGGTAACTCCCTAAACGTTTCTTCATCAGGTTTTCTTGTTTTTGCATAAAATTGCATAAGTTCTTTAACAAACGGGCTCATCTAAGCTAATTAATTGCACTGAATGAAGTACTTTGTTCACTCTCGGCAGTAAATGTATTGATTGGGAGGAATTAAGGTCCCAGTGAGTGAATCAGGCGGAAATTTATTGTTCACGTGGCTTTGAGATGTATCTTGAATAGAAACATTGGAAGAAGTGTAGAAGATCCCGCGACAGTAACCTGAACGGGTTTATCTGCTAATGTGTAATAAAATGCAACAATTTCAGAGAGTAAAAAGTCATATCCCTTCAAAGTGTAGGAAGAAATATTGGATATTGACTTTGATACTTAGCGCAGCAATTGGATATTTGATGGATTTCCGCAAAATGCTAACTTTAATGTCGCATTTGCTACATGAAATCGTAAATTGAATTGAAAAAATATTTTTTTTGTGGAATTCCTTCCTGATAAGCGAAAAGAAAAAGAAGAGACTCCCACTAAACGCACTTCGCACGCCACTGGTTCCAGTACAGCATATTTCCTTGCTACTAAGGAATTCATAGTGAAATTCTTCACTCCACATGATTCCTTTGATGGACGCTTTTGGCCACAGTTTCTTAAAGGCATTTTACTGCAGAGAAATTCTTAGTTTTTCTAGCCCACATTTGTTTATTTGTTATCTCTCGTTACGCGGAGAAAAGAGAAAAAAATGAGATGAGATTATCGACTTTGTAATTCCACTCACTTTATTGAAAACCACGACCCAGATTTCGACGTTGAACGTCATCATCGGATCAGAGAAAAGAGATGATTGATATGGGGAGTTTTGTACTATGTAAGTGAACTTTGTGTACTGTGAAAGCACAACTTTTATTTATGGAGACAATTTACAATTGTTCACAGTGTCAAAATCAATGGTAGACAGAGCAGAATTCCTGTTCTCCAGAGATTTAGAGATTTTTTCATTCCTGGAAGTTCATGACAAAATAGCACACGTAATTACGAAGTTGTTACTATCAAAGGTGACAAAGATTAATCATTTTTATCCTCTATAAGTCGTATTACAAGTAATGGGATGACACTGTGTTTATCTTCTCTGTGAATAAACACCTGACCTCCTTATTCTGCTTGCGACTCATTCTTTTTAGAACAGGAATTACGTTGCTTATATTTCCTCTGAATAAGTAATTTACTATAGCAAATTTGTCATTGGACTGCGAAAAGATACCTTTCATGACGTTCTTATTCTAAACCGTATGAAATTTGGATTTTCTACGAAGTTCTTCCAGTTGATTTTCGTGTATTGTTTGATCCGATATGTTCTCAAAATTCAAATACCCTTTTTTCTCGTGTTATGTCTACCCCCTCACTCTACTTTATCAAACTCAAGCTGTATTCAACTGTATATATCCGTTTCAGGGATACATTTTTCATGATTCAATGAATGAAGATACACATTTCGTGGTTTAGTCTCTCGCGTGTAAAGAAATGCCGAAATGAAAACAACATGTCCTAAAGAGATACCGGATTAAGTCATTTCTATATCCTTGATATCTCTAATTGAAAGAATATCTGAATATGCCGCTGGAAAATGTATTACAATGCACTATTTTGTGCAGTATGTAATTAATAGATAAATACCTTTTCCACGTAGAAATTATCCCCTTTAACCAGCTTTACCAGCTTTATGCAAAACTAACTTTTTTTCTCGGACTGACCTAATAAGGACTGAATAACATAAATGAGCATATGCAATTCGAACAGCAATAAACATTAATTTCTCACGTCTCTACTAAATACTTCCCACTAACATCTCCCTTTCCTCTCCCTTTTTAACTTTTCTCAACATAAGTCCTTCCATTCTTAATCCATTACAAGAAACGTTTTTCAGAACCACTTTTCCAAACTTTTCTCACTAAACTTTACGGTCGGAGCTGAAATTTCCATTCTCCTTCGCTCTACTCCTTTTAAGTTTTGTCCTCCACTCTTTGTTTTATTTTAACTTTATATGTATCCCTTGTCTCTTCTCTCCTCTTACAATGCTTCCCAGTGAAATCGACCTTGTAAGTTTACAATTCCTTTTTCTCATCGTTTCCGCTGCTGCTTTAGCTATTTTAATTTAAGATCATCATTTATACCTTAAGTACCTCAACCTGTAAGAAGAATCAGGGGAAATCAGTTACCACAGTTCAAATGTGATTCAAAGCTTAGTTTCATGCAACTAAAACTCTTTGCCCACTCCTCATTGCTACCTTCAAGTGTCATGGTTTTCCGTATCTTCAAACAACGCAAATGTGGTCTCACTGGGGGATATTTTCCCGTCATGGAGAACATAATCATCTGTTGAACTTCCTCTAGATTATTTTAATTTCATTCAGAGACTTTGAAAACATGTTAGCGTAGAAATGACTCTACGGCCATTAACTTAAAAATGTAAAGAGCTCAAAATAGATTAACTCATTGGCATTTACCTTTTTCTTTTAGCCTAATTGCCTTCAATAGTTTATCTGCTATTGTTCAGAATCCATCATTTCCTCAAAATTCTCATTTTAGTTATTATATTTTCATGAATATGCGTAGCGAATTCAATTTTATTATTTCTCTTGATTATATTATTCTTTGTGTCTTTCAAAGTCCATGGATTCTGGTTGTATTATCTTAATTGGGCTGATATCTGCGATAGCAAAGAAACTTTCCTTCGTTCGGTGAATCTGTTGTTCCTCTTTTAAAACTTCTTGGTTTTTTGAGTATTAATTTCGTTCCGCCACCAATCAACCCCTTATCCCCTCTCTGAATTTCATTCATCGGTTTGCAAATGTTACATGTGAAGTATATTCCCACTTGTCTATTTTCTGTGTATCCACGAAAAGATTACCAACAATGAGATGTGAACGTGCTTAGATTAGCATCAACATGTCGTATTATTCACTACTCTATTAATTTTTTTGACAAAATGAACTCAATTAGACCTTTGCGCCCTGTATCATTTGTCATGTTTAGCGCCATTCAAGTGTTCCTGCGCCATAGATTGATGTCCCAAGCTGTGACGCATGTCCAGCGTTTATTATTCACTCTAGATCGGATAAATTCATGAGCTCATGGGTCTTCTTTCATTTGCGACCCATCGCTTCAAATCAAAGCGCGATCATTTAACCAATCACCACAAAGAATGAAATATATGCGGTAGTGGTTTATCTCGATTGCATGAATTTCCATTTGTGTGTAAAACGGCTTGGGACTGAACACTTCATATCTTTAAAATTGTATAAAGCCTATTCAGGATTTCACGCAAATTCTGTTTTTGCGCCCATGAATGGTAAGTCTTTATCACTCTGCACTCTGCAAAATGGAACATAAAACACCGATATATTTTTTTAAATCTTTAATTGGTTATAATATTTAAAGGTGTACAATTAACAACTAAGATATATTATTATTCGGTACATTTCCAGGTGCAAATCAGAACGTTTCAAATTTTTCTCTCGACCACAAGTCAATTTTTTATATAATATCTCGCAGCATTTCATTTAATTGTTTTAATTAATTTCTTTATTTATACACAAAGGCGTTAATGGGCTTAAAAGATACCATTTTTGAAATATCTTACTCTTAAAGTTTACTTTCAATTTATTACGATATTAACAGTGTTGTTCCGTTGAATGCGGAATAAAACGATGATTATGTTCATTAAGTCATTATTGACTGAACATCAAAATTACCTTTCTTTCTGTTCATTAATCCACACGAATTGTAGCCTGGAGGACCAAACATTTAAGAATAGACCGTAGGCTCTAAGTCCTTTCCCGGAAACTATGGGCAGCTCAGCTTCATCAAAGCTTTGCGGTGTTTTGAGCACCATATCTCCCTAGGAAACCACTGACGGCCCAGGATATGGAAAAATATTTCATACTTGACTTCAGCACGCAGTACTCATTTTTCCCTTAGTGAGTTCTGCATACTCCTGTGAAGCCAACTTCGTGTTGAATTTTATGGATGTGGTGTTACCATGTTTTGTACAAGGTTGAACAGAATGAACTGATTTGGCGGAATAATTGTAAAAAAAAAACATCCAAGTTAATTACAAAAGGCTTTTATTTCTGAAAATTACAGGTAATGTCAATTATTTTCATTAGGTTTAGAAAATTATTCTATCCAGGTGACGATCTTGGTGAGCAATGCACATGTTGTGTCGTTCAAAAAAGTTTTCGAAAATTCTTTTCAGCACATCTTACCTTATTCCAGCGATGACATCTGTGATTGCCTCCTTAAGAGCTTCCAAGGTCTTTGGTCGAACTTTTTCAACCTCATCTTTGAGATATTCCCAAAAAGAAAAAAATCACATGGGCTCAAATATGGGGAGTGAGGGGGGCATGGACATCCCCTTGTAAGGAGATCAGATTGTCGGGAATTGTTTTTCTAGGATGTGGCGTGAATGACGGGCGGTATGAGCTGTGGCACCATCCGGTTAAAAAACAGAAGGGTATTGTGTCATATTTCTCACCATAATCTTCCATTTTTGGGAGTAAAATGTTCTCCAGCATCTCACAGTAGCTCACAGAATTCACAGTAAGAGTTTAACCTCGAGATCAACAAAAGTAGGCCCAATAATAACTATAGAGAGCACACCGCACCAAAGGGTAAATTTGGGGCTATGAAGAGGTCTTAAGTGAAGTTCTTGAGGGTTTACAGTCGCCCAGTAACGAAAATTTTGCATATTTACTGAGCCGTAGAGGTTAAATGCGCTTCATTGCTAGACCACAGAGCCCTCTGCGTCGCCACCGCACTATCATTGTTCTTAAAGAACGTTCCTACGACAAAGCCACGATGCTCGCCAAATCGTTGTATGGTAATAACTAAAAAGTGGCGTTGTTTCCCCAAGCTAACGCAACTACTCCCACTCCGCTTATTTACCTGAGCGCTCTTCATAGATTGTTTAAAGCTAGGGAGTTCATTCTGCTTCATCCTTTGTACTTTGATAAGGCCTTTTTGAATTCAACTCAAAGCTTGTTCTTGTTCTGTTGCTGATGTAACATAATACTACTTGTACTATTTTATTGCTCTTCTGTTTACTTTCCTAATTAAGTTGTCATGACATGTGCAACGTTTAACCGAAATTTCTGTAGCCGGTAAAAGAAAATCTCGCTAAATTGTGCTATTAAAACTCCAATTTCTCGTAATTAGTTTCCGAAAATGTAGCACGTAAATTGAAGTTTCGTTCATAGAACTCAAAAGAAACCTAACTTTGATAGTTGTATCGGGAGATCCGCTTGCAAAATGCGGGATTTTCGTGGGCAAAACAGAAAATTTGTAACTGTGTGACAGCTGCGATTATTTAATTGCGTTTACCTGCGTAGTTCTGAGTTGGTCGTGGGCTAAAAGCCAAGATGCAGTCATTCACCACCGCAAACTGCATTATACTACCAGAACAACCCCTAACCGTGCTATTCCCGAAGGCTTAAAGAGATCAATCTTGTTTTTCGCAAGATACGATCACGAGCTCACTCATTTCTTGCGGCTTAAATGTAAGTACTTCAACCTGGGCCTCCGGGAGTTTCTAGAGAGGAGTCTGTTGAAACCTGCAAAAGAGTCACACGCCCAGGCCGCAGACGTCAAAGGGAAGAGTGAAACAAAAATGTTATCAGACGCTTCCTCCGATAATATATGTAAGCCCCGTAGGCAATGACACTTGGCGCCCGGTGTGACGCTCGCCTCACGCTCTGGAATGATACTCAAAAGAAAGCTTTAGTCTGGGAAGGAGGAAGAGGAGGACATGGTCGGCATGCTTTTCCTTCTCTCTCTCTCTCCCTCAGACACACACACACGCGCAGTTCCCCTTGAAAGAGATTTTAAGAGACGTAAAAGATGTCGAGGGAGCGACTGTCGGATGAATGGAGGGGAAAGAGGAGAGTAAAGAATAGACAGAATGAGACGATAGAGGGAGGGGGAAGGGAGGAGAGGAAGAGAGGAAAAGAGAAAAGAAACCCTAAGTTTGGCGGAGATGGAAGGAATAATGGGGAGCGGGACAAAGGAGAAGACCAAAAAGTGAGAAGAGTGGAGAGAAAAAAGTTGCACCAATGGGCTCGAGCGGGAGGAAATAAATGAGGAAGAGAGGCGCAAGATGACAGGCTCTGAGGAGCTCCCTGCGGCCAAATTGAAACCACATCGTCCCGTCTTAGATTTTTGAACTGAGTTTTAGACACGTTTGTAAAATAACCGTGAGCACACCGGTCTCCCAAGTCTTGACGTCGAGTAATTTTTCTTAAGCTATTAATTAAAACGTCTAACAGAATTTATCTGAATTTTATGGTTTAATATTATATTTTATCGGATTTATCTCATGTTCGTTCTGGGCATTCCTCTTATTTGTTCCTTCCTCGCATTTTAAATAATAACAAAAATAATGCACACAGTCTAATATACGTGGGTGGTCTGAAAAGTTTCCGACCAAAAAATTTTAAAAAAATGTCTCGTATCTTTGTTAGGTCGGAAACTTTATATATATATATATTTATTTATTTATATATATATGGTGTATATATATATATATCTAAACCATAAACACACACATATATATATATATATATATATATATATATATATATATATATATATATATATATATATATATATATATAGTAATCAACCCGAAGGTCGGTTTAGTAGGTGATGGTAGAGCTCACCCGTGCACCAAGCCCAACGGCGTGTGAATATTCACACATCAGGGTAGGGGGGCTTTCCCTGTACCGGATGTGGTTTCCCAGGAAGATCTGGTACCCGAAAAATCAACTAGCTTGGGTGGAGCTGCAGGTGCCCAAAGTGCCTTGCCCGGGAATCAAACCCTGGACCCTCCGGTCAGTAGTCGAACGCTCTACCCGCTAGACCACCGTGACCCGCATCCTGTATGTATATATATATATATATATATATATATATATATATATATAATCCTGAAAATGACGCTCTCCGGCGACGCACAAACACACAAACACTAAGATAATAGATATTACACACAGAGAAACATAAAAGAAGGACATTTACAGTAGATATTTACGTTTCGACGGCACGGCCGTCGTCATCAGATATATATATATATATATATATATATATAGATGATGCGGAAGTACTCACGAGAGCAATATAACTTTTTGACGGCACAATAGAACACAGAATAAAACAGATAACACGTAAAAGGACACTCACACTGTAGATCTACAGTGTGAGTGTCCTTTTACGTGTTATCTGTTTTATTCTGTGTTCTATTGTACCGTCCAAAAGTTATATATATATATATATATATATATATATATATATATATATATATATATATATATATATATTATATATATATATATATGTGTGTGTGTGTGTGTGTGTGTGTGTTTGTGTGTGTGTGTATAAATATATATTGTCCATCATTATGCTCTTGGGATTGATAATTGAGGTGGTTTCCTTCCTCAAATGGTGTTTTTAACTTGACACCATCACTCAATGACCGCCCCAGTGAGTCCAGACACTTTTGCTGCTGCCTCACTGCGAGGCTGCATGGACTATTTTTTGCCTGGCTTGTAAACTTCGACCTATCTGGTATGATTGACCATACCAGGATCAATTATACACGTAATTGCTCTCGCCAACAGAGCTCTAGGGGTCATCGGAACGCACAACCAACCTTTCCACCCCGTCAAGTTGATAGTCCATAGGACGGGCTTGATGTAGAATAGGTTGCTGGATTGTGTTTTGTTAGGAGTCACAGAGTATTTGTATCCATCAAAAACCTACCATAACCAGTATATTACCTTATAATGATAATTATATGCATATAATTGAATATGCACACACATTCAAACACAAAATCCCAATACCTAGTAAACAATTATTTATTCACATGGAAATATTAATAAGGAGATTTTTGCGCTTATAATCTGATCGATTCTACCCTTCCACCTCTTCTGTGTTCGTAATTTATATGTATTCATATACCTTTTCTTTTTATCTATTTCCATGTGAACGAATTTAGGTATACATATACGCACACACGCATTCATGGTACACACATGTATATGTGAGTGTGTTTCCAAGGTTTTAACCGTTTGCTTTTAATTACTTTTAAGTTTAATATTTAAGTTAACAAAGTTTTAAGCCCGTAATTACGACCGAATGAGGGAAAATTTTGAAATAGGGGTACATTTTCTTGAATGATATTTGTGAATTTACAGCATGCATCACTTTGCCAGGACTGAAGAAGTTTTCTAAGTGGTTTTCTAAAACATTGTGGGAAAAACAATAAAAAAGTAACTGTCGATTGACATGAAAGATAGATTAAATTGTATTAATGTTTTATCTCTCAAGACCACTGGGTTTTCAAACTTGATGTTAGATGTAATATCATGCAGCTGCGTTTTTCCTCTACCCCTTGGCCATCTGCAATAATTTAGTTGATTCCTTGATGTTATCACTTTTTGCATCGTTTAACCACACCATGTCGTATTTAGTATCAATGCAAAGTTATGATATCAAAAGTTACTTATGTCATTACAATATTATTTTGCATATTAAGCTTTTTAACCACCGAAAGTAATTTTAAATGGTGGAAGAATTTTTCAGGCATGTCGAATTTTCCTTACCTGTCTTAGCATGTTAGTACGACTATCATCTCGTATTCTGTAGAAGTTTACTGGTACTGAAAGACAGTCATGCGAAAAAGATCTTATATTCTTATTAAATACGATATTAAGCACATTTTACTTAATCATCACAGACCTGGCTCTATTCGTAGAACTGACTTAAAGAAAAGAACGTCAAAATGATAAATGCTTCCTTGAATGAACTAAAGATGGAGAAAGTGAGGTAAGAACAAGTGAATCCTTATTGTGCGTCCAAGCACCGTAAATCATTTACTTTGAAAATAGATAGGAGAAAGTCGTCAAGTGAAATGCAAAGAAGGTCTTTGTCTTGCTAAAGGGACTGTGCCTGCGAATGTTGAATTCTCATTATGAATGAATTCATTCAGTAAATCTCGTATCATTTTTCAGTTTCAGTTTCAGTAATCTCTACTTTCAGAGAATCCAGCGGCGAAGTTTATGTTATTTTAAGAATACAATCATAGAATGAATCACCAGGATTTTAGTTTTTCCAAGGGTGGAAACTTCTGCTAAATTATTCGCAATTAAGCTGTTTTAAAAATTAGTTACTATCTATCAGCGACCTTTAATGCTTTGTATACTATACATTCAAATTCTAAACATTTGGCTAGTTTAGATGTAGTAAATGATTAATATTTATGTATTAAATTTTAACCACACTTTTATGCCACCATTTTTTATTTTTTCTTCCTCAAATACTTTGAACCACATTCTGCGAATTTCAGTATTTCGCGTGAAGTCAATATCCTTTGGTTATCAAATGCTGCATCAGGGAAAAACTGTTTTTTTTTTAATTTCATAATCATTTAAAAATTTGAAAATTTGATAGGTTACAATCACTTATCATATAAATGAGAAATTTTAAGCGTATTCTTACAATACAACAAATTCATAGTGTAAAAATCATTCGCTTTGAACGGGAGGCGAACCCGGATCCTTTGATGTCCGGCCGAGTGCTTTAGCCAGTTAGGCTACCGAGGCGTCATCTTATTGTTTTGAAATGCATGTTAGCGGTTGACTCCGATAAAAGTTACTGTTGCGGAATCTCCCGCAGTTTCTTGAAATTAGCGTATTCTTATTTACGAGTCCACGAAGTTAAGGTAATATTAGCAATCTTGAATCTAGCATTCTTTGATAAACATTATTCAAGCTACATTTCCAGACTCCTTTGCTTTGCAAGCCTAATCGCGCTAGTAACTAAATGGGAAATTGTCTAACCTCCGCTGTAATAATTCCAAAGGCATCGTTGCTTAAAATAGATTCTGGAAAAAATTTACAGTCAACTGATATTTAATTGCACTTCTGAATATACAATAATTTGCTGGATATGTATTGAAAACCTAAACTAAAAATGGGTGTAAAATAATTCCATGAGTGCATTATGTGATTATTTTTAGTTTGTACATACAGGATTGCCTACTTCTGTTCGTAAATTTTACTCAAGAAAGTCAATTTTAAGGCATACAAGTCGATAAAGTTTTTCAGTAAAATATAAACCATATTCAATTCCTTTTAATGAATTTGTAGTTTTTTCCCATATGGCTATGTAATTTCAAACCCGTGTAGTTTGTGAATCGATTATTTGAAAAGAATTTTAAACTGGAACTAGCCTTTGTGTAAAGAAAGCAATATTGAAATCATGATCATCTCAATTCACGAGAATTAGTCGACATAAGTAGCATACATATATAATTTCTGAACTTTTAACGCAAACTCCACTGAGACTTTGTAACTCCTTAGTGACACATAAATATTAGTCCTGCGTAAAGTTAGCAAATATTAGATTAATGGTAGGTGTTAATCGGAAAAAACGTTGAAAAGAAGAAATCTTTGCTCCTTCGCGGAGTCGTGCGTGAAAACTCCAATATGTGACGTGTAAATAATGACAACAGAAGATCACAGTTTTTTCTTTCTTCAGTGCCCCTAAAAATCATTCTCCAACAGTCTATGTCCAGTTCCTATCCCATCTTATAGGTCATTTTCCATTCTGAAAACATGTTAATTGAATTTTTAGTTTTGTGTTCTGTAATGCTGCTAAGCTAATGCCCATATACCCATGGCGTTCTCACCATACGCTTCCATGTGCATGTCATGAATCTCTTCCCAGATTTTTCCCAGTGTAAAGAAACAAATGAGGGCCTAGCGCTGTTCCAATAACCCGTTCACGACGGAGCGTAACGAGGTCACGTTATAGAGGTTTCGCAAACGAAAGATCAACACTCCGCAAATGCTGGGAGTCAATTGCAATCGGCCTCCAACATTTCCTGGGGCTACTCTCCCTAGAACCCAACGAGATAAACCACCGTCTGTCCGTCCGTCTATCCGGGAAAAAATAAATCCTACTACATTTGGGATACACCCTGCACATGGAGATGAAGAGGGACCTTGTTATAGAATATGATGTTGGGTTGTGTTTTGTTAGGAGAGAGAAAATATTTTTTGATAGCTGTGTCCATCTAACCGGTGAATTGCATATACTAATAATATTATCTAAGATTAACGAAATTTATTTCTATATAAATAAGGAAAATGAAATAACATAATCTTAGAAAAGAGGTTATTTATGTGGATGGCTGGAAACATATTAAGGATATGATTCAATGTAATGCACATATTAATTACTAATAATATGATTACTTTTAACTTTTTATTTAGGCCTCCAAATCAATGAAAATGTTTATAATAATATTAAACATGAACCTTGAGGAAATAAGAAACTGAGACTGAAAGTATAATTGATTATTTTATAACTCAGGGAGTTTAAAATGTAGGAGCAAAAGGTTTGCTACTGAAAATACATACAATACCATTTTGTATGAATTGTTAAATTAATTTTTCATCTACGGAAAAGTAACATCACAGCCAGAAACACACCGAAGAAATAAAGTTCTTCAAGGATGTTGAAAAAGAAGAGCGATAAACATTGCTTTGATAAAAGAGGAGTAAAGTGTGGAATTTACTGCTTCTGCTCCCTCTTTTGTGTGAAATTTAACTTTCTTAACAATAAGTTTGGTCACTGATTACGATCTGGTAGAATAAATCTACCCTTAGTCCAGGTAAATTTTAATCGTTTATTTTTAATTGATGCTGTTAAGTAATAATTTACAATCAACCAAAGGAACTTTTTCCAATATAAACATTTTCTAATAAATCCCGATTTTTATTTGACAATGTTTAATGGTTGGTTCATCTCATTACAAACACTGCGGTGTAACCTAGCAGGTGACTAAAAAGCATCAAGCTTAGCACTGCTCTAATTAAATGATAGAAAGAGCATTTGCTTCCTTATGATATTTTGGTAACAATAAATTCTATTAAACCGATGTCATCCGGAACGCTGATCTGGTGCCAACAGGATATATACACGTTCCTCTGTAGCCGGTGAATGGTTTTCCCACGAGGCTACCCCAATCCGCTGATGGGTTTTATTTTTTTTAAAGACTCGAATATCCCACACTTTATTTCGTTTCTGAATTATTTTTAAATTATCTTTCTCTATGAATTCATGAATTCTGAATTGAAAGGTTTATTCTATGTTATCGTTAAACACTATCTTCCCCATTTAGCTCTTTTTCCTAATATCATGTCGTCCTCCACAACTTATTCCAAAACATTTTCATCAAAGTGCAACCCGTAAATTACTTCGTAGACCTTGACATGGAAGGCTTTTAAATAATTTAAAATATAATCTTAGTTTATTGATAATAGATTGCTATATAAGAAAATTGTCAATTGCACGCCCCTTAAATCCAAATTTTTGTGACAATTATCTAACTTGCGTAAGCTTTGAGTTATTTCGTCAAATTCAGCGAAATTTGCGAGAATATTGCTTTTTAAGTATTTGTTACACCAGTTTGATCGAATAATGTTCGCTCTTATCACCTACGATTTTCTTTTCTCGGAAGCGAGAACCTTAAAGTACCAGTTCCAAAAAAATTATTTTGGCATTCCTTTGTTTTTGATTTTTCATTGTCCTCCTGTTGAAATGCAACACAATCTGAATTAATGAAACGAAATTTATAATGAATAATTCTTTCTGACTTTAAAAAACTAAATAATTGAATAGTTGACTCCAATTTTTCAAGTTTCCAGTGTATGTTTAAGGAAACTATTTGAAATACCCTTCATATTTGTATCACTTAGCAGGTGTAACATAAAAGAGCCTAGGTTGTTGTATTTTTTCATACCTACTGCATTTAGTATGACAATCAGTAACTAGTATTTGGGGTATCCATCTGAAATACTTAGACACGTCTCTGAATGCCTTTCCATTTAATTAACCATGGATGCCTTTACTCTGAATTTGTTTATGTATCATGATATTGAGGGAATATTTATTTTTATATGTACCATAAATATAAGCGTAGCAACCTCTTTTGAAGTCCTAATTCGCACGTTGTTTAGGCCTCACCTCTTCCCCGAGCCATACTTGAGGTGATTCGACACTTTTTAATCCTTGGAGGTGATAATAATAATTACAGTTTTGATGAAGACAAATATTTCGCGAAATACTTTATAATTCCAAAGGAAATTCTAAATTAAAATATTCGATTAGAGTTATGCTTTGGTAACTCTGCGCATTCAGCAACACCGAAGGGCTCAAACTTTCAAAACAGTTTCAGCTTAAAAATATCAGGAATTTTATGACATTTTAATCTTTAGTGGACATAATACTTGCAATTTTGGTGAAACTCAAACGGCGAAAATTCTGAATACACGGAAGTTTCAAAACCGTACATATCAAAACTTCCAAAATTTACAATATATATATATTTTTAATCCCTAACTACAGAGAGAATAATTACATTTTAAAAACGTTAACAATTTCAAGGTGTAGCGTATATTAATTTGGTTTATACACTACGTTATATGGATCTTTTATATTACACCTATGAAATAGCAGGTGGTAGCGGCTACAGTATAGCAGTCCACTCTAACATTCATGCATCTCACAGGCCAATGAATTGCGGGAGTATTAATATGCCCTCTGCGTTGGATTTGAAATTGCATAGGTAACTGAGTAGCTTTTCATTACGAAACTTCTCTTCTTTATGACATCCATCACCAAACTCTCTGACACAGCCATTATCAACCCATTGGAAAGAATATTTGATTCTCATGCTATACCGCGCAGCTGAGACGAATGAAGCGTAAGAATGACGATGCGAATACATTTTCACCGCGTGACACCTTAAGAATTCATGCTTTCTGAACTCTTTAACAGGAATTTAGCCTGTCTTAATGCCATTAGAATCTTTTCTTATGCTACGCGCGCCGTTGGAAGAAGTCGGGAGCGTGATGGAGCGAAGAGTGACGATAGGCGTGGCGAAACGAGATTCGAGGGGAGTTTCTTTAGGGGAGAAGAGTGAGGGAGGGGGGAGTGGGACGGGAGGACGTGAATAGAGGAAAGATTGCGTGAAAAAGTGGCGTGGAGAGATCAAAGGGAGAAAAGGCGAAGAGGGAAGAGAGAGAGAGAGAGAAATGGGGGGGGCTTTTCTGAGAGGGAAAGGAAGATCTCGAGAGATGAGATGGTGGGGAAAGGGGAGGTTGGGTGAAGGTGTGCGTCAAAGAAGAGGGTGGAGAGAGCAGGGAGGGGAGAAAATAAGAAGAGGGGCAAAAGGTTTTTGAGTTGACGGCACGGGCGGCCGATGAATGAGGTGAAAATGAAACTCGAGGGGATGGCGGTGGTGGAGTTGGCGGGGGGTGCGGCCGTGGGCGAGGGGGTGTGCGGTGCGTGCCGGCGAAGTGTTATTCTTAACGCAGCCCGTGCGTCCTCACACACGTACTCCCGACGCTTTCCGACCTGAAAGAGTTTCTCGCTTGCAATTAAGCTATCTCGGATAGTTCTTTAAAGGAGAGGTTGGCGAGGCGGTGGGGTGTTGAGGAAAGTTTGCCCGTGCGGTGGGAGATCTGAACTTCCCTTTCACCTCCTCGGATCCAGGAAAATGTGCTGGGAATAACTTAATGTAGGCAAATGTTTACGTTTTGTTTACTCTTATTGCCGCAGGTTGGCACTATCGTAGTAGTACTTTGCCTTAAACTAGAGGTTTTAATAGTTATTGTTTTATATTCCCAGTGGAATTTCTTTAAATTATTTTCAAATTTGGATTTTGGTTAGTTAACGGAAGTGTAACGCAACACTCGAGGGGTAATATTTTTGAGTTTGGGATTTGGCCATACATTACAACGCCTCTAATCATTTTAATATGGATCTAATACTCATGTTAAAGCATATACAAGAATATCCTTTAGCTTCAAGTACTCGCAGGTCTTCAAGAGAACTCGATATTTAATGCTTTAGGTTTTTCAGGCATAATATTTTTGTTTCCTCAAGTTTTAATAATTTCGATGGAAGGAACCTGATCTGAAGTAAAGGACGGAATGGTAATTAAGGAAAAATAGAATTAGGAAATAGTTATTTCGAATCAAAAACTTTAAAAAATATAATGAAAAACTTAATGTGGCAATAATGAATTTGATAGTCAATGATTTCCTCTTGTGTTAATTGATAGTATAATAGTATAATTATACTCTAATACACAATAACCACTTCGTAAGAGGCTGAACGGATGGCATAAGCTGGCCATTGAAGAATTTTGCATGATTATAGCGTTATTACTCGGATGGATTCAATTTAATCACATGTACTACCTAACAAGACCGAGTGCTATGTTTTGCGATTATCATTTGCTGTTCACCTTGATGAGAATGCCATATCAATATTTAAGGGCACAAATTTCCCTGGAAGAGTTAGGTTAGTTCTCAGGTTTAACTATTACTCGAGGCCCATCAATATAACAACAGCCTAGGTTACCTCATAGTTAAAAGAAATTTTATTCATTAATCAGTTCACTCCCTGATTAAAAAAAGTTTAAGTGAGAATAGAGTAGCTGCATGTTAATTTCCGAGGGTAAACTTTCCACCAGTGTTTCCTTTTAAATGCCCCTTTGAATTAGGCGTACGAAAAGGATGAAGGGGTTGCTGTGAGCATCGATCTATGTTCATGACTAACAATGGATTCGTGATGGTATGCAAGGGACGCCCGGAGTGGTTGGCCAGCGGAAGGAGCGCGGGAGCGGTGGGAATTCGAGGGGGAATGTTTGCGCAAGGGCGAAAGCGAGCGACGGGGATTGGGGGAGTTCCATCCTTCCTTGATCCATTTACCCGCTGGTGAAAACCCTTCGGTGGTCGCTATCCGGAAGAATAAGCGAATTAACTGTTCGGCATTTGGAAGGATGCTCAATTATACGCTCCTTATACACACCCCCATGAGTGCGTCACCAATCGCGTGTAGTTTTTCCGGCTCTAGCTCAGTTTTTATAACCTTAATCCTCATACAGTTTATTCATTCTACCCCTGTCCTAACACGCCCACATCGATTGCCAAGTTCTAAGCCATATACACACCTTCAAGGGAGGGGTCCCTTCGTACTTTCTCTAAAGCCATGCCACCTTTTATGGCTTCCTAACGTGCAGGAATGACAATGCCTCTAGCAAGAAATGCCCAACCACGGAGGGCTCGCTCTCACTTTTCGATTGCATCTGTATTTAAAGGCTTCCTCGTTTGATAGGGCGATAGTTTTATTGGGAAAGATACCACGTGTTATCCTTCGTATTACTTCTAATTACGGATAAATAAACACCACTTGTTAGAAAATTATAGTATATACATATTAGTTTTTAATTCGGATTAGATAAAATTTTAATACTAAATAATAGTGTATGGATGAGCATGAATTTAGCAGGACTCAGAAGAAGTTTGCCTGCATGAATAATTTTGACCATAGAACTTCGGAGAATGTAAATTTTACCGTTTTAACTGGTGGTAATTTTCCGCAATCCTTCTTCATGATATCCATCACGCCTCCCTCCATGCTTTGCTAAAATTGATCAGTTTCGGGCTTTTAACCAACGGGTGGATATTTTTACAAAATATTCAATCCTCAAAACTTACTTGCATTAAATTGACTCACGTTCACAAAATTCAGCTGAATTTACCTTGTGAGATGAAATAATAGTTTGTTCTGTATTTCTTTTCTTCAGCTTAAGGTGAAATACTGATTTAATTTTATTGTTGATTTATTGAACTGGGATACAATAAGTGCGGTGAAATTAATTTCTACCTACGTCAGATATTAATGCGTGACATATCAACTTATAAAGCAGTACTCACGTACATAATCAATATTAATTATTATTTTTACTTTGACAAAATATATTTACATCCAGCTGCTTAAAAATATATTAAATAACAATATTTATTGTTTGCTCAACTCTCACTTTAGTTTTTTTTAAATTTACATTTCCTTAAAAATACCAGTTGCTCTTTTGTACCTTATTCGTCTCTAAAGTCGTCGGTAGCAAGTTTTGCTCGTTTACACATGCTCTGTGCACAGTCATGTGCTTTAAGCAACAATACCTACTCAGCCTTCGTCATCATTTTTCCACAGCACAATACCCGGAACATGGGCTTATTCTGTGGTATTTAGTTGCCTTATGGGAAATGGAAACAAATCGGCTATTGGCTCATGGGACAAATCTTCATCTTCAGGTTCAATAAATCGTATCCACCCTATTTGTATCAGTATACGTGTTTCAATGCTAAAAAAATTAGCAGGACGTAGTAAGCATTTGGCCCTGAACACGATGGCTGCACGCCTGCCGGCCCTGTAACTATTGAGTTGGCGCCTTGTAATTCTTCCCCCGGCCGGTTAGCGGAGCGTAGTCGACCCCGCAGTAGAAGTCGACACGAGACTTTGCTCCCGGACTCCAGCCTCGCGACCTTTCCCTCCGCTTGGGACCAGCAGGGCTAAACGACCTCCTCACCTCGGAGTGGGGCATGTGCCAGGCGTTCTAACCTCGCTTTTCACTCCCAAGTTGGCCGTCCACGTCGATGCTGGAAACGGACGTCGAACAAGAGGTGGATTTTCAGAGCCCGTGTCGGGGTCCTCGATGCGCGAAGGGGCACCAGACAGAAAGCAAGGGTGGAGTGGCGAGAGGGGTTCTGGTGTTGCCATTGGAGACGGAGGGAAGCCTGGCGTGACTACGCTCGGCACACCGCACGCGCTTGTGCACGCTGAGGGTCAGGGGGGGGGTTGATGGGCGGGAAGGGGTGAATGGTGGGGTGAGGGCTCTCGTCCATCTTGGGAGGGAACGTACGAGTAAATGAAGTGCTTTGTAGGCTGAACCTTCGCCGCGTGAAATAAGCGAAAACATTTGACTAGGAGTGAACATCGGCTAAGAGTGTGACCAAACTAACTCCTAACTGAACTACAGCCCACTATTAAAGCATTATTTTTTTCCACATTATGTCTCGAGGCGTCGCAGTTACTACCACTACAAATGCTGCAAAAAATTAAAATTACACAAAACATCTTGGTATTACATTTCCATCCTCTCCAAGTTTTATGAATAGATTTTTTCATCCAGTTTCATTATTCAATCGTTTTAACCCTTCAATTTATTGAGCTTTGCAAGTCTCGAATCTAATTTATGAACTAAATATATAAACTATTACTATTATAGGTAATCTACCGGTTAAGGTAGGTCAAAGTATTGTATTGTCAGAAGCCACCAAACAGCAGTACGACACACAAAACACAACCTGATATTCAACATAACAGTAAGCTTCTCTTCAATTCTGTATACTTCCTTTCCCGCTACATTCCGTCAAAGTTTCCTTGACTTTTTTTGCCCCTTCCTCATTTGACTCGCATTCTCCCATCCATGACACTCTTCAACATCCCATTGCCAATCGATATTCTGTGAACCATCTTTCCTAACTTCTTGATTTCTCCAAACAATTTCCTATCCCCCTCTGCCATAACTAATACTTTCTAGTTTGTTTTCCTCTTCTTCACCATAGATAAATTACCTTATGAAGAAATGGTAGCACAAAATAAAATTTAATAAAATTATATGTGGGATAGCGTAAGGTTGCGAATATATCCCCAAATGCAGTCATTTAAGATGGTACGCTGGAGATATGTTCAACCATGTGATTTTATCGACCAGTAGCAATTATGAAACTTGCCCATCGTCACCCACTCGTTCTTGCGCAGTTTTTTTAGATGACATCTTCATTCTTTCTTCAGGCCTGAGAGAAATATATTAATTCAGAAAATTGTGTTTGAAAACAGTTGAGCTTCGATTATCTCTCAAGTAGCCTCTTACGATGACACTAAATCCATTTCCGTCAATTTTATAATGCATTTCGCCTTAACATTACCACTATTATTAAGACCCTCCGTTGAATTAAGGGATGTAGGGAAAATATCAAAATCGTACTTCCCTGCGTTGCGTGGCGCCATCCTCTTGACATATGACGGTTCTTATTAAAATTGATGCTTTGAGACTAAGAGGACGTTACGGAAATCAAGATACATGGGTGGGCACTTTGATGGCAGTGGTTTAATAAGCCTACCTGTACATTTACGTTATAACCTGTAAGCTACCTCCGGGTCATATTACAGGAACTATACCACCTTTAATAGCCTATATCCACGCAGGGCTCATTACGATAAAGGGCAGAACAGCCTCAATTAATTCCATTTTAGAACTAACGTCAAAACATAGTTTTACCCATCGTTCTCATTGTATTCTATATCACGTAGTAATTTAAACCCCATTATATCATGTAAAAACATAAAACAAGAAACTTTAAACAAATGTTTTGTTTTAAAATAGCATTCAAAAAACATTTATATCATAGCTATTTTGGTTGTTACTTTTGTAGAAAATACTTGAAATAGCTAGGATTAATACGCATAAAATATTTCAATCCGTATTATTTGTTTCATGGTCGAAAATCATGTTTACGCATGAAAACTCTGCAGGCAGAAATAGAAAAATAAATGTTATTTTCCATGGTTTCTTGCGGTGATTTTTTTCCCCTTCCTTTCAGTTCGCCGCCAACGAGTACGTCTTTTATGTATGATTCTTGATTTGTATTCCTTTATTTTTGTAATTTTAGTACCCTGCATGCCACTACTACATCTACATAAATACCTTGCGAGCCACCAAAAAGGTGTGTGGCAGGGCGTGTAGCACCATGAGGGAAGGGTAAGGGTTGATGGGGTTGGGGGTTAGGTGAGGAAAGGTGGGGGGAACCTGTAAGAAAAAATATATACATATATACATATTCACATATATATATATATGCACACACATATATATATTTCTACATATATTAAAATGTACATATATATATATATATATATATATATATATATATATATATACATACATACATACACACATATCCTCGCGCAGTCCCTAACCTGTACGTAAATACTTATTGTAATGAACTAAGTCCTGGGGAATTTCGGCCACAAGCATTCTGGTCCCTTATCGTTCTTGGAAAAAATGTGCTGCAGGGGTTGAAAACACACCAGGCTAGTTTAGACTCCAGTATGATCCTATTGCGGTCAGACAATGTTACTTTAATCCCCAGCAGAAAACGTGATATATTAAATCTATATTTTCTGCACTTGATCTCTACCCCGATCTTCACATATTTTCATCATCCCTCCGCTCCCAGCACCTTCCATATTATCCCCACACTTTTAAAAATCCCCCTCCCAACTTTTCCACTCCCAAACCTTTTCCCATCTTCCCCTTTCGTCCAGAGTTTCTAGCCAACTTATTTTCCTTAGTTATTTCCTTCTCTACCTTGAGAAATGTGGCTTTGAACACCGAAAACTCGTGAGTTTTCTGTTCCTGTTTGTGTGTTTCTGTCTTTGTTCACTAATTCTAACTTCAATCACATTAATATTCAAATCCGTGAGACAGTGCCCCAATCGGGAGAATAAAAAAGATTAGGACTTACCTTGACATCGTTATTGGCACCAGTTTCCATGCAAGCTATACAGTTCCGGAAAGTACCTACAGCGATGCCGCTCAGCACAGAAAGAAGCAATTTACAATTGTGTATTTACATGTAGTGACTACATTTTTCACGCGGTTATTGAGAATAATTGCTTTAATAGTCCACCGAAGATAAATTCTTTTATTTCTGTGTGTTTTCTGTATCGAAAAAGTGCTTGAATATACATACTGCCGGGAAAACCTTGTCCCTTCCTTGGGTTAGTCACCCTGATTCACTTTTTTCGGAGAGCAACCCACCATGCTCTTTTTACCATAAGTTTGGAAAACATGGCAGTCTTGTAACATTTAACAGCCTTTATTGAAAAGCCCGACACATGTTTTAACGTCTGAAAGTCACATTCTACTCGATTTAAAGCAGCATATTCACAAAATAGTGTAGCTAACGGGGAAGGGCGGTCAAAGAGTGTTGAAATGTAAACATTACCAGCGAATAACAAGTAAAGTAGGATGAAGGCAATAAAAATGGGGAGGACGTTCTTCTTCTCGCCCTCTCTCCCTTCCTCCCTCTACCTCACTCACGAAACCTCTCACGAAACTTTCACTCTCTCAAACACCCCCATTCCCCTCAACTTTCATTCCCGAAATATCCGAGGTGAAACATTAATGTTGGTAAGCTAAAAAACCATTGCTGTGGGGGAAATGCGTAAAAATGTTCAAAAAATATTACCATTTTTCGCTGGTTTGGTCTCGTTTGGTATATGCTGCTAGTATTTCGGGTCTTAATGATTTTGGAATAACTGTCGAATTCAATCGTTTCAAGCGTAGAAGAATTTGATTTGCAAAATGTTTTAATGACCAAGAGAGTAGCGTTTCAAAATTATAAGAAGAGCTAGGCTGGTAATTTCTCACAGCGCAGGTTAAATTACCGAGTAAATCTCTTGCATAAATTGGAAGGTTGTTTTCTCTTTGGTGATTGTATTGAAAATGTATTATTAGCCCCATCGAAATACCGTAGGCGGGATAATACCAATAAAATTAGAGGGATTTATTGTAGGACGGATATACTTAAAATGTCATTTTTCCCACAGACGGTAAGGGATCAGAATACGACCGCGCTAGAGGGTAAGAGCATATTGTGTCAAAGATATCTGGTGTATAATCACCTCCCATCACACATCTTAGGCTTGCAGCCTGCTATGCAACATTAATAAAAACTAAGAATTTGAATGTGGATGAATGAGGAAAGGGATATGTTTTAGGGGAATTATGTCGGAAAACATGGACTTGCCCTCGTCTATAACGTTACGGCGATGTCTTTACTGTGATATACTGTCCTCACTTTTAGGATATTTAGATTTCCGTAGGATTTTAGTAAAGAGAAATATGTTTGTGAAATTAAGGTTTTATTGAGATTTAGAGAAAGGTTTGGCAAAATGGGAAGAAGGATCTTTGTGGGTGAAAAGGCGTTGTTCTTCTCCAATCCTGATTCGGAGATGACGCCCAATACTTCTCACGCAATGCAATGAATTACATTCTTCGTAGCGAAGTAGATACTTTCATCATCGTAAAAATGGGATCCAAAAAGCTGTTTTGTAGGAAAAGGTTTTTAGAAATTTGTAAACGCTAATTTAGAATGGGACTTGTATGGAAGTACGCGATTTTTGACCTGACAACCTGAACAAGTTAGCTTCCATCTGTGAGTTTGGTTCTAAACTTTTCTGGTGTAGAAAGAGGATATAATTAAATATTTCTGAGGATATTTGCTCTCGTTTCTCCTCCAAGAAATGAGCATGGAGAGTAAAGTTGTAACTTTTGGCGATTGCTGTGGACTGATTTCTCGATAAAGGAATTGGGAGAAGGTGTAAATAGCGAAGAATCATTTGGCAGAAGATTGTTTTCTTTGAGGATGGATGGCATTAGGATTTTGAGTACTACATGGTAGATGTGAGAAAGGTCCCGGCAGATGTAAAATCACTATTTTTTCTATTTAAAATTACATCTAAGGTATTTTGATAAGATTTTTTTCTATAGTTCTCTGATCAAATTTACTACAGGATGAAAGTAAATTTAAAAAGATAGGAAAAGTATATATCTGAGGTAATGTTCCACTTAAGAATGTATCGTGAACATTACGACGTCAGGAAATATTATTCCGGAGGGTGTGGATATGTTACTCATATATAAATTTAACAAGAGGAAACAATACTTAGTTCGAAACATTTTCCGTAGACTATTAATTGCCAATATTCGATCCTAAGGGTACATGGAATCATTTCCTTGAGATTACGCACTTAGCGATTAATAGCTTCATTCCCAGTAAATTAGTAAAGATTACTCGGAATTTAGATGGTACAACACAGGTAACATAAAAGCATTGTGACATCAAAGGCTATATCATACCAAGATTAAAAATATTAGAGATGGTTTCTCGGGTGACAAAAGATGTGAGACCATTTATGTTAACAATATATCTTGGGTGAATGTCAAGAAGAAATTTCGAAAAGCATTAAGCGAATTCAAAAGGAAAAGATTAGCGGAAATTTTGAAAGAGAATCCAAAAGCAATTTGGTCGCACTCGTACGTCAGAGAGATTCAGGGAAATAAGTCAACAATCAATTCACTTAAAAATGATTTAGGAAAGACTAACCAGCAGTTTGGCAAAGGCCAACATATTTAATTCTTTCTGTCGAAGCGTATTCCCTAATGTCTTACCGAATTTCATCGATAGCATACTAAATAATGCCGTCATAACAATGCCCAAAATTGAAATCTCATATAATAGAATAGAACTTATGCTGCAAAATTTTATTTTACAGCCAACTTTTGGACGATGTTGTTTTAATCGTTTATTGTTAGTGGAAAAAGAAGCATCTTAAATCTAACTGTAAAAACACTTGATCTCTATAATTTTATTGACATCATCTCTACCAGCGTAGTATGATAGGGATAATAATACATGTTCAACATCTGCCAAAGGGTCGTCCTTCCAATTCATCCAAGAGATTAAAATCTGTAAACAAAACTTTGCTTCGTGAGTGATTTTCAACCTAGCTGTATGGATATTTTGAACTAACAATGTCTTAAAAGTCTAGCTCCTCTACGCCGCACGGGATCCAATTGGGCAATTAATCCAACTTGGTGAGGATACCATAAACTTGCAGCATATTCTATATGAGGGTTAACTAGCGAAAGACAGTATTTCTCTTTGACATTTTCATCGCATTTAACATGTACTCTTTTAATAATTCCTTATTTTTTGTGAGCTTGTTCACATGCACGTTTTCCCCGTGTTTCACCCAGGAGAGATCGTAAGTTTGGGTAACGGCTAGATATTTAATTGAGTCTACACATTCCATTTCGGTGTTACCAAAGCAGTAGGTGTTCGGGAGGGTAATGCTCCTTTTCCAAAAATGTATCACTACCCTCTTTTTTATGTTTAATTCTAATTTACAAGTCTCGCAGCAGCGTCGTATAGCATTAACGTCATCCGATAAAGCAAATACTATAAATTAAAGTAACTTTAATGAAAACACAGACCATGAAAATAAAACTGACAGCTAATTTTGAAGTACGATTATATCGAAAATAGCTGTCTCCGTCGATATCATGTATATAGATTCCAAACTCAGTGCCGTCTACAAAGAAGCCTATGCGCGAAAAAGATATAGCACCAAATAGCGCCCTATAATCCTGGTGCCATTTATTAGGTGCGCTTTCCTAATCTCTGCACCACAAGCTCCTCTAAACTCCTTGGCTCCTATCATAACAACAACAATCCTATTGTTGAGATTTGAACCTCAATTAAATTCAAGTCGCCAATCACAAATTAGGCAAATTCTTATATGTAATTTTGCATATTTCTGATTTCTTCAATCAATTGAATCATCACAATTATATATTTCGAAAAGGGAAATGGGGAAAAAAAAGAGGAAAATTATGCAGAGGAGAAAGGATTGTAGTGAGAAATCTAAAAGAAGGAGGAAGGATTGATGCAGAGAATATTGATTGGCAATGTGAATAATGTGATAGAGGGGAGAACCTTAGACAAGAAAAGAATGGTCATGAATAGGATAGGGATCTCGGACGGAATGAAGGTAGAAAGAAAGAACACGGAGATGAAGAGAGGATTGGTGTAGTGCTAGATGTTAGCTTGTGTTTTGATTGGAGGTTGTCTTTGTACCATTGGTAGCTTTCACCAATCATAACCCTATCTCAACCGGTAGTTTACATAGCAATATTTCGAGACATTTTCAAGTCCCAGTCGAGGAAAATATTTTTACATTTGTGATCTGCTCACATCCGCCATCCCCGCCTCTCTTGTGTTCGTCCTTGATGTGTGTTCCTCTCCCATTTGGAATGAATATTTATTCGCCGTATGGCGGCATTTCGTGTTTTAATGTGCATTTGGCCAATGTGGCTCGTCTCTTCTTCTGGCTATGCGTGCCATTAAACGCACGGTTCCTATCCTTTATGATGTTATATGCTTGCTAATGTACTGTCCATTCTCCTCTTGTGTTTGTCAATTTCTCCTTTGGTGGGTGGAACAGCTCCCTAACTCCATCTTCTGGGTAGTGATTCGCAGCACTTTGGCGCTTTATAAGATCGCAGATTTCAGTGTAAAAGTACCTTTTCTTGAAAGCTCAGGTGATTAAAGCATCCGCCCGGCAAGTGGAGAGATGCGGTGTTCAAGTCCCGGTCGAAGAAAATATTTTTACATTAGTGATCAGCTCACATCCGCCATCCCCCTTCATCCCCCTTCACCCCTCTCCCACCACCTGTTCTCCGCTCCGCTTTCTCCCCCTCCATATACCCCTCCTTCCCCCCCCACTACCTGTTTTCCCCTCTCCCTCGTCCCATACTCTCTCTGCACCGCGTACCCTTTTCCTCAGTCATATCTTATCTTCCGAAGAAGACGGAGCTCGAGTCCGTCGAAGTTATCAAGATATTATTGTGAGTGTTCTTTTTATGTGTTCTCGTGCTGTGTGTTACTGTCTAACATCCCTATCCTTTTCCTACCCTTACCTCGCTTGCCCAACATTCTCCCCTCTATTACCCTCTTCAACATTCCATTACCGCTCAATACGCCTTTCATCCATTTTTCCTGCCTCCATAGGATTTCTCTCAACAAACCCCTCTCCTCCCCCACCATTTCTAGTACTTCCTCATTTGTTTTCCTTACGGTCCATTTCACCTTCTCCATTCTTCTCCACACCCACATTTCAAAAGCCTCCAATCTACGTCTATCCTCCTGCTTCAGCGACCACGTTTCCGCGCCGTACATAGCTACGCTCCATATCAGAGTTTTTACGAGTCTTGTCTTAACATCCCTACTCAACGTCCCCGTCATCAACTCCCTCCTCCTTGAGAAAGCCTCCTTGCCTAGCGCAATTCTTCTCCTTACGTCCCTACCACTTTGACCGTATTGGTCCAAAACACTTCCGAGATATGTAAACTGTTCTACCTGCTCTATTTTTTCCTCGCCTATTTTAATATTTAGCTTAGCCTTTTTCTTTCTGGAAAATCGCATGACCTTTGTTTTATTAATATTGATTCTCATCCCATATTTATCACACTTAACCTCCAATTCACTCAACAATGCTTGCAACCCCTTGGCTGACTGAGCAACTAATGCTTGGTCATCAGCAAACCTAACCGATTTTACGAATTCCCCTCCGACTTTCATTCCTACCTCCAGTTCTTCCCATTCCTCTTTAATCATTATTATATATATATATATATATATATATATATATATACATATATATATATATAATATATATCCTTGTAGCTGTTTTCGACAGATTTCTATAGAACGTTTTCTAATCTCTTCATAAATAACTTTCACCGATGGCTCCACTATTTTTGCTGCGCCACTTAAACGAGGCGTGACCGGTGTGAAATCATCTCCCTCCGGTAAGTTTTCATTACATTTACCTACAAACTGTCGACTTATGTCGTGCCCCCAAAGCCATTGAAAGTGGAATACTAATCTTTAGGATAGATGGGGCGTGGTGGGGGACTGTACGCAGGGGGACCCCCTGGGGCGGAAAGTGGCCGGGGGCGGGGGGGCCGGGACTTGGAGCCGGATGGGTGAAGGGGCGGTAGTCTGAGAGACGCACGGGGTGACGACCCGCCCCCGGACCGATTGTTCCGCCGGGGACGCTCTCCACACACCACCCCTCTCCCTCAAGCCATTGTGTCGCAAGAGTTCGGAATGACGTGCCAAGATGCCTCTCTAATATTAGGCACGGATCCCAACCGAACCCCCCTCACTCACCCTCCCTCACTACCCTCTCCCGCCCGCCCTCTCAATGGCCTCAAAGCCTCCAAATTCTCTTCCACTCCCTCCTGCCCCTCGCCATCTAGCAGTCGCTCTCCGCCCCCCTCCCACACAGGCGACACACCCCCTCAACCATACCACTCCTCCCCATTCCAATCCTCCCATTGCCTCAATCCGTTGCCCCCGCGGTCCTGAGACGTGCGTCTTCCCGTTCCTGACCGCCCCTCGCCCTCCGAAGCCTCTATTCGAAGAATGCCACAGCCCCCGTCCCTCACTCTTAAAAGTTCGGGTTGGACTTGATCCGAGGGTGGTGGAATTAATTTATCTCCACGATCAACCCCTTTCACACCCCAGTCTTTTAAAGGTTGCGAAAATTAATTTAAATTTAACTTTGACTCCAAGCAGGGTGATAATTTTTTAGTCAGAGAAGAATGATGGGGCATTGCGTACGAAAACATGGTTGCTTTAATGACTTCCCAATTGGGAACCACGGATTCGATTACTCTTCGCCGAGTTTTCGGGTGATAAATTGGCCGTTTCATTGGTGACGTGCTAAGGAAAGGATGTATGCTGCCAGGCAACCTTCGAGTGGTTGGTATTTAAGAGACTGCTTCCTTAAGCGTTAATTCGTTTCACGCAGGCTGATGTCAACTATGGCTGTCGCTCCGTTTCTTCCCTCTCCAATTCAAGTCTTTAAATCCAAAATCTTTTTATGCTCTTAATTTCCCTCAGACGCTCATCCATTCATTTCACCACTTTATGGAACGATGAAACATTTGGATGAGGTATGTCTCATCTATGATAACCTATGTTTTATTTAAATTCCTACTAGTAGAGATTCAGCTGTTCATAGCGTCTGGAATACGCAGCCATGGTATCCGAACATAATATGTTGATCGACAAATGCTCTTTATGTTTTTGGTGAAGCATCAAATTTCATATATCAACTCAATCATCGGCAATTGACGCTAAGTTCGTGAGCTGTGGTTCGCCAACAAATATTCATATCATTTATTGGGTGCATATCTGGTCATTAACGCTTGTTAAAAAAAAGAGTAAAAAACTCTAGAAAGGAAGTTTAAGAGTCGGCTGATAATGGACGATGACGGTAGAGAAAGAAACTTTGCACTTCTATATATATAAAGTCTTTATATGGAAGTGCAAAGTTTCTTTCTCTACCCTCATCATGAAGGAATTCCACAAAGTTAAGCCTGAAACTGTTATGTTTTCCAATAATGGACGACCTGATGATTTAATTGCTCTTCCTCGAGAATTTGATTTTCTCTAAAAAAGAAAATCAAGTCAATATTGTAGTTCTAATATTTAATTTCCCTTAGCAGTGGTAACATTTTGATATTTTAGTACCCTGAAAGCCACCGCTATGGCGTGTGGTAGAGGGTAAGAGATTAGAGGGAAATTTTGACTCGAATGTGAACCTTCCGTGGTCGGACAATGTTATTATGATCCCTTATCGTTCGAGGAAAAAATAACATCTTAAAACTATCTATTTAACACCTGATCTCTCTAATTTTACTGAAATGATTTATCCTGACGTAATACGATGGAGATAATAATAAATTTCCAATATCATTGTTAAAGATACATCCTTCCAATTTATGCAATAGCTTCAATCTGTAATTTAGCCTTCGCTCCGTGAGTGATTCCCTGCCTGGCTACTCTAATCTTTTGGATACGCTACTAAGTTTATCATAACAACGTTTTACAAATATAGCTTTTCTACATTGCCCGGGATCCAATTTGGCTATTAATCCGACTTCGTGAGGATCGAATATACTTCCAGCCTATTCTAAATGAGGCCTTACCAGCGAAAGATAACATTTCTCTTTCACCTTTCCATTACATTTACCCAGTACTTTTTTTAGCTTGTCCAGACATTCGTCAAATGTGTTTCACCAAGTAGAGATCGTGAGTGAGATTTAAGCCTATGTATTTAATTGAACATGAATTCTCTTTCGGTGTTTCCGATGCAGTAGGCTTTCGGGAGAGAGTTGCTCATTTTCCGAAAATTTGTCACCAAGAGATTCGAGTGGCTATGTTAAGGTTCGCCGCCTCGATCTTGAATTTAGGCAAACCCATATTATCCAGTTACTTTATCCATTCTCCCTTTCTTTTGGCAGTTTCTTGTGTAGTATATATTCAGCTGAGAGTGGCATTTTGGATATCTTTAGATAAGGTTTAGAGACATTACTCAGGAAATATTAGTTTGGACTATTAGTGTTTTTCTTCAGTATCATCCGATAATGGCGAAAAATTGAAAGATTATACTACGGTGTAAGTAGATAGACAATCAAATTTTAAAGTAACGCCGTTTAATATAAAAATATCGCGTTGAAACTAACCTAAAGTCATAAACCTAGATCAGTAGCTGAATTTTCGACGTCACTTTGTCATCTGCAGGTCATCGTCCTAACAAATTATTGTTCGTATTAGAATTGTGTGATCATTTAGAAATTATTCTGTCATCTTAAGTTTTAGTTTTAATTTTTAATTCCTTTCAAGCCACCGCTATGGTGGGTGGCAGGCGGTGATTATACACCACGCTAATTTTGACCCAAAATACTCTGCCCCCTTACTGCGGTCGCTCAAGTTTTTCTGATCCTTTATCGTTTGACCGCAAAATGACATCTAAATTTCATTTGTTCCACACTTAATCTCTCCAATTTCATTGAATCAATTGTTCCTTCCGCAATATGATGTGACGAATAATACATTTTCAGTATTGTGGCTGAATGGACATCCAATTAATGCAAGAAATTCAATTCATTGTCCTAATTAATGTTATTAGGACCGTTTATTTTGTACATTTAAAGTAGTATTTGTAGAACGTAGTTAACTTGCTAATAAATCAAAGTAGAAAGTTAAAAACTAATTATTTACA
This sequence comes from Hetaerina titia, assembly GCA_037158775.1. Classification (NCBI taxonomy): domain Eukaryota; kingdom Metazoa; phylum Arthropoda; class Insecta; order Odonata; family Calopterygidae; genus Hetaerina; species Hetaerina titia. The sequence continues at coordinate 85,186,209 of CM073777.1, read as the reverse complement.
CTTAGATTTAGCCAATATAGTCTCCTTCCTATCTATAGAAAAATTTGAACCACCTCTCAGTCAAATTAGACTTAAGAATTTTGATTGCCATACACCTTAGTGTTGGCTTGCAGGCACTTATTAAATATTAATTAACTAAATTGATGCGGAAATTGGAATGAAAAGGAACTGTTTTGTAAAACTTACTGTAATCGAGGCATCTGCGCACTTTTAGTAATTATTCTAAAATTAATTATATCTTCCATTGTTTCCTTGGAAACCCCTAGCACTAGATCCCTATTTCCTTACGTAACTTCCTATTTCGACACGTTATTTATTAAATTTACTCAAAGTACTCCCTATAAGACTCGCGCTGATTTAGGAATTACGGATTAATGTCTGCGTAATTGTCCTGAGAATGTGGTATTCGTTAAATATACCTGCCAATGGTTCTCCTGTGCAATCTTCCTTAAATTAACTTTCTATTCATTTTACTGATATCTTTAATATTTATATTTAATTTAAACATGCAATAATTCGTAACCTTGTCACTTTCATTCTTATTTATTTTTTCTTAAAGTCGACTTAACTTCAAAATTAACTCATCCCTCGTGTAGCAGTCACAATCGAACGATTATTTTAAAGTTCAACAATGTGCCATAGGTAATTTGAATAAATTATCTCTTCCAAATCACAAAATTTAAATCCAGATATGGTCATAATACAGCAAAGCCCTTTGGCATTCAACGAGCTTGATTAACCCGATTAAGCTCTGGGCCGCTTTCGAAGGAAAAAAAGGAACGCGCGGTGCAATGAATTTTCAATACATCCTTTGTTTTTCAGTGTATCTAGTAGGTCCGGGATCATTCAGTCGTTTTACCGCCACGACTGTATATCCACTCAAACCGTTCGAAGTGTATTCAAAACTGGGCTCAACTGGCGTCCCGACCCAACTTTGCATTACCGCCATCGCGCCTTTGTAGACCTTTGTTGTCAGCGGCCCCCGGGAGTGTCAAAACTCGAAAGAAGTTCTGATAGAATATCCGAGTCGCCCGTCCTTTAGAAATCTTGCGGAACGCTCCTGTTCCCTTCCACATCCCCCTCCACCCGCCCACGTTCCCGTTCGTGCTAATACGCTCAAACCCCCCTTCCCGTTTATCCAGCGGCCTGCCCCCTCCCCCTTTCAAGCGTAGTCACCAATTCCATTTCCTTCTGCCTCATCGCAGACGTTCCACTGCGCCATGAGGCGTCCTCCCACGCCGAAGGCGTAAGGGCCGAAAGCACGCTCGACCTCCCTCTCCCACTCTCTCCTCCGGGAAGTAGACGCTTCTCAGTCACCCATTCACCCTCTCGCTCTTTCTTTCACTCAATGGATTAAAGTCTCAATCCCAAGGGAGCGCTGAAGTGTGTTGAGGAGAGTGCTCCGTGAACGGTTTTTCTTTCTCCACTTCCACTCGCGGACTCGATAGGTATTACCCAACCGATTAGGCTGCTTCATCTCTATCAGGGGAATGGAAATGAGTGAGCTGACTGGTGGACCTAAACGTTTGATTAGTTTTTAAAGGGAGCTTAAAACCGAAGGTGGTTTCCGGCTGGTAAAGTGAACGGATTGGTGGTGTTTCATTACACTTCGTTGCAGTATTGGTGTTCGAGTGAAGTGATAACACACGATCGCACTCCATTTAATGCAGATCCTCGAACGGAACTTTTTCCAAAAACGAAGCGTTTATTTATTTTTAAAGGAGTTTTTTTAAATATCTAATAAGAGCATTAATCTTACCTCATCTGTGCGTGAGGCATGTCTGCGTTTACTTGGACCAATAAGTCCCGAAATCGAAACATTCAAGTGGTTTTAATATGAAGTTTGTTTAAAATTAATTTTTAAAAACCATAAAAAAACACTTTTTAACTTCGTGGATAGTGTCAGTTACACTAAGTAAGTGGATGTAATCGAAAATCGTGCTAAGGAAAACCATGACATCAGTACCTAGATGTTCTGGAATGTATTCTCACCACTGGGGACAATCAGTTGATGAAGAGCGAGTTTCCTAATGTTGCATGTAAAGGTGGTGCTAAATAAAACCGCAAAAAAATTCAAAGGGTTTCAAAATCCAATCACATTTTTTCAAGACTTTTCTAAATCCCTCCTCATACATTATTATATTGCTGTATTTTTCGAAGATGTACCTTCACTCTAAAAACATTAAATATTGTTAATCAGGTAAATTAACAATTTTACATAGTTATGATTTCCTGGTATTTACGTGGATACGATTATTAGCAATATTTGTGCATCGCACAGTTAATGTCATCCTTAATTCTAATAGTCAACGCAAGTAATTGAGGCGCACGTCTTTACGGTTGCGGTTACCTTTATTAAATACGCTAATTATATGAGCGGCAAATTTTACATCAACCACACTGTGATCCATTTGAATTGCAAAGAAAAAGAAGGAACAACGGGGAATGGTATAAGAGCATAAATATGCTTCTATCAAGTCATCACGTGTTGAAGGTGGCATTGCGACCAGTGGCGGTGGGGTGGTCATTTATTTCCCCAAAAAGGGTCCTCAAAAGGAGAACATCGATTAATGGAAATCATTTTTTATTTTGTTTGCATGTGCGTTGGGTTCATTATACGAAGGTTCCTTTAGCGGCCGCGGTTAACCCGATGGGTCTCCGAGACCCAACGTTGTTCTAATATTAGGTGCATACGCATTATCGACCTCCTGCTAATTGCGTTACCGTTCAATCTAAAATACCTCAGTGGTAGGGTAGGTGGGCAGGGCCCACTCTTATGGCTTGTAGCCCCGCTCTCGCCACTTATGCCTTAAGGAAGGTTATTACCAGCCAAGAATAATTGCGATGCATCGCATAATATGGTTACCAAAGGTGCTATTCTCAAAGATTGGAGAAGGATGGCGCTTGCCCAATTACGTTGGTGGTTTTTAATAATGACAAGTAGTTCATAGACTACCGCTTCCCATAAAGACTCAGGCATTATCATATATTGTAGCGGTTATCTTGGCGATCTTTTTATCGTGATTACATATATAAATTAACTAAAACGAAAATAAAATGCTAATGACGATGATAGCGAGGGACAGAATCATTTGAGAATATTTAATGGAAGGATTGAATACGCGATAGGAAAACCGATATTACTCATCATTAATTAAATATCGTAAAAAAGATAGAGTAATGAGAAAAGTATGCACTTCAACGGCTCGTAAATATTTTGTTTTAGCGAAAATAAATGACATTAAGATTATCCGGACAGTATAGATAAACTAAATATTATACTTAAAATATCTAATCAATTATTATTCGTATTAGTGGTAGTTTTTGTTTCAGTCATGCCTTGATGGACCTAAGTATCACATAATACTGTACTCCCGAGACCAAAGCAAATGACACAAAATATCGTCAAACCTCATCGTACATATTTTATTGCTACATTAAACATTGCTTGTACTGAAAAAAATGACTCTCGCCGTCCCATGGGAACTCAGTATTAACTCTTTTGCTTAGGCATTGAAATCTGATCAAGCAACGCATTGCAAAATGCGTATTTCGTCCATTCAAAACGAGAAAGGTCATCTAAAATTCCAAAATTGAAAAATTGTATAAGAAAGTCGTTATCAACACAAGGAACAGACATACTAGAGCCAAAACTTAAGCGTAAGTTATCCCGGGGTGAATTTTGAAAAGATCGTTTTGGCCCACAGGTTGTTTTCTACGCACGGGAAATATTTGCAATGAATTTTCGAAAATTTCGAGAATTTTTCATTGATTGAGAAGCGGCTGAAGGCGTACTTAAAAGTGATGAGGCTGAACTTATGTCTATTCCGGTCGTGGACCACGTGAACTTTTCAATGAATGCCACACTTTGCAAAGTGGGAGTAGAGTCAACTCAGTGGGAGGTATGATTTCACCGCGTCCACTCCAGGCATTTTCCCCCACGTCTCATCAGGCATTCCATTCTTTTCTTTATTTTAGCTTATTTTCTTTGCAGCCCTACTGGCTTTCACGAAATCATTGAAAGCATATTTGTTCTTGCATCGCTCTCGTGTCACCATGGTGAGCAATTTGTCTAAAATAAATTCGGTTCAATGGACCTGCCAAGTGAAATGGTCACTATGCTAATCCATATTGATGCTAGTTCACTAATTAATGAAGATAATTCAATTTAACTGAGAAGTATGTACATATAGCACATTACATTTTAAAGACTTTCATAATTACTTTATATGGTATCATTTGAATGATTACGATTTTATGGTACATTAATTCATAATTAGTTATCACCATGAATGTAGAAAAGTAGCGATAAACCTCTTAGCGTTCTTGTAGCCTCATTCAACTTTGATGCCAATAATTGAAATAAATTTCTAAGGAGAGTTTATTGGGGAGAAGAGTTAGGCCAAGCGTCAACTTATCCCCATAATTTAATCAGCCTACTCATTATCTTCCAATAAACTCCATCATTGTTGGTGATGGCTTGAATCTTGGAGCTCTCATAAACTTTTTGACGCACCGACTTTTGTAGCCCAAGGCTGCTTCCTCATTAAATCATAATCTGTCGCGTTATTTGGGGACGCAGCTTATTAGTAATATGAAAGATAAAATATATAACGATTTCATGTGACCATTTAATTTCAATAAAAATGTCACTTACATAATAAAGAGCCATCAATTTTCAGACATTAATGAGAAATGTGCCTTTTATATGTTCGCGTGGCATTGATAAAATAAAGAAAAAGAGTTTGGAGCCTTAATTTAACTATGCTTACCTTAAGCCCCTCCCTTCGGCATGTGAGACTAAATAACCCCAGGCATACTGTATGAGGCAAAATAAGTTTAGACAAACGGAAAAATTTACCCCGTAGTCCAAATTGACTCTATAAATTTCTCTAACTTATAGTGTATTTACCATTCCAAGGTACCACACGTACCGATGCGGTCAAAATTTTAATCTAAAAAGCTTTGAATTATTGCTCATAAGAATTGTGCTGTTTACTAATGCATTAAAAATTACTCATAGAATTGTATTAGAACTAAAAATACTAATTTTGTGTATTTATTGAATATTTGATTTATCGCTTTTTAACGATTGAACAGTGAACATGATACCATGACTTTTTCATTGACTGCATGAGAAGTGTTAGAAAGATTCAAATTCCTGCCGCCCCAGTAAAAGAGTATCAAGAGCCAAACCACTCGCTCAGGTGATTTTTTCCTCGAGATTTGCCATTGATATGCCCGATTTGGCTTCTCCATCATTGCGGCCTAAGTTTCATAATTCTCAATCAATTTTCTAAAAGCTATATTTCCTTGATGTAAAGAATGGGTTCCTTTATCAATTACTGCTACCCTTTTGTGCGTGCAATGTCAAAATAATATAACATTTCCCCTCCCCCCTACCTCGTTCTGCAGAGGAATTTAGCGAAAAAATATTTTCTCGGGACCTTAATGGAATTCAAGGGACGTCGTTCCCTTGACGACCCGTGTGCGACCTCTGAATTACGATGTTTTTAAGAGGGATGGGGAGAGGTCTAGTCTGGAATTTGTGGACGGGTAGCGCCGCTAGGTATTTGCGGCTGTGGGGTGCGGAGTGAAATTTTCCGTGAGAGGTTGTAGGCGGACGCGAGGGGCGGGATAAGGGAAAGAGTACAAGGTAGAGGATACGTTTGGCATTAAAGGGAGTGGACGCCTTTTCAAACTAACCCAACCAAGCGACTCCAGCGAATCTTTTCGGATTTCTCCCCGGGAACCCCTCTGCGCAGGAGAAAAAATTCTATCCCGCTACGTCCAAAAATTTCGTCCCTTTTGGGTCTAAATTATTTTTTTCCTTATTTAATCCACCGTTTCCGAAAAGGAGTCTTCCACCCTCAACTCCGTAATCCCTTCCCTTAAATCTCTTAATCCCCATTTCTTCGCCGCAACCTTTTTTTCCTTTTTTTCAGCCATCACTTTCCATACCCTTCTGTCGATACGAAAAAGTGGGAACTTCTGTTCACGCCCTGCGTCGCATTCCCGCCTATCTTAAAACGTTTCTGTGAGTTTTACGCCCTGCATGGTGCATGGATCCTAGCCTTTAAACTAAACACTATGGATGCAGAATATCTAATGGCGGTTTTATCATGATGAAATTGCTCGAATGGGAGATGCCTCTTTGATGTGTATTTCGTAGTGGTTATTATTCTTTAATATGGTCTTGTAATAAATGACTTCAGATATCAATAGTATTTGCAATGTCTTTTACACTGAGTAATGGGCCATGATTTGCTGTTAAGTAGTTCTATCTTATTTTGGAATGAATTTATTTTTTAGAGAGATCCACAATCTAAGAATAACAGAGTCATCGTATCGAAATCCTAAGTTTCACCCTCGGTCTTTCGGGTACTAAATCTTCCTGTGAAAATACAAAGCTCAAAAGTCAAAAGGGCCAGCTGACTTCAATGATGCGTGACCTTTACATACCGATGGAGCCCATCTAATGATAACAGCTCAACAAGCCTGGAATTAGAAGAGGTTGATACCCTCATCTAGTCCCTTCGGTTCACTTTTTAGATTTAAAATTTAATTTTCCCTCGTATCCAAATGAAATACGCGTTCCGAGGCACATCAAACGTCATGAAGATTTCCATTTTATTTTTTACCGTGTGTTTATGATAAATTATTCTATTGTAATTATTTGAGTAGACAACTCCAAAATCTATCTCACTTATATAATTTTCTCCAAGAGCATTTGAATTTTATATTAAAGAAACCATTGATATAAAATAAATTTAATAGATTTTGGTAAACATCAATAAACGGTATGGCTCTATTCTCAAGGTCCATCTATGATATTATCTTTATATTTGCTCGTAACATTAAGTTTGATCAAGTTATGAAACTTTAAAGTGAATAGAAACTAATAAAGCCAATGACTGCAGTTACACAGCAGGGAGAAACTGAAACCTGTACCACAGGTTTCTTCGTGACTTTTTACATTCGAAGCAAAATAGAAAAGCACTTTTGATTTATTACATTTGGCAAGAAAAAATCTGATTGCACCAATACATTGAACTATATATATATTAGATGTATTAAGGCATCTTTCAAAAAGCGAAAATGTTATTAACGGAGAAATTACTTTGCTAACTATTTCAAATTTCTCCACTCCGCGCTTGGATTGTAAATCTACCAAAATCTTGTATTCTCTATTCTACAATGCTAAGAATTTCGCTCAATATAAAAGTCTAATTCATGGTAATTAGGTGAGGCTAGAGGTATGTCTGTATAGAATCTCCATCATTTTATGAAATGGCTTATCGAATTTACCCTAAGTGTTTGTAATTATAGAATTGATTCAAAAAGAGTTTGAATTAGGCCATATCTCAATTCAAGATACTATTTATTTGCTGAAAACCGACATACCGATATACTCATAAAATATCTTCATCATGACATGACAAACTGGGTCTTCATTAAATAAATTTTTCGAAAAATTTCAAGTGTGTCAAAATTCGGTCACTTTCCATAAGACCAAAAGGGCATTTATTTAAATTAAATCATGTGCATGATAATGAATGAAAATTATTCCCCGAAGGCATAAATAATGAGTCACATACAATAACCTACGTTTCTTGGAAGAACGGAATAATTTTTGTTTTCACTTTTCAGTGGTCGCCAATTAATCGGAGTGAAGCAAACTTGTAAAACATGTAGGCCTTGAAAAGTACTAGATGTCATATTCCAAGGATAAAATGAAGCATTTGACACAAACAAATTTTACTTCCCCCATTCAGCCTTTTGTTTATTTTGTGAACTAGCTCTTTAATATTTATCTTGAGGTGAACAGCAAATCACCTCTTATACTCTTAAAGACTTCCTTAAAATGTATTACACAAGCAAAAAATCATCTTAAATATGGTAATTAACTTTTCTTTAACTATAATTCTTTGAATTGATAATAGTGTAGATTTTTCGGATACCTACCATGGAAAAGTTTAAATCGATTTACATGATCATTTTTCTATCATGAAATTCCTCGATCACATCCGATATATTCTTTGTCTACCTTATCTTCCCCCAATTTATCTCTTTCTTATCTTCTATTTTTCACCTTTGCACCTTCATTTCTCTTACTATATCCACCCTGCTCTCAGGTTTTCAGTCTGTCTCCATCCTATACACGTTAGAATAACGTACCACTAGCAAGGACAAGAGACACCTTTTTCTCCTCAACCCATCCCAGACGAATATAAATAACCTTTGCGCTCCTTTGCTCTCAACTCCAACTCCACTCAGCCCGCTTCTTTAACATCTTTTCAGCGTACTCCTCCTCCCACTTTACCCCACATTCCCACTCCAAATCCTCTCCTCCCGTCCAAGCCCACCCTTATGCCATTAATCTTCTCGTATTCGTCCTCACAGATTCCTATTATTTGGTCACGAACGGAGAACTTAGTTTTCTATAGATTTGATGACCACGGTTCATAAGCTTTCGGGTGTTTTATTTCGTCTTCTTGCATGCATATATCTATCATATATCTCTCGATAAAAGGATTCTAAATGTCATCATTTTTAGTTCACGGCTCGGAAAAAATTCCGAATTGCAAGAAAATGAGTTTCGAAATACCATGCTTTGTTCCGATTTTATCGCACGTTCATTTGTTATTTAACGCATTAAGATAAAGAGTGGGAATGATTCTTTAATTCGAATGACTTCATTAAATGTTTTGAAAAGACGGTAACTATAGAATAAATTCGCATATGTCGTGTTAAGAGGAAATGGATAGAAATTCACTAAAAGGATGAACAAAATATTGATAAACAGATCAGAGTATCAACGTTATTAGAAAAGCTACGCTGGAAATCATTCACGGAGTGAAGGTTAATTTACAGATTAAATCTTTTGCGCAAATTTTAAGGATGTCTCTTTATCAGTGATGTTGAAAATGTATTTTTAGCCTCATCGTACTACGGTAGGAGAGATCATGCTAAAAATATGAGAGAGATTAAGTGTAGAATATATATATATTTAAGATCCCATTTTTTCCACGAATGAAAAGCAGGTTTCATATCTCCACATGGGGAAACGTCCAGTGGATTACTTAGTCCGTTAGCTGAAGAGAGACCACAACTTAGACCATTGCAGTATAATAATTTCTCAGGGCTTGAATCATGTATTTATGCAGGTTATTTTATTTCTATTCTTTCAAATTTATACCTAGCAAGCACAATAGTCAATTTGTGCATTATTTGCAAATGTATTTGTAATTTTATTGATTTTTTCGACAGTGAATGTTAAAAGCCTATCCAATGAGCTCCGGATTCCAATATTTATGCTTAAATTCCTTCAATATATTCGATTTTTCTACTTTTATGTTTAATATAATATTGCTTTTTTGACGGCATAACAATAAAATATTTGTGAGAAAATGATCTGAAACAAAATAATTATTACACTTGAGTTAACATCAGTGGAGTCGTCAATTTACGAGTAGTTAAATAAATATCCTTCATTTGGGTTCATTTCATAAATAACCAAAATTCAAACCTCGTTCATATTGGATAATCATGACAATTTATCTGAAGTGAAAAGAATTTGGATTCTCATTTCGATACCATTGATGTTTTCAAACAAGCTAATTTTTCTGAATAAAAAATATATTTCAATGTTAAGTCCAGGACACTTACCAATATTGCACAGGTATCACAATCCTTTTTTAAATGATATTCTCATTTTCACGATCAAGAATGTCTTAAATTTAGCATGCTTTCAAGCAATTCACATTTATTTATGTCACATACGCATCTTAAATGCAACAATTTTCCTTCGTAGAGAAATGAACAAACATCATGTTTATGAAAAAAATTTTACTTTAGAAAGAGATAATCTGAGAAAAGATAAGGCACACAAAGAAAAAATCGGATGTGATCGAGGAATTTAGTGATACAAAAATGGATTATGTCAATCGTTTTAAACTTTTCCATGGCACGTATCCGAAGAATCTACACCATTATTAATGCAAATAATTATGGTAAAAGGTAAAATCAAAGATTTTACCTTTTACCATAATTGGACGTGAAATGTTTGAACTAGGCTCACGGTCGTATGAAGTCATTCAGATTTTGGTCTCTATTGTGGGATTTCACTGATAAATGTGACTGAATTGCCTTCTAAATTCTGTATTACTAAACCTATGGTTTATCCGTTAGGTATATGTACCTAATGGTTAGTTAAAATTTCCAGGATTCCATTCGCATTGCCAAATTCAATGCATTTTTGAACAATTTCGTCTTGTCCTTTCGATTTTACCTAACAATAGGATTTTCCACCGCCGCTTGCCCTACACCAGTCCATGTTCCCACGCATTGCTCATTCCGTCCCCATCCCAATTTCCCTACTTTCGTCTCCCCTACCCTCCCATCTCCCCAACATTTTTCTCCGAAGCTCACACACCACCTTTCACTCAACTCCCGTCCAATCCATCCCTTATTCCCCCCGCCTCCTCGCCCCGTCCCCTTCGCCCTCTCCCGCCACGGCAGCCAATCCACATTAATCCTCAATCCTTTCTCCGGCTACTTGGTCCCTTGCCCGAGAGTCTCTTTTGTGTCGTCTTAATCCGAGTAGGATCCTCCCCTTCCTATCCCTCCCTCTCCTCTTTCTCTCCCTATCCCTCACCCTCTTTCTTTTCTCCGTTCTTCCTCCTCCCCTTCCGACTCCTGGCGAGGGAGTCTAAAATTTTCGTCGGCTTTCCTTTCATTTATTTTTTGTTTCCGTCCCATTCTATTTTGTATCACGGTGTCCTCTCGCCCATATGTTGCTCTCCGTCGGAAGGATACGATCCAACGGAGGAGAGGGCGACCTCAGTCAAACGGTAACATTTTGCGTTTTTAACGCTTGTCTCCTCACGATTCTGATTTTTATGGAGTGAAGTAGCATGTTTTCCGAGCTAATCCAATAATGCTCTATTCAGAAGAGATTTCACAAATAATGGAGATTGAAAGACCTGGGTGTGTACAATGAAACTCTTTGAGCTTTACTTTCCCCTTGAAAAATCGTCCATTGTAGTCAAATTTTGCACCCCAACGCCTACTGCGTCTCGAGGAGCTTATACGCGTGTACGGAGAAATACGTCACAAAGGGCGTCATTTCCTTCGACACCTCACAGATGAAATAATCTATAACAGACTCTAAAGGTGTACGATTTTCAAACATATTTTGAACTTTTTAAACATATTTTTCCAGCCATAAAAAGATTATTTTTTCCAAATTTTACACCTAAGAGTTTTATGCGGAGAAGCAGAGCAGCTTTTACGAAGAAATTTCGACGACAACATTCGCTGCTTCACTCGAAAACAATTTTTCTTTAACAGGTTCGTTAAAAATTTTCGGAAAGATTCTTTTAAAAGTTTGGTACAATAGGCGCCATGAGGAGTGACATACACTGTGGTCACAATTCCGTCCCAAAACCTGATATGCTGATCGGCAACAAGTCTTGTGGCACCAAATTCAACAGCTATAGGAGGGGGGAAGGCTTTTCACTTGAGGTGTGATCATGGGAAAATACGAGCTAATTATATTTGAAATAATATTTTTTGGCTATAGTTGAAAAGAACTACCTAAAAACGGTTAAAATTTAGGAATTATTAACTAAAAGCACCTTTAATTACATATTTTAATGTTCGTTAGCGATGTTTTCGAGTAATTTGGTCACGAAATGATTCAGGGAAATGGGATGAATAGTATTTCAGTGCTTTTTTAGTACGTTTGTGAGAAGACTTGACACGGTGTTTGGGCGTATGACCAGATATTTAATTGTATGCCTAATTTTAACAAAGCTGCCCGACTAATCCTTGTATTTGAAAACCTTCTTACAGGAAAAAGTACCCAAGAGGAGGAAATTATTGTTGCATTAGGAGCAACTTACTATTGGAAAAAGATAGATTCGTTAGAAGGAGTGAATAGAGAAAAAGACATGTATATGCAGGCTGAAGGTTAGTAAAGGCTTTAAAATCCAGCGTAGCGCTCAATAAAAATGAAATCTGATCTTTTTGTCAAGATGATGAGCGTAGACTGGAGTCTTTTGGAATTTTTGTTCGGAGGAGAGTAGAGAATATTATTTGGGTGGAAGGGAAGACTAATCACATGTCTTCAATATGGTGGGATAAGAAAAGAAATTTCTGGGTGAAATTCAAAGAAAAAGTAAGAATCGATTAAAATTAATGAGAGCTAGTGGGATGCTAAAGGTCGTAATAAAAGGGAGAATACAAGTAAGTGGGGAAGATTATATAAGAGGAAAGGCATTTTGAACGTAAATAAGGTGGTAGAAAATATAACGAACTGAAGAAGAAAGTTATTCTTGGCCAACGAAGACAGTTCAAAATAGACATTAGCGACCTTTCAGATTCTACCTTGGAATGGTAAATGGGAAATAATGGTATAAGTCAAATAAATACTATAGTTAAATGGTTTTTCAATGAACACATGTGATGATTCAAGATCTAATGTAGAATATTATATTCTAAATATTAATATAATATATCTCATTGGTATAAAATAATTTCTCGTGACGATACACCTTTAAAAATATTTAAAAAATTTCATTACAAATTTTTTATATAAACTCGTATTTCATAGACTTTAAGTGACCCGAAAAACATGTTTCTGTAGATCAACTTGTATGCCCTGAAGTACTGAAGTTCCAAATAATTGCCTTAATTTGGTTTCTGTCCTTTCTTCACACGTCTTTCTAGGCGATAATGAGTCACGGTGTCCCCTGAATAACGCAGTTTCATCCCTTCTTCGGTCTTCCCTCGACCCCGTAACCCTCTCACCCACCGTCTTTCTCCCCCATCCCTCTCGGCCTCACGGTGCAATCACTCTCACTCCGCCAGCCCCCTGGCCCCATTCCCCCTTACCTCAAAAACCTTCCTCCTCCGTCCCCTCCCTCTTCATGTCACAGAGGAGCCTCTCTCTTCCTTCCGCACTCCACCACCCCCTCCCCCAACCTCCGGGCAACGAAGATGTTAGGGGATTGTGATGAGGAGGTTGGGGTGAGGGAGGAGACGAGAACGGGACTGGAGACTCTCTCCGTGAGACATGAGACAAGTTGGCGGTTTTGTGTTGAAGGGAGAGCGGGAAGAGGAAGATGGGACTCGGAGGAAGAGGGCGAGTAGGATGGGAGAGAAGGCGGTCGGTCTTGAGGGATAAAACTGGAAGGGGTTTGGGGAGGACTGCTCTGCCAATTTCAAGGCTGTGGGATGGCGGAGTGTAAGGTTAAAAGGTACGGGAGGTCGGGTGTTTGCGGATGGGGGAAGTTTTCCGGCCAAATGAGGAGGTAGCTGCGTTCAGCGAAGGACAATGCGGGAGGGGAAAGTGAGGAAGAGCACGCTCTGTCACCCCTAAAATGAGAAAAAGCAGTGTAAAATGCGGCCCTTTGCACGCGGACAGACCGGCAAGGAAAAATCGTGTGACTCCATCGTCATGGTGAATATGCAACGCCTGTTGGATACGTGAAGAATCATTTATCTAATAATATGAGGCTAATATTAGGTACAATCCATAGTGCGGAGAAATGTATGAAAGGTTATGCGACGAGTTCGAAAGGAGATGTCACGTGAAATATTCTGAGGTCTCCAGTTATCTAGATTACTCAGTGTACTATTTTTTCTGCTGGTTAACAAATAAATATCGCTACTTTAATGGTAGTGTTTATAAAACCGACAGATCAATCCACACCATTCTTAAATTCTTGGTTAAAGTGTATTCAGTAGAACTTAAATGTTAAACTTGAATTACAATTAATTTCGATCGTTTCCAATTCTTTTATATTCTGGATATTTACAGCAGGTAGCTGAATATCATCTTTATATTTTTGCCAATCATTATTGAAAACCTAATCTACGAGGTTTGCTAATTATATTTCGAGCCTTGACAACACTAAGTGCTTTGGACGCCATCTGACGTTTACAAATTAAAGTTAAACCCTTTAAACTCTTAACTATCTTCAACACATTTTGTCGTTTTATCATAACTTGTGTTCTTCACAGTGACTCGAAAATTTTGTCTCAGCAAAAAATGGAGTTAACTCGTGAACTCTTCCGTAAAATAATTTTTTTCGAGATTTGACGTGAAGTACCCAGATAGGGGTATATCGATCAACTTACTTCCACTTTTGGCGATGAAGCCCCATTCTTTGTCACCGTGAAACGTTGGTATAACGAATTCCATCATGATCGCCGTTCGCTCAGCGACGAAAGTCGTGAAGGTCGTCCAAAATCATTTGCTGTGCCAGAAAACATTGTTGCTGTGCAAGACCTAGTAAAGACAGATCATCATGTGACTTATCGTGAGATTGAGGCATCTTTGGGAATTAGTATGACGAGTATCAATACGATATTGCATGAACATTTAGCTGCGAGAAACATTTGTTCGCGTTGGATGCCGCATAATTTGACAAATCTCAATACGAGGCTCGTGTCAATTGGTGCAAATAAATATTCAACAAATACAGTCCTGGTGTATCAAAAGCGGTGCATAACATCAACACAGGTGACGAATCTTGCATCTATGCATATGATCCGGACACAAAATAGCAATCCACTGTATGGGTCTTCCAAAACGAGCCAATTCCGACAAAATTGATTCGTGCACGAGACACATCGAAGCAAATGATCGCCTGTTTCTTAGGAATAACTGGGCATGTTCCGACCGTACCTTTAGAGCAACGAAAAACCGTGAATTCTGAATGGTACATGAGCATTTGCTTGCCATAAGTGCTTGGTGAAATATGGAAAAAGCAGTGGCCAAGAAAGATCATTCTTCATGATGAAAATGCAAGCTTCCAGAGATCAGCTGAAACAATTACTTGTTTCACTGGCAAAAACGCCTAATTTATGGGTTCGTACTTCGTACGGCTTCGTACAGTCCTGATTTCGTACCAAATGACTTCTTTTTATTTCGGCTTATCAAGGAAAAATTGAAAGGCCAATGTTTTTCGGCGCCTGAAGAAGCCGTTGATGCCTTCAAAATCCACGGTTTTGGAGGTACCTCAATCGGAGTAGAAACGTGTTAAGAAAATTGGTTCAAGCACATGCAAAAGTGTATTGAATATTATAGAGAACACATCGAAAACCGTAAAAGCCATTTTTTTTATTGTTAGGCTAAATATACAAATAAAGACCCTCGTATTTTTTGATGTGAGATGAACAAGGTGAGATGAAGTGTAAATGTTTTGTTATTTTCGTTCCTAATATTCCTTATGACGGAATTAGAAAAAATATCTTCCTCTTAAAACAAACTTTTCAACTGGAAGTTAGTCCTGATTTTGAAGCTGGGTTCACGGCTGTCTTTCCATCTATTTGGTGGTCTTCTTAGTCTTTTACCATGAGGGATGCTATCTGTTGCAACGCGTGGGAGTTTCTTGCCTTCCATGGAGTGTAACGCTCAATGCTGTCTTCTGGATTCTACCAGCACGTGCATTCCAGTATCTCCTCCGCTCTCTTGTACTCCGTACAACTTTGTTTGCGTTTGCATTAAAATAATTTAGGGTGATTGTTTAATAATCAAGGGTTACCATATTTATGTTACCTCAGGGAACCGAAATGGAAGCATGATGTTGAAAATTTATTTTTCGATTAAAAGGTGTAAAATTAATTAATTCATCAATAAATGGTTCATGAAAAATGTTTAAAAGTTAACCTCGTCATGCTGTTTTATTTCTGTTACCGTCTTTCTTTTCCCAATTCCATCTACTTCCCGCTACATTTTATTCCGTAAGCATCCAGTATCCTTCCCTGGACCTCTCTTCCCATCTCAACACTTTCACCTCTTTTCTTAAACACCAGATAGTAACTTAGCTCTATCTAGTGCTCTCTTGCCTTCTTATATCTGTTCTTGACATTATTTGTTAACTTTTCATGGTATATGTCAGCCAATGTAAAAAGCCTTTGTGTCGTTTTTGCCCGCTTTGTTAAACAAATAAGCGTACCACAAGGCTAAATAATAAGGCTAATAATTCTAAGTAAATGCTACTATTTCCACTATTCTGCCGATGGAGAGGAATTTATGATATTTCATAGCACGTAAATCCGGTGGTTCTTACCTCAACTTAGTGAAATGCTTTCATAGTTATGAGAAGAGGTAATTCTATATTTTAGGGACTTTTATGTAAGATCAGCGGTTTAATAAAATATCATTCCTTCATTTCCATTTATTCATATTTTATTCATTGTATTTGTCTCATGTTAATACGATAGTCGAGTAGATTGAAAATAGTCCTTAAAATTGGGTTGAGTGACATTGCAGGTCATAAAAGGTTTAACACTTACCCCTTTCTTTTTGATTATCCATCGCTTAGATACATTGTTTTCGGATATTAATCAAATAAAAAACAATTAAGATGTTGCTTGAACGAAAAATTATTGCAGGGGAACATGCTTGAACATTGAAAAAAAGGGGAAAATGGAGTAAGGACCAGAAAAGTGACGACCCAAAAGTAAGAGAGGAGGTTGAATGTGGAGAAAGGGATGAGAAATTCGGAGATAGAGGGTAACCGGGGTATGGAAGAAAGTGTGTGGAATGGGCAGGAGGGAGGAGTTGGATGGTTAAACCATAGGATGGGGAGGAGCTGTTGAGTGGAATGGGACAAAGGGGAAGAAAAGGGAGATAATGGCAGATAGGGGGGCTTAGTTGCGAAGGTAATAAGAGACACTATAATTGGATGGGATAGCAGGTGTTCACTCCATGGAAACAACACAAATTCTAGAAGGAGACACTTCATCACGAAGGAGAGAGGAGAGGGAAATATCTTTCTATCCTCCACTCACCCTCTCTGGCAGAAGTGGATGCTTCAGAATGTTAGCCCTTTGGCCATCCTTTTTTATTCATCCGAGCAATGAAATAAGTTGGGACGATTTGGTCAAAAAAGAAAATGTGTTAACATATAAATATATATAAAAAATATATATTTTTATGAATACACACACATATAAAAAACACACACACATATAAAAACATATAAACATGTTACACACAAATATATATATATGGGTCGCGGTGGTCCAGTAGATAGAGCGTTGCGCCCGGGTTCGATTCACGGGAAAGGTACTCTGGGCACCTGCACAATACATATATTTTAAAATATATATTTTTTATACATTTATTTATATGTTTTATTAATTCGATCGATTCAATTATAAAATAGTTTATAGAAAAATATATATTTGTATATATTTATATGTTTATAACTTATGTGAAAGTCTCCCTTTCTTCTACTATCACTGGAGAAAGGCTCTAGACCACCAAAAGTTCTGAAACTGGTGTTTCTTCTCTCTTTTGTAAATTTCTGTATTTTTTCAGTTCGCCAGTGCCATTTTGATATATATATATATATATATATATATATATATATATATATATATATATATATATATATATATATATATATATATATATATATATATCAGCGGGTCGCGGTGGTCCAGTGGGTAGAGCGTTGGACTACTGACCGGAGGGTCCCAGGTTCGATTCCCGGGCGAGGCACTTTGGGCACCTGCAGCTCCACCCAAGCTAGTTGATTTTTCGGGTACCAGATCTTCCTGGGAAACCATAACCGGCACAGGGAAAGAACTGGCCCCCCTACCCTGATGTGTGAATATTCACACGCCGTCGGGCTTGGTACATGGGTTAGCTTAGTTACCATCACCTACTAAACCGACCTTCGGGTTGATTACTGTGTTTATGGTTTATATATATATCACGTACTATATATATGGATGAGAGAAGAAGATGGAAAAATGTAAACACAGAGTTAGGCAAAATGAAGTACAAAGAGTTAAACAATAAATTGAGAAAGGCCACAAATAAAACAAAATAAGACGCAAAATGGTGGAAAACGCAATGCGAGGATATGGAAAATTTACAGAAGAAGGGTGAAATTAGTGCTCTATACAGCAAGATTAAGTTATTATCGGGAAGTAAGAAGGCAAGATCTGTGCTAACAGTTAAATATAAATGGGGTAAGATAATAGTTGAACCAGGAAAAATGCAAGAGAGATGGAAGGAATATATAGGTTTAGGTCAGAAATCCTTTATTCTTCGGACACTGAATTTTCTCTAATTTATCCTGAAGATTTCTAATAGTGAGTTTCTTAAAAGTCACTTCTACTCACACCAAAGGGAGCGCAATACCATGTCATGAGGTCAGAGGTTAACCTCTAATAGCCCTCATCTCTTTTTTCCCTCTGCGGTTGAGGATAATTAAATGGTGCAGAGATTTTTTACTCATCATTGGCATTTAAAAAGTTTTTTTATCGTGGCTTTAACCAAAAATGCTGATGAATGTAAACACAACACATTTTATTAAAGAGCCTACATTTTATTCAGAGCATAAATACATACATTTTGGCACAACACAGAAATTTACTATGGAATTATACCCTAGCATTATTTTTCATTACATTTTTGGATCGAAAATTCGAGCATCCAAAAAAGAGATATGCATATTTTTTTAAGGAATACTATATATAATATGACATATTATTCCTCTATTTAGGGCTGGGCGTAAAAAATAATATGATTGTATACTTAATGAACATTTGGGCATCTTTTAAACATATAAGTGGTAAAAAAATTAGACAAGCAAGGTTACACATAGATAGAGAATAATACGCAAATAAGAATAGCTTAGGTCAACGTACACTCGGCGATGAGTTTGGCAGGGAATTAATGGAAATAAAATAAAAGAAGGCCTTGGAGAAAGAAAAAGTTTCTGCTGAACTACTTAAAGGTTTAGGATAAGATGGGAGGAAGTGTATATGGACTAGTTCGGAGAATCTATGAGGAAGGAATCGGGTCGGAAGACTTTCTGAGATCAGTGTTGGTTCTTATTCCGAAGAAGGTTAAGACTACATCATGTGAGGACTACAGGACAATAAGTTTGATTTTATGTACCTTTTTTATTTTATGCCCTGATTGTATTCTACATTCCTCTCGGTTATTGATCTCATTACTGCAATGATATCACGCGTGCCCCCCCTTCCTAAACATAAACTGACTATCCCCTAAGTAATCATTTTCCTTACCCTCTACCTTTTTGCTGATGATCCTAAAAACAACAAGCTACGTGGGATATCAAACTTGTTGTTCTGCAATCCTTACATAATATAGCCATTATCTTTTTTGGAATAGGAACTAACACTGATCTCACAAAGTCTTTCGGCTATTGTCCATCCCTCATAAGACACATTTTCTTTCAATGCCTAGGCTCTTTACCATACAGTTCTTTTATGTAGTTCTTCCATCTCTCTTGGATATTTTCTATTTTAACTTTTCTTTTATCCGAATTATCTTCAACTGTTAGGAATAATTTTCCCTTCTTACTTCTGGTGGTGTTTCAATCTACTTGTGTGGCGCAAAATTTTCATCCTTCCTCTGAAAACTTTCCATATCCTCGCACTGTGCCTTCCATCAAGTTACTTGTGCTTTATTGTCATGTGCTATTGTGTCACCCGTCTCGAATTATTATTTATCTTTTAGTACTACCTCTTGCCTAACACAGTGTGTACATTCTTTCATTTTCTTCCCTCATCTATCTTTGTAATCATCTCATCCGTGATTGACGGTATCCTGGTTATTTTTCTATTAACGTTTCCCATAGTTTAATTAAAATTGACAATTTTCCACAAAATAATTTTTTTATTAATAAGTCCGGTTTCAATGTACATACATCTTCTGGTTGATGTAGAAGATGATGTAGTTACATCGAAACCAGTCGTATTAATAAAAAATTTTATATTGTGGAAAATTGCCAATTTTAATTCATCAAGATATTCCACCGTATCACGCCTGAAACGTCTCTTTTTATTTTTTCTCATAGTTTCTTAGCCATTTTCCTTACATTTCAAGTTCCTATTCATTTTAATTTAGTCTTTTTCTCCTGCGTATTCTATTCTGCTGCTATCGGTTTTCCCACGTAAGAGTCTCGTAAGATGATGACCGTGGAAGCCTTGCCTCTCCTGCTGGCAGGCGTGGCACACGGTCGATTGGGCCGAGTCCCGCAGTTGCAAGGACTCATGTTTTCAATATTGTCCTTCATGATATTCTTGAGATTAATAGTTTACGTTGTTTCCTTTTGCCTTCCTCAATAGTGTTTTAAACAGGACACCATCAATAAATGGCCGCCCCACTGGGGTCAAACCCCTTTGCACCTGTCTCACTGAGGAACAGACGCTGCACGGACTACCTTTCGCCTTGCTCCTTACCTTCGGCCTATCTGGCATGGGTGACCATAGCTGGAGCAATTATCGTTTCTCCCGCCAGCACAGCTCAAGGGGTCATCAGGGCGCACAAACCCTTCCACCACGGCATCGTTGTAGTTCATGCGAGGGATCGTCCCAATTAACGCCTCTTTATTTCATTTCCTTAACCGTCTTTCCTTTGTAACCTTTTTAATCTTACTTCAACATTCATTGTTAAAAATTATTTTCTGTTTCCGCATTCATTAACTGGAAAGTGTGTGAACTGATGAAGCTGTTTCTAAATACGTACCAATCCGTAATTAAACCTAAATATTTTTTTTCTAATTCCCTGGGCAATATTCATACAATATACACATATATGTAAAAACGTCTTTCCATCTATAACAACACATTTTCTGAATTTACGGTCCTCGACATGGTTCGGACATTGAAATTCCCTATTCATACTGGTTATACGAGTGCTGATTTTTGTCAAAATTGAGCTATTTTGGTACGAGTTTCGCGGCGACCCGTGTCATGCCCAAATCATTGGTTAAAATCGAATAGCACGAGCCAATCGATCTTTTTAGGTTCTCTGCAACTTCTCAAACGATGATTCGACAATTAATCAATACTATTTTCTTCAATTCATCAATGTTTTCGTCTTTTGTTGACGTGATCGGGCCTCCGGCACGATCTTCGTCGTTCACATTTTCTCGGCTCTCTGAGAGCATTGAACCAGAGATAAACGTCCCTTTGGCCCAAGGTAGCTTCTCCATATGCCACAGTAAAAATTCCGAATGCCTCCGCGCTCTTAATGTCGTTTTTCACAGAAAATTTAAAACAGATTCTTTGATCCATTTTTCGAAACAGGCAAACATCGAAGACAAGCAAAAACACAATCCAGTAAAACAGCTGTCAACAATTAACTGAACATTCAAAATGGCCGAACTTCTCGGCATAGGTGAGAGACTTATAATATGTTTCAACATAACGCCACAAGAAATCGAAAATCAAGTATGCGTAACCCGCGGAAATTCGAAATTCATGACACTTTTTGACCAGAACTCCTATATTCTTATGTCTTTTGCGTGCTTCTGCGCTCTATTCTGCTTGGCAAAGAATATGCCAAGATAACGGATGCAGATTTTCTGCCTATCCCAACGCAGAGTACGACGCGGCCCACAGAAACGGTCTTCGTTGTTGCCAGAATCCGTGCTCTGATCTATGCATATCATGGTAGAATGGGATATTTGTTGGAAATTGATCCCATTGCCATATTAAATAGCATTTTAAACGTAGTACCATAACTCAAAGGGACACTCCACTGAGTTCAAAAACATTTCCAACTGCCTTCATGAAGTTGCTGCAAAGGTTTGCGTGAACTACCAGTCTTCTAGGGAACTGCTTTTTCACCTAACTGGCATTGGTGACCCTATCAAGACCAGTTATCACTGCACCCACCAGCATAGCTCTAGTTCTCGTCAGAACGCCCCAGCTCTTGGCTGCTAATGACCAAGTAGAGTTTCTTCTGAGATATAGTATCCAAAAACCATTCATGAAAGGGAGCAAACTTGCTCTCTGATAGGCTGATCAACGAATCTGGTATCCAATGACTGTATCTTATTTTATGTTGAGAATTTTTCTTTTTCTCGTTTATCATTGTTTAACGTCGATGCTTACAGTCTGATTTGTTCTTTACAGTGACAATGGAACATTAAATTCTTCGAGAAAAATCAATATGAAGGTTTTTGTCCCTGCACTATATCATGTGCTATTAGGTAACTATTTAAGTACTGTAAGAGATGTAGAAGTCTAAATAGACATGTGCCCTATACTCGAGGAAAATGGGATCTCTGAAAATACCCTACCATTAAAGCACTTAAAATTAACGTGTTTTTAACTATTATTACAGTTAGGTAGAAAAACGTTTAATTGCTGACGCCAAGATGTAAGTATGAGGTTAAATGACCCTTTCAGGACTTTGTGGCTTTTTTCCAAGGAGGGAAATACTATTCGGTGAGAGATATTGGCAAATATTTTGTATTTCTGGCGCTTTATCCTTAAGCCTAGTACTAATATCTTTCACTAATTTCAGTACTTATTAATCATTCAAAAAACATGCCACCCGTGCAATGAAAGAAGATACTTTGATTTTCCAAGTAGAATATTTTTACTATGACCTCGGTTTCGTAACAGCGTCACATTCTCATCTGAAAGTGTTTTCTTTCATCATGAATGATTTCCACCATGTTACGTCTGAAACTACGTCATGCTACGCACACATTTGATCTATGAACAAGGTTTTTAATTTTTAATAGTTGTGTTAACATCAATTTATATTTTTTGACAATAGGGGTGCATAGACAAGGTTTGTTACATATTGTGAACAATAAGTAACTTTATGAAACTACAGTGTGCGGCGCTTAAATATGGACAAATTTCAATTTGAATTTCCCGCCATATCATAGTTCCACTAAAGGTCACGATTGGCGTTCTTGAAAGCTATAGGCATCGAGTAACTAGTCATAACCTCTAATTTACCGAGATGTTAAGTACAAGCGCGTAGTGCAATCAAAGGGCCGCTATAATTGAAAGTGTTCGCGCTGGGCTTCGGTTCTTCGGG
Source organism: Hetaerina titia (assembly GCA_037158775.1). NCBI lineage: Eukaryota > Metazoa > Arthropoda > Insecta > Odonata > Calopterygidae > Hetaerina > Hetaerina titia. The sequence continues at coordinate 85,163,366 of CM073777.1, read as the reverse complement.
TACCCCAGATCAACTCTTTACGATATTGTGGCTAAGTATAATGCTTCGGAGAAGTCTGGAAATAATTTCGGTAACCCGACGAAGAATTTTCATTCGAGAAAAAGCGTATTTGTCTGGGTTTAAGCGCAGCACCCTGAATGTGTGCTGAAATCTGTAATTTAACAAAACTATTTTTTTTTTTAAATTTAATGGCAGTGGTAGCCTAGGAGTGGCGAATCCGAACACAATGTAGTGGGTCTCCGGTTCAAATTTTGGTAATGCCAAAGGCATTTTACCTTTTGAAAAAATCATTGTCTGATTTTTCCCGAAATGAAAAAATATAAAATATAACACCTGGGCCAAAAACTACGCTTCATGACCGTTGAGAGGCAATAGTTGAATGAGAAGGTATTTCAGGCAATTATCAAACTGATCTTCCGGATATCATCTGGCATATCTTCGGATGGGAGTAATGTCTAAGGAATCTGTTAAATTACAGCGATGGAAAAAGGAAACTACCGCATTAGATCCAATAAACAACGCAGCCTTGAATGCAAAATCGCTTGATATCATTCCACTCGGTAAAACTAAGAGAAGAACGGAATACATTGGTCCTCGGAAAGCGTTGGGAAGGTAGCTTGTGACAATCAAATATCTCTCATTTTCCGGTGTTTGAATACTTTATATAAATTCCGTGAAATACTATATTCTTTTGATTAATACCCTCGGCTTTCTTTTTAAGATTTTGTCACAATATTTCTAATTATTATAACTTATCTCCAATGATCTTAATTATCTCTATGAGTGAATACCAAATGCTAAACTCTTTTATCGCAGAAAGTATTAATATGTACTAGACAAATAAATATGTACATGCATCTGATAAAAAAGTTTTCGTCGAAACGAATCGCATGCTGCCATTCAGAAATAATCTAGGGGAGGATTGGTACGTCGCACGTCTCCTTCATTTGTCCTTCCACCATTGTGGTCTAAATTTCACCAGAGTGAAATACTTTATCTTGTTCCCCTTCCCGCCCTTGTTCTGCTGCCTACTGCTATCTCTCTTTGCCATTTATCCCTCATTCTTTTGCCAGACATCTTGTCTTCCCGACTTTCCGTTTTCGCCAAGCGTCCCCGAGGTCCCTCCAACAAAATACGTTTTCGTCCCGCTCTTATCTTTATCCGTCCCTCACTCTTTCTAACCCACATTTTCCATCCGTTTCTGTTTCCTCTTCCTCCAGCGCCGCACCCCTACACACTCACTCCACCGTCTCCTCTTGTCACGCCCCCGCCCCACAACTCCCTCCCCCCCAACACGCTGGATGACCCGCTCCGACCAGGGGGAGGAGAGACGGAGAGTGGGGAGCTTAAAGGAGAGGGAGCTGGGGTCGGGAGCAGCGGAAAGTATATTCAAAGCTGCGAATGAGGAGGGGGCTATTTTTTCCGAGGGGCCTTGTAAAAAGGTGAAGGCAAGGCATATGGGAGGGGTGGGAGGATGGGGAGGCGTGGAAGTCTGGCTCGCGGGACCATGCCATTTCCTCTCCGCCTTCTGGCTGGAGCACGAATGCAAAACTAAGATGAATTTTCAAAATGCCCTCCTCCCGTCCCGTCTCGTGCTTTTGTGTCGTGAGTGCACTCATGTACGTAGGAGTTACGCCTCTTACGTCTGTTTCGTTTTTCGGAGGTCACGTTAAGTAGTGCGACTCCCTGAGGCTCGTGTCACTCTCGCGGAAAACGTCTTTCGTCCCAGGTTAAGGGAACTCGAATGACGGGCGGAGAATTTAGACGAGATCCCACTGGGATCCGAACGAGATTTAACGGAATTATGCTCATAATTCGGTGCTTTTCCTCCCTTTTGAGGCTGTTTAGCTAGCCCATACCATTGTAATTCCTGATAAAATTGATGCTGTAAAATAGTTAAAAATAAAAAGATTTAAATAATTAATGTCTTCTTAAAAAATATTTTGAAATCGTTTACTAAAACAACGTTTAGACTTTTCCGGCTCTTATTAATTCACCTCGGGATTGGTAATCGCTGCAACTAAATTATATGAAAACTTATATTACTTATTTCTGTGCAAATTTTCAATGAGAATATTCATTGAAATAAGTGATGGACGAGCAGTAGTCTAGGTGGAACTCCATTTATCGTTTCAAAAAGTAAAGCATTTATTTAACCTGTTTTCACTATCTCTCTCTCTCTCTCACTGTTTGCCTTGGGTTCAGGTATTGGGGATGTCTGAACCTGCCTTAATGTAGTAAAACTATTTTTTTAAATTTACTTTTCCCTCAATTACGTACATCATATTCAATTTTACCAATATCTTTGGTCAAAAATCAAAATCATGAAATTATTCCAGACTTTAATATCACTTCAATTATATAATGTGCTATTGAGATATCTCAGAAGTTTGTAGGCGATGTTTAGACCACGAAGGTGGGCGGAAGTTACGAAGAAATGAAGAAATAAATCATTTACACCATACAGGAACAAGTACATACAGCTAGAAGAAGACAATGGTCGTTGGAGACGGACCTCTCTTTACTTTTTTTATTTAGGAATGCGTTAATAGTTGGTAGATTTCCATGTTGTAACATTTATTCAGTTTGCATTTATGCATGAAATTTCACGTTATATTTATATTTTAAATCAATGCGTAACATTATACATTTATATAGATATCGTATTTACAGTGCCTGTATCGTATATTTATCGTATAAATTTTTAGGCATTTAAAATATATACTTCATTGCTTGGGAAGAGCTATAATAGTTCTGCAGGTAGACCCAACCAATGATCGCTTTGTTGGGAACTGAACATTTATTTGAGTCCGGCATTTCTTCTGATGTTTATGATCATTTCTTCCTTTACAATAGGTGTAAAATTTTGAATAAAACTTAGATTTCTACATGCATGAGTTGACCTTTACTAGATCAACCTAAACAACTAACTAAGATTTTAATGTTAATTGTAAATCACATATTATTTCCTAATTGCATGCAATTTACTTCATTAATTAGCATTTTTATTCTCAAATTTTAATTAGAAGGAATAAAACAAACGAACATAGTCTAGAATAAATCCTTAATACATTAAGAATAATTGTTTCTTAAACAATTTCACCTGAATATAAATCTCTAGCCTTCTTTCGTTTCATTTCAGTAAAATAGGATTCCCAATAGCTCTCTTCCATTGGGGATATTATCTTTGGTTAATGCACTTTCGGTTCCGTAGATACCTATGCTATTTCTTTGTAAGCATTTGGTTAATCGGTGGACACCGTTATAATTATGCAATGAAAATTTTTTTCACTCCAGTTCAATGGTTTTAAAATAATAATCTTAGTATTTGTTCCAAAATGTCCACACAATTCATACTATATTCCTTGATGTCAGATATCATAATAATTATAATTTAATTTCACAGATGTTTTTATGCCTTTAGCATAGGTATTAATCCCCACGCATCCCCCCAAAATTATAAATAAAATAATTAAAAAAGGAATGAAATAATTAATTGGTCTTTTACGTGCATTTAATAACTCTTGCAACACTTTTACGGAAAACAAACATTAACTACTGATAAATTTGGCACCAGAACCTTATGCTATATTTTTTTGAAGAAATTAATCTATCGTACACATCGACCTTATACTATTTCCAAATCACGCATTCGCTTTCCGTGATAGGAATACGTGGAAGAGTAACATAGTTTAAAATAACTGCTGGGTTCATTTATCAATGCGCACATGAAAATTTTAATTACTCCTCAAGGTTCGTAGTTTCTCTGAGTAAATCTCTCTTTTTAACCTCTTTTGCCTTTGTTTTCATATTCGTTTGATAACCAAATTAATCAGTATTCAACGAATGCCCCACTTCGCCGTGCTTGAGAACCTATGAATAACACATTCCCGCTTAATAAACAGGGAGGTGATGTGTAATCATTAGGACCCCTTGGAGCAGTTGGGCCATGAACTGTGGAATGACGAAAGTAGGGCCTCTTCCTCTCCGTATTGCGTCACATTATCAAAGTGACCCGCTTGGCTACCACCGCGTAAAAAATCTTTGTCCTTGGGCGAATATTCCCAGCGGCATTCCCTTAAGCATCTGGAGCATGCGTTCGGGCATCCCCCCACTAGAGACATCTCGCGGCGAAATGTATATGCGCTTGGGGGGGGGGAGGCGGAGGGGTTGCAGCGGCAGCCTCGCTCATTAAAGATGGTATTTAGAGCGGGCTTCGGCTTCCAACGGCAGATAATGCGTCTTGTGCTTGACTACTTCCTTCTCCTGCAGGCACCCTAAAGTTGCAGCTTTGCCAAAAACGCCCCTCCCTCTTTCTACCCCAATGGCTTGGATATTACAAAACAACGCGGCAGCTCAAGATAGCATTCGCAACCACCTGAGAAATAAATTGAAGCACAAAGCAGTGCGGGGATTTTTTTTGACCTACCTATAATCATGTCACATTTAGCTGGAGAAGGTAGCAAGGTAATTTTGTTCATATCCCTGGGAATTTAATCATAATCTCATCTTTTTAATTTTAATTGCTACTGCATCTGTATACTATATCTTCCGCTTTTGAGAGCGGGCACCTTTCGTTTTGTTTAAAAGGTTCGTTTACCAAATAACAGTTTTAAAATATAAAGTAATATTTTCCAGGGAAAATTTAGATATTTATTCTAGACGTACTTTTCATTTTTAGTGCATTGCCCGGCGATTAACTACCATTCATATTATTGTGTTTTGACCAGTACCAAGAACATTTATAAATTCAAATAATTTATTAGAATTTTGGATTTTCATCAGATTACGATATTGCTTTGGATGGTCATTTTCATTTAATTTTTGAAATTAGCTTCTAACGATTTTCAGTGTATATTATACTATATTTTGACATCTTTAGTTTTTGAATACACACATTGAGACTTTCATGTCTACAAAATTCTCATTATTTCCTTTAATGCGAACATATTATTATAATTTGGTTTTTTTACGCAGTTCATCATTGTGGAATTTTTTCAAAATAGGACCCTTGTGAGTCGATACACTTGTTCCAGCGGCGTTCCCATTCCTGGAACACTCCCGCGAAGGCATCATCGGGAACCTCTCGAAGACACGTCGTCACGGCCTCTTTGACGGCGTCCAAAGTCCCGTATCGCGTTCCTTTCAAACTCCTCTTTATCTTCGGGAACAGAAAGAAGTCCGGTGGTGCCAAGTCCGGGCTGTAGGGCGGGTGCGGCAGCGTTGCCACGCCGTCCGTCAAGAAGTCCGACACGACAAGCGCGGTGTGAGACGGCGCAATGGCGTGATGCAGCCGCCAGATGTTTTTGATCGCTGGCCGGACGCGGGAGACTCGTTTTCGAAGCCTGTTGAGCACTTGGACGTAAAATGCAGCATTTACAGTTTGTCTTTCAGGTACAAATTCGTAGTGGATGACTCCCCTTTTGTCAAAAAAGACAATGAGCATCGCCTTGATCCGAGATTTGCTCATGCGAGCTTTCTTTTGACGGGGTGATGATGGGGTGTGCCACTCCGCACTTTGTCTCTTCGACTCCGGGACGTACTCAAAGACCCACGTCTCGTCATCCAAAACAACGTACTCTAAAAAATGTGGATCACTTTTGCAGTGATTCGCAAGTTGTGTCGCGATTTCCAAACGATTGAGTCTTTGATCATCACTGAGCACTTTCGGCACCAACTTTGCACAATTTTTTCGTATCTGTAATTGGTCCCTAATAATCTCGTACACTATTGTTTTTGGCACATTAAACTGCTCTGCTATCATCCGAACACTAAGACGACGATCAGAGTTCAGTACATCGCGAACTTTTCGCACATTTTCGTCGGAGAGTGTCGTTGATGGGCGTCCAGGCCGTGGTTCGTCGTCGACCACTTCTCTGCCCTCCACGAACATCTTGTGCTACCGAAAGATCATATTTCTGGACATGGCTGACTCTCCGTAAGCCTGGTTAATCATACCGACAGTTTCGGTAGACGATTCCCTAACCTTTACCGCAAATTTGATGGAATAACGCTGCTCCGAAAACTTCGACATCGCGTTCCGTGACGTGGGTCGAGCGTGGAGGTTCGCTTTAACAGAGCTCCTCACTACACCACAGCTCAGAGCCGACTGCCTTTTTCAGCGTCGCTTCCTAACATACCCCCCTCCAATCGCAGCCCGTCAGAGTGGGGCTGGGCGCGCCTGGAGCGGCGGGAAAAAATCAGTACACTTATTTTCCGGACGAACCCTGTATTGTCGTCGTCTCTCTTCAAAATCAGTTTTTGGAGCCTTAGAGTGTTACACAATTTCGCAAATATTTTTAAAACTTTAAACTGTCATTTCTGCACTCTGACCAAAATAATCATTGAAATTGTTTTAGAGCCTCATTTTTTCACTCATCCTCTTATACCAAACACCTCTCTTACTAATAATATGAAAATGTGGGTGATGAGAATTTTTTTCCTTATTCTCTGCCAACCCAGTTTGCTTCGGCAAACTTCACAGTTTTCGAATTGAGTAGCTTCAGGCATGCTGTGGTGGAAGTCGAACATGATGAATAATGGATGGTAACACTTTTCCACTTGATAAATTAAGATTGATTTGTTATCATGGTCACTTGGCTATCAAGTGGAAAAGTGCTACTTTCTATTACTCATTACTTCACCGTTTTCATTGAAATCGCACACTTCTTCAATACACGCACTATATTCAGTACTTTGCATGCACCTATTAAGAATATTTGGGTAAAAGTCTGATTTGGGTAGAAGAGTACGAATTTTAAAATTGCTATTTATTGTAATACTCAAAACGCTACAATATTAGTGACCTTTTAACATGATGTCGCTTTTGACTTGATATGAGTTTGTTATTTCTCAGAATCATAGATAGTAAAATTTTAATGTAAATAACTAATCCAATGTAAATACAGGAAATACCTGAAAGGTATTTCCTGTATTTACAAAAAATATACACAAAATACAAGGTAAATACCTGTATGTGTGTGTATCCTATATAAACTTCATCATTTACTCCACTAGGAGTATCCAACTTTGATTTCACTTAGGCCGACTGTTAGATCTTTCCATCACTTGGATACATCTGGGTTGACAACCATCTAGTCAACATGGGTCTACATCGTTACAATTCGTCTTGTATCGTAATAATCCACTATTTACATGGAAAACGGTGCTGAATTATGGTAACCAGTCCTGATGTTTGGCAAATTTGGCTCTGAATTGTGATAGCTTATTCTGAATGTTGCCAACTCTTACTTGACTGTTGGCAGACGGCCCTAATTTTGGCAATCGGACCTGATTTTTTGCAACCATAATACATCCCTATTGATTATTCTACATGCGTAGTCGTAACTTGGCACTGCAATCTGACTTTTAAATATGCTGCCTAAGCTATATCCGAATTTCATGCGTTCTTAATGAAGATTGTGCGAACTTGTCTATTTTTTTACTATAGAAACCCTCTGGCTTTCCTCATTATATTTACATGAAACAATTAGTCTAAATTTGGTGTTTTCAATCATTAAAGTCACAGCATATTGTTTGGTAAATTACATGAATGTATTCTCCTTCTTTTATCGTACAATATTATATGTAAAAATATTCAACAAATAATATTCATATTTAGAGCATCAGTCCGGCAAGTCAAAAGATCCAGTATTTGAATCCCGGAAGTCAAGGCTTGTGTGTTCGTGATCTGCTCGATTCCACGTTCCCCACGTCTTCTGTGTTTGTCCATTTGTTTCTTTCCCTTTTCCTGATGCCTATTTTCATATTTCCATGTGACTATACTGTTATATATACGCACACAATAAATACTATAATTATATATGCATACATTTTACACACACACACACATATATTTTCTATATATATGTAGGTGCTGACCTGACGAAGGCCTCGGAGTAGGCCGAAAGCTTAACCAATCTACAATGTGAGTGTCCTTTTACGTGTTATCTATTTTATTCTGTGTTCTATTGTTCCGTCCAAATTTTATATTGCTCTTGTGAGTGCTTCCACATCATCGATGTATATTATATATATATATATATATATATATATATATATATATATATATATATATATATATATATATATAGATGATTTCTTCGAAGTAACACGGAAGTGTTGAATAAAAAACTTTGACAGTAACACACAGTACGAAAACACATGAAAAGAACACTCTCACAATAATATCTTGATGATTTCGACGGACTCGAACTCCGTCTTCTTCGGAAGATAAGATATGACAGGTGCCGAAACGTGATCGCTGAAGCAGGAGGATAGACGTAGATTGGAGGCTTTTGAAATGTGGGGGTGGAGAAGAGTGGAGAAGGTGAAATGGACCGAAAGGAAAACAATTGAGGAAGTACTAGAGATGGTGTGGGAGGAGAGGGGTTTGTTGAGTGAAATCCTGTGGAGGCAGAAAAGATGGATGATAGGCGTACTGAGCGGTGGTGGAATGTTGAAGAAGATAATAGAGGGGAGAAAGGGTTGCCATAAAATTGAAAAAGAGGGTAGAAGAAGCATTTTAAACATAAAACAAGTAACGGAAAAAATATTACTAGTAGAGATAAGAGCAAAGCCGACGAACGAAGTCTTTTTTCAGGTGTGCATGTCACCGAGCAACAACAAGCAGGAGAAATTCGATAGGCCATACGGTGATTTGGAAGACATAATCGCGTGTGATCATGTAGGGAAACATTTGATTGTGATTGAAGGCTGTAAGGCGACGGTAGGCGGAGGAAGAGATAGTGATGAGCTGGCGGGCTACGGTATGAGCACGAGGAATGACCGCCGGGAGAAATCAATTGAAGTATTCAGGAGACAGGGGTTAGCCATCACCAACACTTGGCTTGGAAAACACAAAAGGTGTAGGTATGCAAGGAAAATTCCAGTTGACTCATATAGGTATCGGTTAGATTATATTCTGGTTAGGCGCAGATTCAGGAAAAGTGTGATCGATTCTCACAGTTTTTCGGGAGCGGCTTCGGACTCCGATCACAATTTAGTTGTTATGAAGTGTAGCGCTTGTTTCAAAACGGTGGACGTCACATTAGGAAATGGAATTTAGAAGAATAACTGGATTGGCAATGCAAATTTTCTCATGACTCCCATCACTCATTCTTTAGAGAAAATCATGAGTGATGGAAAAGAGCTGAGTACTATCGAGGAAAAATGAGAATTTATCAAGAAAGTGATGTCGCAAGATGCAAAGAAATAATGGGAACCATTAATCGGAAACGAGAAGGGAAACCGTCGATCACGGATGATATAAGAATGTAAACCCAGTGTTAGGCAAAATGTATTACGAAGAATGAATTAATTAATTGAAACGGGAAACGAATAATGAAGAATTAGCGTGAAGGAAGACGTAGTGCGAGGGTATGGAAAGTTTGAAGAGAAAGATTGATATTGTTACGCTACCCAAAAAGATTAAATCACAATCGGAAAGTAAGAAGGAAAGATCTCTTCTGAAAGTTGAAGATAACCGGATAAAAAATAGTTGAAATAGAAAATATCCAAGAGATATGAAAGGACTATATAGAGAATTGTATGGTAAAGTACTTGGGCATGGTATGGAAATTTGTCGTAAATGAAGACAGCTTAGGTCCAGCCTTACTTGACGACGATAAATCGTAGAAACTGCATTAAGGTAGTTGAAATGAATATGGCGGTGAGAATTAAAACATTCCTGCGGAAATACTAAAAGGTTTAGGAAATTGTAGGAGGAATACTCTGAAGATTTTGTGAGATCAGTGTTAGTTCCTATTCCGAAAAAGGCAAAGTCTACATCATGTGCGGATTACAGAACAATATTGATATCCCACACAGCTAAAGTTGTTCTCAGGATCACAAACAAAAGGATAGAGAGTAAGGCAAATGATTACTTAGGGTATGATCAGTTTGGGTTTAGGAAGGGAAGAGGTTCGCGCGATGCCATTGCAGTAATGAGATCACTAATCGAGAGGAATGTAGAATATAATCAGCACGTAATTACTTGTTTCATAGATGTCGAAAAAAAGTTTGATAGAGCGAATTGAGAAAAACTAATCCGTATATTTCAAAACATAGGAATAGATTGGAGGGAAAGTAGGCTGATCCGCAACCAGGACATCTCTCAGTTTGCTCAGGTGCGAGTGGTGAACGGAGAGACCGGATGGGTAGTGTTAGGAAGAGGTGTAAGGCAGGGTTGCCCATTGTCACCGGTACTGTTCAACGTATATGTAGAGGAAATGATTAAAGAGGCATGGGAAGAACTGGAGGTAGGAATAAAATTCGGAGCGGAATTCGTAAAATCTGTTAGGCTTGTTGATGACCAAGCATTAGTTGATCAACTCAGCCAAGGTGTTGCAAGCATTGCTGAGGGAAATGGATATTAAGTGCGATAAATGTGGTATAAGAGTTAATATAAATAAAGCAAAGGCTATGTGATTTTTTAGAAAGAAAATTGCTAAGTCTAACATCAAAATAAGAGGGCAAAAACTAGAGGTAGAACAGTTTTCCTATCTTGGAATTGTTTTGGACCAACATGGTCAACGTGTTAGGGGCGTAGAGAGGGGAATTGCGCTAGGCAAAGAGGCTTTCACATGGAGGAGGGAATTGATGACTTATTTATGTATAAGTACATGATCCGATTATTATAAGGATTTTTAGAAAACAATCTACCAGTCGTTCATTCGTTGTCCCCCTCATCTTTGCTGCTTAGGAGAGCTTAACTATTTCTTCGGTAGTGAATAATGCAATAATTTTCTTAAAATATCTTACAGGTGAATATACATGGGCTTATTAGAAAGTAATTTACGTTTTGGTCTTGCGTGGCGTTGGGTACGACTAGTGCTACTATCTTGGTACCTACACTACATTAACGTCCTTTCACTAACGTGCCTACTCAAGATTTAATATTATTATAAAATGCTGCAGACTTTTCTAATTTGTGGCTAATTGCTACAGATATTTTTGACCTTTTTAGAAAGTATGGATTCGGATTGTTCGACTGAGATTTAGTTGGGTGGAGTATCAGTGAAGCCCGAAGTTAAGCATTTTTCCTTGAAATTCTACATCGTTCTTTTTTTAAGCTGTTCATTTCTCATGTAAAGCGGGAGAAATGTGTGACATTCCAGGACCAATGATATCAATATCTTAAAGAAGAAAAATTGCATGGGAATCAAAATTTGCTTGTCGAGTGAAATTCAGTTGCAGATTTGAATAATCAAGAATGACTTCAGAGCGTACATTTAGCCACCGAATAAGTATTTCAATAATTTAGGTTTTCATAATGTTTTATGAGGAAAACCTTTAAACGCCTCATGGAAAAATAAGACTTTCACGGGCTAAACCAAAACGAAGAATATGTTTTAAAAGTGACAGCGAATAATATTTTGTCCAGAACGATGTCCTCCCATTCATCATTCTGGATGTTGAGGCTTGCCTTTCAAATTTTATGTTATTTAAATGATAACTTGAATAATCCCTAAGAGTATTTTTATTTCTTTAAAAGAAATATGAAATATGATAGATAAAATATTAAGTTGTACTTTATAAGTGAAATTTTGAAATCAATAAAAAATTACATTCAACGATTACGTTGCTTCATGAACTCTCAGCAGCCTACGCCAGTTCCATTTTAGAACTATCCAATGAAACTAATACCAGAAATAACATAAGGCTCACCTCCTTTCTCCTCTTTGCGTCACAGTTTAGTAGTATGCTAAACCGCAACCCCCAGGGGAAGACGTTTATGCGTTACAGTTAGCTTCTTGTTTACGATTTCTTTAATGGATAGAAAAATCGATGGATCAGTTAACGTCAATTACTAATACCCAGTTATTACACCCACCTCATCGCCCCAGCCTCTTTCACGAAATTCCCTCGGTTGTGCAGTTAAGGATTATTTTTAAAATTTATTTTCGCATATGTACATGTAATAATCCCTTCAAATCACTGTTACCATTTCACTTCTACTTATGGGTTTGCGTAGTAATTGAACTAGATAATATATCATCGTAGTATATAGAACTGATGGTGGTATACCGACGCGACATGCCTGTTCTGATCTTCTCGTGGACCGTAAATGTGGAATTCTAACCGATCGTCATTGAAAGTCTTCAAACAAATTAAAACGGATAGAGTGGAAATGAAATGCCATGCTGTAAGGCTAAATGATTTTAAGCCGCTAATGGAGCGATTTTTGCATGCATAATAGAAACCGCGTAATTCTAATTTCGATCGGATTGAGTGGCGGTGGTCCAGAGGTGAAAACCGGAACTTGAATTTTGCTCCACAGGACATGCTCAACGAATCACGCTGAAATTGAGCGGGCTTTGGAAGGATTTGTCCGCGCGGGCACGCGTGATGAGGTTACGGCCTGCTGCACCTAAAGACATGAATTTGAAGGCATATCCGATTCAACCTGAACATGGGAGTGCGAGGGACCGAGGGGGGAGACGGGATAAATTTCTCAAGAGAGCAACCTGCGTAAGTCCAGATCCGGTATCGCGTGAGCTTACAAAATAGAGCACAGTAATCGGTTGAACAAACACGCGCCACGGCCATCCGATGGAAGACTATGTGAGGAATTTTTTGGGAGTTATTTAAACGCGTCCTGGCCCGCAAGGTATTATCTCATCCCATACAGCCACCCCGTATCAATGCATCGTGATTCCATGATTAAACTACGCACGAATCGTAATTTATTCGCCCTCATTTGTCGACCTCTCATACATGCTCTTTATATTAGAGCAAGCGCCACGGGAACGATGACGTGAATCTGGTATTATGAATCTGTGATCAGTGGTCGCAATTAGCCCTATGTTGAATATTGAAATTGAGTTAAGACATATGTGGCGGTCATTTTTGGTTTACCGATGTCGTAGTGTTTTCTCATTCGGTAAATAAAACTTGAAGTGGTGGAGACTCATATCGAAATCCTGTGGGTAGAAGTATGAATTTAATTCTTGAATTTTCAGCTATGTTCAAATTTTAAGTCACGGAAATATGTGAAAGAGTGACGTGCTGTAAAGGAATTAACTGATAAAGCGAGAGGGTTAGGTATGCTATGAGTGTTCGCTTGATTGAAGAGACTCCACGTCCCTGCCTTAGTCTACAATGGAAACCTCAAATGCAATCACACTTTTAATGAATTTTCTATAATGGATGGCATTTATAAATGAATAACGATCATTGATGTATATTTGTTAAATGGAAAATTTTGCTCGTTTGGATAACTATGCATTCATACTATTAGTAAGTAATGGCATATTAAAGCTCATAACATCCCCCCCTATCTTTTTTATAACCATGCAGCGGAACTTCATAATTAGGACTAACTGTTAGTTCTCCGGCAAGTGAAATATCTAAGGTCGTAAACGTGATTGGCACTGGGTTAGATTAATGAGGTAGGTAAACCAAAGTAAAAAAAGACGTCTGTTGGCCTGGTTTGTAGGAGAAACCTCTGGTGTCAGGATTGGTGATTGACAGATCCCTGGCTTAGGAGAAGTCCTTGCAAATCTTCAGTATACGAGTAAGTGCGATTTACAAAGATCACTTTCCGAGCACACCCGAGTGATTGAGTGACTACGAGCGTGAATTGGTGTTCTTTCTTTTTGAATTTTTCTTTCCTATGTGATAATGAAGGTTTCTTGGAATAGAAGAATTCCGTGCAAACCCTGAGTGTATTGTAAATACGATTCACGAGAGTGACTCATGTTCCTTAACATACCTTACTGGTGGAGTGGTTGAATCTGTTTCCTTTTATTTATTTTTGCATTGTTTGTGCGTGATTGAGGTTGAGATACGGTCACTATTTCCCAAACACACTCGACCAGTCAAGTGTGTAAATTTAAATTTTTCTCTAACTTGTCACGTTAATTTTACATATCTTCTGAAACTAACCCTGTGTCAATCAAGTCGTGGCTATTTAATTTTTCCATTGTATCACGGCCGTAAGTACATTCATTTTACGTTTACACTCGAGAAAGCGTTCCATAAAAATTGCAAAGTTATTTTTCATCGGAGTGAGTGCTTTACTCCTCTTATGTCTGTAAAAAATTAAGAAATAAATATTAGGATTCCATTTGGATCGTCTGATTGTAATTCTATGATTTGATATGAATGTATCTAATATTAAAAGCCTGGATATGCTGAAAACTGTACTATGATGTAATAGACATATAATGCCTACTGTGAAAAGATGGCGAGAAACTTCCAAATGTATTCAAAATATTTTTTTCAAACATAAAAGATGAGGGAGATCAAAAATCATAGTTATGATGCGGATTTCATTAGTCAACTCGATTTTAACAAAATATTTCATTTCGTTTTAATTTCATGTTGTACTTTTACTTTAACGTTACAATGTTCAAGAGTAGTACACTTTAAGGACACTTTCATCACATCTCTCAACCTCTTGAACTCATGTTTCAATTATATTGCTAAAAAAATATAATTTAGACTTTTTGAGATCCCTGCGTGAAACTCATACCTAAAAGGAAATAGATTCCAATGCCTTTCTTAATTAATTCGAGCTCAATTTTCGTTGTAATGTGTAGCATGTTAATATTTTCGAATGGTAAATTGATCTGAGCCATCGACTTCAAGGCATCTCGGGGCGCATCTCAAAACGGTAGCGATTCATTAAAGTTCCTGACTCCACGAAACGACCATTTCGAAACAGCAACGGGAGGGTTATGGGGTGGTAAGCATATAGTATATGCAATTATTTCTGGTCTGGTATTGAGAGCTCCTCGTGGAAGGATAAGGAGAGAAAACAGTGGAGTGATAGGGAAGTGGAAGATTCAATATTAATTATTACTTCGTTCACGGTACTATGTTTCTCAACATGTCAAATGGGAAAGAAAACCTTCAAAAGCTGCAAAACCCAAAACCCTGCTGCCCTAAACGGGGGAGTAGTGTGGTGGGCGGATTTGCTGTCATTGCCAGCGAGTGGTAGAGAGGACAGAACCTAGAGACCCATTCAGGAAAGAGAACGGAATAATGCACGCATCCTTGTAAATATTGTAATGTTATCTTGAACATAATATTCCCCAAATAAAGTTCATTGGATGTCGATGATATCCTTTGGTTTCGCGAAAAATGTTAACTTTTTAATTAAAAATATCAATCATCGGTTTGAAATTCCTTAACTTTAGTTACTTCGGTTTGATTTTCTTTCATCATGACATCTGCTTTTCTACAGTGCAGTATGCATAAATGTATCCTTTGGCAAATGTTTGCTATCCAAATGTTAAATAAGTTGTACGCTTCCGTACCTCTTAGAATTTAATCCTTTGCCTATGTTTTGCTTGAGGTAGATACTGTCAGTTTCAGAGTATTTTGTCTTATGATCTTTATTGACTTCTCGCCACGGTCTTTCCTCGTTTAAATCACACCACTCTAACTCAATCTTATACCCCATTTCATCTATCAATCTACATACACACCTACTAGAGATTCTCCTTCTTTCGTTTTACATTTCTATATGAATGGCTACAATGCTCCTATTTTATACCTATCAATGTATCAATTTTATTTTTATTAATATTTAAATTTTTTATACCGCTACTGATTCGGATGCGCAAAGGTTTAGTTTGATGACTCCTCTCGAGGTTTGCCTTTCTACTGCCAGGTACGTCACCCGTCAAAATGGAAGAATCCCTAAGTTCTAAGATCGATAGTGTTTTTTTTCTTTTTTGAATTCCGTTGGGATATTTTTACGCATTGCTCCGTTCTATTTTTTAATTTTTCAAAAATTAAGTCATCATTTCATATAGTGCCCAACTTGAATCCGAAGCATTACGTTATTAAGGAAGAGATTTGAGAGGAGAATCGTTTGCTTCCCTCTAGAGGTTCAACCAATCTTATTCTCTGCAGCCATTTAGTTCAGTGAATAATAGAAACGTCTTTATTATTCCATTAAGTAAATTTGATCTGAATAGGAGATGAACCGTGCACTAAGTATCTTGTCTTCATCACATCTTGTAATATATATAATTTTTCAAAATATAGTTACATTACCTGCCATACACCACTCGGTTCTTGGGCAAACGTTTATACTATGTAAGTATATATATATATATATATATATATATATCAAATAAACATTTTGTTACTCCAAACAAAACCCAATCCAGCAAACTAATCTACATCCATATACATAAATAATTATATTTCTATAATATTTCTTTTAACTGGGATATCTTGTAAATAAAATTTCACAAATGTTTCTATAACTAGCTTTTATCTCATGTTAAATATTCTGAGATATTAAAAAGAAAAGAGTGCTCCTTTCTCTCCCTCGGTTATTCGAAACGGATTTCACTTTTTCTCCTTTCCTTTCTAATTAAGGTCATTCTCTTATTTATTTATTACTTATTCATTTCCTAAACGTTGTTGGATTAAAGCTGGGCCATCATTTCTTGAGGGCTGGGACAAAGCATTCCCTAAATTAGATCGAGCCAGCCAAATTTCTTCGGCACTCCTCCTCCCTCTGCCCGGCCCCTTTTATTAGCCGGATTAAGCCCCGCATTTTGGCTATGCCCTCCTCTTTATTCTCAAGTGAGAGGGCTCCACGCGGGGAGGGAAGGGTCAGTGGGAAAGGGGTTCGCGGAGGACCTCCTTTCTAGCAGCAGCGGGATGGAGCGGTGGACAATGGGTAATCACCAGGCGACAAAAGGGAAAAAGATACGAATAACAAGGAAGACCATATTAAAAAGGGAAGGAAAGTTATCCAGATGGGATATAACTGGAGAATAATTCTTTGAAAAAGACTTATTTTCCTTTGAAAGGAGAAGTATGTTGAAGAAATCAAGTTTTGGTGAAGAAAAAAATTGGATGAATCCGGAAGGAAAGGAAAAGTGATATCAATTAATTTAGGAGCGATCAAAAATGAATGCCGGGAGGACCTCCGAATCGCGTCGATGGAGGAAATTAAAGTAATAGGCGGGGGAAATCACGACGAAGATGAAGATGGTTGGGAATAATAAAAGCTAGTATTAAAGAAGGGACATCACATTATAAAGGAAATATGCAAAGGATTTCGTAAGAAAAAAGTTAAAATAGAGAAATCAAATTCTTTTATTCATTTTTTAATGAAATTGACTCTGATACTGGTACAGTTGGAGAGTGTAAAAGTATGAATAATTGGGAACAGACTTACCATCATTATCACGTGTATCAGTTTGGGAACGGGTGTGCTGTTGGCATTTTCATGTCTACCAATCTCTTCATTACTGAACAATCCTTATGCTGGCGTCTCCAAATGCAAATTCTGCTTCATCTAATCTTTCCATAGCTTCCTTTGAACGTTTTAACCTCCGATTCCCTCGTTTACGGTCAATAGTAATTTATCACGACTTTATACGAATCCAATTTCTTCCACCTTTATTTTCTAGAATTCCCTGATATAAAACTCAATATTCAAGCTTTTATGAAACACTTCCTTATGGCCGTTAATATTTGTTTCTTCTCTGTAAAAGACCTCTTACTACTTCCGTAATATTATCTATTAGGTAATATACCGGTTAAGTTAGGTTTTTGAATGAACACCACAATCAAATAAATATTTTCTAACATCAATAAAACCCAATCCAGCAACCTACTCTACATCAGCTTCCTCTTCATCTCCGTGTACTTCTTTCCTCCCTTCATCCCGTCCAACATCCCTATCCTGTTCCTGCCCTTTCCTCGTTTGCCTAACATTCTCCCCTCTATTACCTTTGTTAACATCCCACTACCGCTCAATATGCCTTTCATCCATTTTTCCTGCCTCCATAGGATTTCTCTCAACAAATCCCTCTCCTCACCCACCATCTCCAGTACTTCCTCATTGGTTTTCCTTTTGCTCCAGTCCATCTTCTTCAGTCTTCTCCACACCCACATTTCAAAAGCCTCCAGTCTACGTCTATCCTCCTGCTTCAGTGACCATGTTCCCGCACCGTACATAGCTACGCTCCATATCAGAGTTTTTACGAGTCTTGTCTTAACATTCCTACTCAACGTCCCCGTCATCAACTCCCTCCTCCTTGAGAAAGCCTCCTTGCCTAGCGCAATTCTTCTCCTTACTTCCCTACTACTTTGACGGTATTGGTCGAAAATACTTCCGAGATACGTAAACTGTTCTACCTTCTCTACCTTTTCCTTTCCTATTTTAATGTTTAGTTTAGGGTTTTTCTTTCTGGAAAATCGCATTACCTGTGATTTATTAGTATTGATTCTCATCCCATATTTATCGTACTGAACCTCTAATTCACTCAGCAAAGCTTGCAACCCCTTAACTGACTGAGCAACTAATGCTTTTCCGTACTATATCCTCCCGATTTCTTCAATGACTGATATAGATTTCTAACATTTTAAATATTCTCCAAAAACAATACTCTCTTACAAATTTCAACTAGTTTATAGAAGAGGAAAAAATAGCGTATTTGAGCGCCATGTTAAACAAGTGCATCTTGTTAGAAACTTGAAGAATAAATGGAGAGATCCATACACTTGAGATTCGATGCTTGAAGAAATTTTGTACATTTGGGTTACCCTTACCTGGTAAAAAAGGATCGAAATACGTATGCAAGGTCCGTCCAAAATTAGTATGACTTATTAATTCCCGTATTGACGGACGGACGGGGGGCGGTTTCTCTGGCTAGGTTCGATGAAGGGGAGTCTTAGGAAGACCGTACATGGAGGCCGGTCGCAGTTGGCTCCCAGCCATTATGTGATGCGGATCGCTCGTTTGTGAACCCTATATAACGTGAATTCGTTACGCTCCGTCATGAACCAGTTATTGAAACGGCGCTACACCATGAAATTTTGCGGAAAACTGAACGTAATCAGGAAAAAGGCCTATGCAATGTTCAAGTTAGCTTATATTGATAACGCCATGGGTAAATTGGGTGTTTTTAGTGGTACAAGTGATTTCGGGAGAGCACAGAAGACATTGCAGACGCCACAAGCTTAGCAAGACCTTAGACCTCAAAAGGTGACAAAAATCTTGCCAGAGTGAAGGCTTTATTGAACGGAGAATACAAATTAAGTGTTCGCATCATTCTGATGAACTTGACATCTCTAAAAGTGATGTGTATTGACTTGTGATGGCATGAGAAAGGTTTAAGCGAAATGCTCGAGTGCGAGGACCCTCGGATGAACAAAAGGAAACTCGCACGCGCATCTGCTAAGAGCTTCTCGACCATGTAAGTGAGGATCCAAATTTTGTAAACAATACCAACTACACTTCTCTCTCTTTCTCAGACTCAAATCCATGCTGAAAGGATGTCAACACGACTCGGTGGAAATGTTGCAACAGGCTGTGACGAGAGAGCTTAACATAATTCCGGGCACCTCCTTCCAGAAGGTAAGTGAGGTGTGGAAATCCCGCTGGCAGCGGTGTGTTAACGAACAAGGATGCTCCTTCAAAGACTTTTGAGTGAATGTATAGATTCTGGTAATAAACTTTACTTAGTCGATTCAGTCCTGCTACTTTTGGGACTGCCCTTATGTTCTAGGCAGAATTTAGCAATTACAATCCTTTATGGAGAATATGGCGGACGGTACCCGCTCGAAACAAAAATGTGAGGAAGGGAGAAGGTTTTGGGATGGTCTCAAGAAGGCTGAAAATTTTGGTGAGGGAGGCATATGAATGGCAAGGGAATGTCGGATATTACAATGGAAGGGAATAATTTTTTGCAAGCGTGATAAACTGATAAAAATAATAAATACACGAAGTTTGTAGATCAAATTATTATATAGTATTTTGAAACGAGAGTTTATTAAAATTCAACTCTAATTTCTTCTTCTAAGTTTTCTGACGTCGTTTTAGATTTTTAAGTCATTTTAAGCCGTAATTGGTTTATCAAAACCATAACCATGCCATAACTGGCCGATTACTTTGAATGTTAATCTATCCGAAAAATAGCAAATATTTATAATACTTACCGAAAAATCTGGCTTCTTTTAATTTTACCTTCCTTTTAACCTTCCTTTTAATTTGAGTATTTTTTAATGGCATGAATTTGGGGTAGGTAATCCCTGCATAAAATTGCTGAATTAAATTTGTTATCAATATGTCTGATACTAATATTTCTGTCTGCATCCATTGTGAATCTATTTTTCGCGTTAGAATGCAAATGAAAATCGGATATATTTTATATTTAAAGCGAAGAGTCTAAAAAAAATACGTGTGCTCAGAGCCAATATAGTCATCGGACTGATTTTATTCAGTGCAAACCGTTCAACGTATCCAAACAGGAGACAGTGCACCATCTGGCGACACTTCTGAGGACTAAAACGAGAGGTGCTGAGTTTGTTTACGCAGTCGTTACGCAGCAGCAGCGGTTCGTGTTTTAACCTGTTCGTCGCCGTGTGCAACGGCAGCAATGAAGGAGCTAGACAGTGCATGGGCGTGAAATTTTATTTCAAACTTGGAAAAAGTACTATAGAGACATTTGTAATGACGGAGTAGATACAGGAAGCCTTTTTAATGAAGCCATGCGTCTAATCCAGTGTTTTGAATGGTACAGTCGTTTTAAATCGGGCGGAACCTCGACCGATGAAGATTCGCGAAAGGGGCAGCCTTCCACTTCAACAGACTCCTACCATGTCAAATTGGTGAACGATTTTGTGCGGGAAATGCGCCGATTAGCTGATAGGGAGATAAGTAAGGAAGTGAAAATTAGTTTTGGATTCTGTCAGGCAATTTTGACGGATATTTTGGGTATGAGGCGTGTCGCATCAAACATTTTTCGCCAATACCGGAACTTCCATGATAACGGAGCTACGATACATCTACATCTACATAATACCCCGCAAGTCACCGCAAGGGCGTGTGGCGGGGGGTGCTAGGTCACTACCCGTCAAAGGGAAAAAAACCGCATTCAAAACCACCACATACATGCAAACCCAAATCCACAGTGGTGCATACATTCATGTAAAAATCCTATCATTTTACACGCATGCAAATACATATCTATCTCCTTTCATTATCTACGCATGCACAATCCAGACATGGCTCCATGGGCGTTTTTTGTTTCCAAAGTTAAAATCAACCTTGAAAGGGCGCCGATTCGAATCTATTGTGGACATTAAATCTAATTGTACGGCGGACCTGAAGAGGATCCTTAAGGCACCTTACCAGGCAGCTTTCGAGAGCTGGAAGAAATGTTGGAAAAGATATGTCGTCCGGCAAGGCATGTACTTTGAGGGCAAAAAATTCGATTAAGATGATATCCGTCGAAATAAAGAAGTTATAAAATCAGTCCTCTCTTTATTTGATCACACCATATACATCTTATTAGCTGCATCTATGCATAATATTTGGCATATTAATATAGATATAAAATTGCTTCTCATTGCTAGTATGATTACGGATCCAAAACTTGGCAACGCCTTGGGATTCTTTGTTATATATTTATTTTTATTTAAGCATCCTTCAAATCACTGCCAGGGTGTTTGGCAGGGGTTGAATACACAAAAAATTAAATTTGATCCGAACATGACCCTACCGCGTTCTGAAAATGTTATTCTGATCCTTTATCGTTCGTGGAAAAAATGACATCTTAAATCTATGTGTGCTACACTTTCTGATTTTAATAGCATGATCTCTCCGACTGTAGTAAGTGGAGGGCAAAAATATATTTTCAACATCACTGTTCAGGAGACTTCCTTCCAATTAATGCAAGAGATGTAATATACAAGGTTGAAGGTTAAACTTTGCCCCATGAGTGATTCCCAGCCTAGTTTCTCTAATAGTTTGGATACCCTATTAAGTTTATCATAACAATTTTTATATATCTAGTTTCTCTACGCTGCATGCGATTTAATTCGGCAATTACTCCAACATCGTCAAGATCCCATATACTTAGGGCATATTCTAAACTAGGCCTAACTAGCGAAAGGGAGTATATCTCTTTGACCTTTCCATCACATTTACCATGTACTCTTCCAATTAATCCTAACTTTTTTGTTAGATTTTCCACATATTTCCAAATGTGTTTCACCCAGGAGAGATCGTGAGTGAGTGTAATGAATAGGTATTTAATTGAGCCTGACATTCCATTTCGGTGTTCTCGATGCAGTTGGCGTTTGGGATGGCATTTCTGTTTTCCCAAAAATTTATCAGTACGAACTTTTTTAAGTTTAATTCTGATTTCCAAGTGTCGCACCAGCGATATATACCATTAAGGTCAACTGATAAAGCTGCTGTGTCCTCAGGATCACGAATATAATGGTAAACCACAGCATTGTCGGAAATAAGCGTATCTTACCTGTGACTACGGAGTCAATTATGTTAACGTAAAGATGGAATAAAAGAGTTGTGATAGCACTTCCTTAGGAAACACCTGATTGAACTTTTACTACATTAGGACTAACCTCATATATGACAACTCTTTGTACCCACGCTTAAACTATAGCAAATTTACGAAAATTTACTTCGTACCCAAACTTCCTAGGGTATCTCAGCTGGTACAGGAAAATAATTTGCACATCGAACATATTCAACATTTTTGTTAATATGAGGAAAGGTCGTTACCTCTACTTCAACCAAATACATGGTTGTAGTTCTTTTGACTTGTAGTATTCATGCAATTTTGTTGGCCATGTTTTATATACTATTTATGTTATATTGGGTTATACTGTATTATTAATGATTTTTGGAATTTCCAAAGGATAACACGAACCTGAACTAGAATATTAATTTAAAATAAATAAAATCAACTTAGGAATACAGGGATGAAATTCTCTGTGAAGATAAAATGTTATTCCTGTCTAAAATAAATAGCATACAAAATAAAGAATAATATCTAAGAATAATATATAATAAATAAAGAAACGGAGCGTAGCATAAATCCAAGGCATTTTGAGTTGTGGCAGAAAGATTATGGAATGATCCGACCGGGGAGATTGGAATTGGTGAAAAAAAAACGAAAACGATTCTAGGAGTGAAGAAAGAGGGGTGAGAAAAAGAAAACGGAATCATGTCGGAGACAAAAGGTTCGGGGCGGGAGACGATGGGAAAGGAGAGGGAACGAATCACACGAATAAATAAAAAAGGGAGAGGATTGAATTGAGCGACGGGGAGGGATTGACGTATTGGGAAGGCGGATAGAGAAGAGAGTTGAGGGGCGGCGGAAAAGTTTGCAAATCCAGGCTTCCGAGATGTTCTTGAACCGCAATATGCTTTGAGGCACATCTCTACGCATCACAGTTTTTCGAATCACTGTTATCCCATCACGCGATTCTTCGAACAGAAAATTCATCGGCCCGCAGCAAATTAAGTTGGAGAATCCTGAGGGAAACGGAATGTGAACCGCCGCATTACTAGTGACGAAGTAGGTGGAATAAATGTCGACTCTCGCTTTATTCAGTTTAAAACCGGGCGCGTAAATTAAAAAAAAATAAATTCCAGGTGAAATCAATACGGCACGATATATACCCATATTGAGGGAGGGAATGAAGAGAAATAGTTCCTATAAAGTGCATATTTTTTATCCCAGCGAGTAACATGAAAATGTATGTCTAAAATCGCGTCCCATTTTTTCTTATTTGGCTCGTTACGTGGAATTATTTCTCGATTTAGTAATGCGTTTAATGTAACTTCCAGGCGTTAGATTTCGATAAACTCTATTTATGGCGGCCTTATGAGATCAGTATCAACGCTTTTTCGAGAAAACTCTGTCGCAATTTTCAATTCTGCCCGGTGCAGCAGTTTATTTTCTTGCCAAACGTGTATTGATTTTTTTAATCAAAATTTATTGGATTAGAAGAATTGTCCTTCAAGGAACTGTGTTTCCAAGAATTTTGATCCAAAGAGTGGGTCGGAGGACTTTGCTTGAACCCACAAACCGATTCAAACGAAGCAGCATTGAAGCCGGAGTAGGATCCGCCCCTTTTTCCCTGCGGCGGGGTTGGGACGGGCGGGTGCGGGGGAAGGCCCTGGCACGGATTCCGATGGACTTCCTTTCATTCGCTCTGGCCGTTCGGGGTACACACACCGAAAACTTACAGCTTCACGTCCCGCTCACCCCCCCTTTTCCTATACCCCCTCTGGATCTGCCATTTCCCTAAAGGCGTAGAACTCAACACACATCCGAAACAAAATTCCCTTCGCCAGCCAGCTAAAGCTATCTTTTCATCTTGGACTTTCATATTTATCTCAGGCCCAACCCTTATCCGAATCAAATCACCCCGCTCAGCCCTCAGTTTGTAATTTTTTTCCCTCGCCAGTGCCACTCTTAACAGTTCCACCGAAAAGGAAATCGCTCCTTGCTTCGGCAAAGGTTTTTTTTGCACGTTCCTGGGTAGCACTAAGTTTGACTCATTAGGCAGGACTTCATTGCTGTTTTTTTGTGTGTTCTGCCCTTACCTCTGCTCGAGACATATCTTAAAGCAGTAATTTTATCCTTGAAACTCTACGATTTACAACCTAAACTCTAAAGAAACATGAGTTCCCCTCACATATTTACTTGATTCTATGTCAGTGATCTCCATAAATTACTTTGAACTCATGATTTTTTGGCAAAGTCTTAGAATCTCAAGAAAGAGCGCATAGTTCCTTTTTCATCTAGTTAATTTTCCCGCGCGTTATTGGTCATTCTAATATCAAATGATTAAATAAGTAAACTTATTAGTTTCAGGTCTCTTAGTAAAACTAATGATTTTCAAATGAAACCAAGAGAACATGATAAAACTTTGTAATAATTGTTGCAAGAAAATAACGACAGGCCTTTTTTCTTATTAATTGATGTCATAACGAGTTATGGACAATAAATAAAATGGTGTAAATGATATTATAACTAGCTCACAACTGAGCTAAAAATAAGCTTCCTGGGATTGAAACGGAAGAACTATTGGGAATATGGAAAACTCAAACTCTTGACGGTGACAGAATTATTTCAACTTCTTGCATGTTTCTGATAACTTATAGCTATGGATTTCAGAAAATTAAACCAAGTCAACTAATTCGCTTATTCTAATGATCAAATTCATTTCCATTCATTCAATTATTCTTAGAGTTCTCTATAAGAGATTACTCGGCCAGTGACGGTGCAATGTTCCTGTTTCCCTCTGAATTCATTCGCGAGGAGCACAAATCATCAATTTCATTTCACGTATTTTGGCAATCCTTGACCGTTTTTATTTGACTTGACCCACTTGCTCGATTCCTCTCGGTTATTCTTTCTCCGTTACCCTCCCAACATTTACGTCTCAATCGGTCAAGTACGTATTTCTTCTAACCATTCGTTTCTATTTGCCCTCCAATAGGATCACATATATTCCCTCCCTATCCAACGTGCCAGAGAGAGAATGTGAGCTGTGATTTAAAATTAATCTACATCCTTAGATCCTGCAGCTCCGTTCATCTTGGCTCCTCTCTTCTCCCTCTTCTCAAGGAGAGCGTTAATTCGACGTATCTAAGCCGAAAAGCTAAGACGGTTCCCTCGCGAAGAGTACGAACTCACACCAGCCAACGCACACTCACGCATGCGCACAAATTTAAGCACACACACCCACACAGAGGCACATAAAGCGCACACAATCAAAATCCCTCCCATTCCATTCTCAAGAATTCCAACTAGTCCCGAGGATTCCCTTTATCCTCCCTCCTTTGCCTAAGGCTTTCCTCTCCTACTCTCTCACGCTCTCTCTCTCTCAACCGCCTCCGTCTTCCCACCCTCCCGCCCCGCCGGCCTTCCAATCTCTTCCCTTCCCGAAATTAATTGCTTCTCTGCCAGACTCCCGAGCTTCTCCAAAGTCAATCCTTCGAATGCTCCCTTCCTTCTCTTCCTTTTCTTCCAAATCGTTTGGATCATTACAATCATCTATGCCCTCTACTTCCCACCCACTCCCTGCCGCCTCTCTGACCGTCCCCTCCGCATCTCATTTCGGTTTCTTCTGCCGCCCAGAACTCCTTAGCTCACCCAGTAATAAATCCCTCTGCTTCTATATCAGTTGGTTTTTTGTGGCCATGTGAAGATTTCAGAAATATTCTGTCTTCAATTGCTAGATCGTTATCGTGAAAAAAAATATTAATACAGTATTTCGGAGAGTATTTTGTACCATGTCTTGTGTCATTCGTCCACCTGTGCTGTGTTTTTTAAACTGTCATAAATCACATGAAATGGCAAACCATAGGGGCCACATTCGAGCGCAAATGTTGCCCGTATGCAATATGACTCAAAAGATAAAATATTTTTCAGCCAGTGTATGGACCTGCAGCAAGATCTACATTTGATTATTTAATCTGGGCGCATAGGTTATAGGATGCAGCTTTGTGTAAATAAAAGTTAAATTACCGCGATCCTCATAAACCTCCGTAGTTAAAGATGAATTGAACTTTTTTCAAGATGGACAAATGATCTTTAAATTTACGCTAGCAATACGATTGTCATATTTTTATTATGTCATATATTTTTATTTAAATTCCACCATTAGAGACATTGTTTTAATTATGGAACATACAACATTCTCGCCATTTATAGCTAAATAACGTTAAACATGATTTCAATATGTTCCAAGTGTGAATTCCGAAAGACAAACAGAAATGGATTGTGGTAATATATATCCAACTGGGTGTGATATGCGGCGCATAATTTGTATGGCTGCCAGTCCAATTAATAAGGAATGAAATAAATTGATAACAACTGCTATACGAGTGTAGCACTAATTAATTATATTAGGTATATAATGTAGGCAGCATTTTTTTCAATGTGAGGTGGAGGATTTAATTTAATTTACGTGAACTATTTCATTTGGTGCTTATTTCAATACATTCATATAATGAAGCATTAGTACAATATAATAAATGTAGGGAAATTTTCATTCTCTCACCTCACCTACTCTTTTATTCTTGTACACGTGTATTCATAATGTAGTTTTCATGTATCTATAACATTATTATTTTGAAATTCAAGTCATTATTCAAATTCATGCATTAGGCTTTTCTCGGGCTCAAAAAGAAATTTCATTTTCACTGGCAGTTTTACCCGGAATATTCGTAGTCATAATTATATTGATGTAAGGTATATAAATAATGAAAAAGAATATATGTAAAATATTATAAATTCCTGTACTTTAACTGTTTATTCGATGTGTTTATTAACCATGTGAACATACTTTTAAGCGTGCTTTTAAATTCGCTATATTCACATTTACTTGTATTCATTTATCTAAATAAAATATTTTCTTTTTCTTCCTCAAAGATCATAATTTATCTTGAAAATTTCTGTTGTTGAATTGAATTTAGAAGTATAGTAATGATTATGGAAAAATATAAGACTATAAGAAAGAGTGTTAATCTTTATTTCATGAGAAAAATCTTTTAATGTAGTACATCATCTAAAACATTCTTATTTTTATCCTTTGAATTGACTGGAAGAGTGACTTCTGCTCGTTTATCAAATATAATATGATTAAAATTAAAATTTAAACTTTACTCTTCCCTCCTAATTGTATCATCCCCTATAAAATCTATCTTCGAAACAATTTCGTGTCTTTGCTTAGTTCTCAGCAATTCACACCAGGCATTATATGGACAAAGAATAATGATGCATTCCGGAAACTCCAAATGACCCAAAAAAGTAAAACATCTGGCTTGTTTCAACGGTAAGGAGTATTAAAGTGGAGGAGCCTGTATCTGTACGCTGGTATCCAAGTTCCCGCGGCGTTATTTTAATACTATTGAGAAATGCATTTTCGCTCGATTGCTACCGGCTGAATCAGAGAAAAGTTTCTTTTCT
Source organism: Hetaerina titia (assembly GCA_037158775.1). Taxonomy (NCBI): domain Eukaryota; kingdom Metazoa; phylum Arthropoda; class Insecta; order Odonata; family Calopterygidae; genus Hetaerina; species Hetaerina titia. Next base: position 85,135,650 of record CM073777.1, on the reverse strand, counting down.
GCTGTTATGCCTGCCGGTAATGGAACGCCCGATAAATTCTTCCCTTTTTCAAAAAAATTAACAGAAAACTCTGCCAAATGAAGACCAACTTCCACGGCGTCTAGAAGTGTAGGAAGAAATGTGGTCAACATCAAACACGGTCGGCTAATTTTTCGTACATTTTTTTATATTCCTGTATGTACTTAATGCACTTTGATATAGAGGGTATCGTTCTTCCGATCTTTTCTTCACGGCAACGTTTCAGTGAATTAAATTCTCTTTTTTAACCTTCTCTCTGTTTGTCAATATTACTTGCTCTAAGTATATTCTAAGCTTTTTTCATGTACACATGTGAAAAAATTATTGGACTTCCCATTTTGTATATCTTGGGAATTAATCGACCTATTTATAGACACATAGTGATTACTATCTTTTTAATCATAGGGATAGTATATGTATTTTTCCCTAAATAAACTTTTATCCCCACTCGTCAGATTTTTTCAGCGTCATGAAAAAACAACTCTCCAAAGTTCTACCTATTGATCATTTCGTCGTCTAAAAAACTTTTCTAAAAATTTACACGTCAATAAATAAATACCTATAAATATAAATGATACAAAGTACTTAAAAATGCCCTACATTTCCGATGAACGGTGTCGAAGAAAAATTTCCTCCCATCATTGATAGAAACACGTTGAAGGAAAATATTTTGTACTTCCCTTCAGATATACTCTAAGGGTCGCGAATTCTCATGTTTTTCTTGCCATTCACGTACACATACTTCAGCGAGAGATTTATTCCTTTCCTTTAACTTCCTCGACATGAGTCATTTCAAAAGAAATAAATTGCCTTTTAAATTATTTCGACGAGAAAGCTTATCTTGGATACACGATTTCTTAGGTACACAGCACTTTGTAGGGTTTTCTGTATCTAGGACAAATACTATAAATTAATACTCTATTTAGAATCCCAAAGTTTTCAGAGCCATCTCTGAAAAATTTTCAATGACAAAATTTCTACGATTTTCAGGGCCAAGTAATCTATCGGTCATTGAAAATTGAAGAATCAAATATTTCACTTCTCACATAACTTAACCATTATAGGTAATATTCTTTGTATTCACCCTTTAGTGAATTTCTCAATTCATTCTGTTGGCTAAATATGTTATAAATAAGACACCAAGATAACACCAGAATATTTTATAATGTATCCATCATATGGTTTGATAAGCTGCTAGTTAAAATTTTGAAACAAAATTTTGTCTCAATTTATACACACTTGAATTTCCGTTTAGTAAAGACATTTTCAATTCAGATTTTATGTTGACAGTTTCTTTCTGCAAGTCTATATAAACTTTTGTCAATTAGGTTTAATGATTAGTTTTTTTTTTACTGAATACCAAAAATTACTATTCATCCGTAAACTATGGAGTCAAAACATGAAATAACATACAATGTTGAAACAAATTAAATCGATCGGATGAGAAAAACTACTTATGCAAAATGTCTGTGAACATCATACACTGTGTATACAAAAAGGTTCAAATATTAAGTTCGTTATGGACGATTATTTTACCATTATTTTCCATGTTTTAGAGTATTTTTGAAATGAGATTATTATGGTACATTTTAAGGAAAAAAATAAATTCTTTGAGTAGTCTGATCAGAGCTATTAGCAGGCAGGCTATAAGTAGTGATCAGAGCTCGTTCATGACGCTAAGTGTACAAACTGTCCATTGCAGTGTTAATAAATACAGAAAATTCACAATTTAAATTATCATAGTAATTTATTTGAAAATTTGCAGTTTGACCTTGTTTCCTTAAGAAATGCAGCGTTCAAATTTTAGAATTAGGCCTTTTGCCAGATTTTCACGGTAGATATCAAAACCTTTAATGTTTCAGGAATTATAAATACACGAGACTAATGAATTCAATTTGAGTCGAAATTGTATACAATATTTAGAAGTTTCCTTATTTTCCTTATATATATTTCCATGTGAATTAATATTTTTTCGCCGTATGACGGGACTTATATATATACATATATAAGTCCCGTCATATATATATATATATATATATATATATATATATATATATATATATATATATATATATATATGAAACCAGTAGAAGCATGTAGGTCAGCTAGCTAACACAATCTTCAAGGGGAATCACACACGAAACTGTGTCATACGTAAACACCGCGTTTCAATCGCCCTTAACAGATAAGGAAAACTATTGACCATTAAAAAATTCGTTCTCTACCGCAGGGTAATCCGACAACAAGTCTTTGCTTCCAGTGCGACATGGGAATCCATAGGTCTTCAGACGAATCCACCCATTTGCGTTTTGCTTGTGTCTGGTTGGAAAGGGGGCGGGATAAGAGAAAAATAGTCGACCGTGACTGGCTTCTTGGCGGGATGGACGCATCGTGAATTGAACGGCCGGAAGCGTACTCCATTTAGATATATGGTCCTTCAGAAGGATCGGATGTAACTCTTCGATGTCCCTCTGGGGCGGCTCACCCCTATGCCTCCGTACTCAGAGGACACCTCACACCACTTCCGCCCAGGGCCTGACCCACTCTTTCCTTCCCCAGCGCCGCCAAACTTCCATACCCAATAGTCCACCGCCATCATCTCCCTCCATTTCGCCCTGGTCTCCCGCTCCCCCCCCTCCCGTGCACCTCCGCCCCTCGCCGTCCTCCCCCCACCGCCTGGAACCCGTCCGCACCCGTGACCCTTCCCACATACTCCCCAGATCAAAGATTCCGGATCGATGGTGTCCCACTCAGACTAATAGTCGACGCCTCCTCCGGGAAGGCGAAAGCGGGAGGGGGGGAGGAACTATGTAGGGCACAAAGCAAGGGGCGTCTCGGGGATCTACTAGAGATGGGAGGAGGGGGAAAGAGGCATGAGGGCGGGGTTGGGTAGCGGGGAATCGCTGTGGGAATGGACCCAATTGACGGTGAGGAAGGTGAGAGCGGAGCAAATGGAAACATAAGACACCGCAATCCCTTCGATATTCGTGGGTTTCGCATTCGCGGTTCTGCTTAATCACACGCAAATTACCGGAACGCCTTTCAGGCTTTGCTGATATACTACGGTAATGTCGGGGTCATCGATTGATCATTCAATTCAAGAGCTTATAATCCACGTGAATATAACTGTAATTAGGTCCCTATTACAAAAAATAAACTGCATTTTATAACTATCCACTAAACATTCATTTTATTGCCTTTTGGCGATTTTTTAACTCCGATCTCAAGATTTAATTTCGGGTTATTTCCCAAGATGTCACTGCTTACTCATTCCTTGATTCTTATGAAAATACTTGGCATCAATATCTTTTAAAAAGTCAAATTTTACACCAAATTTTTCTCCATTCTCGTTAAGGTAATTAATGGCCTTCAAAATTAAATACGTGGAAATCACAAATGAATTTCAAAAATTCATTATGACTCCTTTTCTAGTTTTAAAGTCATCATGGCTGAACTAATTAGGTGCGATTTTTATTTGCTAATTAGGATATCGGTAAGATGTCAAATAGTTGGGAAGGAAGAATGCATGGACTTTTCCCTAAATTAAAAAGGTATGTTCTAAATAAAACAGTTTCTGGCGTAACTTGGTGGAAAATCATAATATTGACGTGTTTATAAATCAAAACAATTTGCTTTTCCACATAAACTTTTTATTATCACGACCCAGGTTTCGTTATAGAATAACATCATCAGGTCAGGACCTGATCATGTTATGCTATATTCTCAAAGCAATTGAAATTTTCTTAGAAAACTACACTTTTCCTTCACACCAGATAGTATAACTCCTTTAAATTCACTACATATGACTATCGTCTTTTTTTAAGGCATCACTATATTTTTATACAGTTTATAAAAATATTTGAAATATTTGCATAAAAATTGTCAACTTGTACTAACTAAAAAACAGAGTTGAGACTATTTTTGTATATTACATGTATGTTACAATTTCTTTTGTTTGAACCGGTTGTTTTATCGGTAAAGTACATTGAATTTAAAGACGTATTCGTCCGTTTCGGATTTATTAAATTTTAATTTTTTCTCTGTGAACTTAGTTCTTTACCGTTTTTAGTTTTTTTTTTAAATTAAGATGAGACAAACTTCAGTTTTTCATAATCAATGATAACAATGTCTCTTTTGAATACATACTCGCATGATATGCATACCAAAGTATTCATAGTCCTTAAAGTTTCCTTTTTAAAATAGTGTAAGACATTCTGTAAAAAAAATTCACTGCCAATTGGACATACTTTATCCGTTTACTTATTGTTTTTCAAGCGGTAATGATGAGAAATACGACCACACCTAGGTATTCCACTTGTTTAGTCGGACCAATCGATCTAAATATATATTACACCCATCATTTTTGCAATCTGTAGTAATGCTGACGAGTTGTTTTTTAGATTTATACCAGCTAACTGTTAATCCGTGTTTCCTACAAAAAAGTCACTGGATGAATCCTTAATAATGAATGTGGCGGGATACCTTAATAATGAATGTGGCGGGATACAACTCTACTTATTTTTATAAGAAATTTATAGAGTAAAACGGGTCGCGGTGGTCTAGTGGGTAGAGCGTTGGACTACTGACCGGAGGGTCTCGGGTTCGATTCCCGGGTAAGGCACTTTGGGCACCTGCAGCTCCACCTAAGCTAGTTGATTTTTTGGGTACCAGAACTTCCTGGGAAACCATAACCGGCACAGGGAAAGGAACTGGCCCCCCTACCCTGTTGTACGAATATTCACACGCCGTCGGGCTTGGTACATATGGGTGAGCTCTACCATCACCTACTAAACCGACCTTCGGTTGATAACTGTGTTTATGGTTTATGGTTTTTATATATAGCAAAATATTGTGTAATTTTGATTTTGCCAAAAACTTGAAAGATAGTAGAAATGTAGTAGAAAATATATCTTTTAATATTGTTTTCATTTTACAAATTGAATTCTTATTCTAAATTACGTCCATTTAAATACAATCACGAATTGATATTTTTGACGACAGACCAAATATTTCTTTGCGCTCAAATGATAAATGTATTTTATCGCAAAAATATTGCAATTCAAATATTCCCAGCTAGTCTGATTTGATTCAGATACATAATTTATTGACTTTTGGTGTTTTTCACTACATTTTCGTAAAACGTTAGCAAAAGTAGCCCTCTACATCCTTCTCAGGGATCATTCCTTAATCCCTCCTTCCCTATCATCAACCGAGAAGTTTGAAATAAATGCGTGCAGTTGTGATAAGTAATTGATATTGCGTATTAGAAACATGGCGTTTAGATCCTGCATTCTGATCAATTGCATTTCTCATATGCTCGTATGTATTTAGATGGTGAACAAACGCATCGAAGTCTTTATGGATATAATACAATCGAAGCCGTAATCAAGCAATCGAAGAATTAGGAAATTTCATACAAAATGTTTCTCGTTCACATGGCATCATTCAGCCGAGTTCAATATAATTCTTTCAGTGATATTTTCCATATTTTTTCATGCCATTTAAGTGTACAGTTTGATTTATGAGACATTCCTCTTAATGGCATAATCAATTACTCTTCATTTATTAATAATTAAATAATAAAAATTCAATCTGGACCTCACCTCCGACTGCAAGTGCATGTCGATCGGTCCAACTGTCTTCCATATCCTAGCACTCTTTCGGTACAAAATTAAGTCACCGCTGAATTGGATGATGTTTAGAATTTGTCTTCCTTGGTATGATTTAATATTTTCCCATTCCTTCTCCAGAAATGTTCAAATGACTTCAATTAAAAATGAAGATTCCCGAATGTATTGAGGTCCGGTTGAGAACGTGATAGCCCTTAGTGTGAACGAAGAATCAGGAAATGGGGAAATATCAACAAGCATTGGGTTAACTTTGTTTAATTTATTCAAAATAAAACATTTTTGCCCATATATGGGCTGAAAAATTTACATTGTCACCGAAAACGGACTACCAGATGTTACTGCAAATGACAGGAGTTATAATTCACTTTGAATATGATGCCAGAATGCCGAGTGCATTTTTTTGATTTTAGAGAAGTATCGTTTATTTATTTTACATCATTTTCAATGATGACCAATTTTTTCAGGACTATTCTCTCTTACTTTTAAAAATGCCTTTTTAATGGTTCTTAAATGATGATTAACACCTGAATATCATATGTATTTAATGTACCTAATAAAACACTTTCCCTCTTCCGTGATTAAAGATTTATTCTTCTCACTCTCCGTTTTTCTTTCATTTGAAAACATTCTCTTTTTGCCATTGAATAGGTGCCATGATAAAGCTTGTTGGCATGTCAAAGGCAACTGTTTAGTTTTGACAATGCTGATTGGAAAATATGAATTGTAAAATGGCCAAATTCCTCCGCCTCACAGCTTCCGCATCCTTTTGTTGATACCCTTCCCGCGCCCATTGTCTCCCATACGTCCTTGTACGCGTTGCGTAGAAAATGGCGTGTATTTGTTTGTCAAAAGTGCAGAAGAAAGAGTTCTCTTGACCCTCGCTTGTGCCACTAAAAAAACGAGATTTTTGTTAAGGTTTCTCCCCATTCATTCATCCTCTTCGCAAACAAAACCATTATTTCCTCAAGGGGCATCATTCGGGAAGCCACATCAGAGTTCGTTGACACCCTACCCTTTAGCCCTCAGACAGGATCGCCCTGAATCCTTACCGTGCGAGTTTTTCTTTCTCTCTTGACCCTTCACAAACCACCCCGCCTCCGTCCTCTCTCCCCGATCCCCACGGCCCCTTTTTTCACCTCTTCCTCTCCCTCTCGCATCACTTCCGCTCTCCCGAAAAGCTCCTCCCACTCCCCACCCGATACATTCCTTGTTTCGGCCACCTCTATTTTCTTCTCTTCATCTTCATTCTGCCCTGCCCCGCGCGCCCCGGCCCCCATCTCACCGACGTAACTCCCACCATGCTAACCCCATTCCCGAATCCCTCTCCCCCTATCTCTCTGTTGTCTCAGTAGATCTTTTGTATCTTTCCTGTTTCCACGCCGTCGCCTCTATTCGTCCTTCTCCCAAATTGACTCCGAATCGTCCTTTGAGTTTTCTCTCTTGCTTCCTCCGATCCACCGCCTCGTCTCTCTTGCGCCCTTCCCTTTACTCCAGTGTATGTATTCCTCCTTTCCTCCCCTCGTTTTTTTTATTCTCAATTTCCTCCCGAATCTATTCAACACACACGAAGCGAAGGAAACGACCTTCCTTTTCTATTTATCTAGCTTTTCTATTAGCCGCTTTCGTTCAAAAATCTATCCCTACAGCCCTTGTGACTGCGTGGTGCAGTTTTACGCTACGGTGGAGCTTCTCACTGTTCAGTTTCCACGCGTGTGGCGTCGGCCTAAAAAAAAATTCGCTTTCAGATTTGACGCCCTTTTGCACAATGCGACGTAACTCTGGGCTTTTGTTTCCGTAGCAATAAAATACCTGAAACTTGCTCTTCGTTAATGGCCACAGTCACTTAGTTTCGAGCACTTTGATTAGTCATCTGTGTTACAGAGGGACACCTGAATGACTACGTTTAACTATATTTCGGAGAGTTTAAAAAAAAGTCACTATTGCTTATGAATAAAAAAAATAATATTTCATGACTGACATGGATGATGCATGTTTAGCGGGATATTTTCATGTGTAGCTGTTTGTAGGATTTGAAACATCGTAATTGATATAACTTTATTCCTAAAACTTTATAATAAAACAAGAAAAAATTGGTAGAAAATTCAAAGTAAAAATGAATTCAAGAAAAATCTGCTAATACCTGAATATGAAAGGTAGGAAGAAGGATATTTCATTAATGCATATGTCAACAGGATGTTTCTTAGTAGCAGTGCAATATGAACAGCGAAAGCAGTGTAAAAGAAAATAGCTTGAAATGTTCACAGAGTGATGCAACATAAAAATGATAAATGTAAAGGAATCGGAGTTACTAACGGAGTAATGCATAACGGAGTAAGCTAATAAATATTATAGGTTATGTAAGAGAAGAGATCTTTTAATTATATCTCTGGAAATTCAGGCTCCATTTTCTCCAAATATCGAGATACGCTGACCTCATGAAATCAGTCCTCAGTATTTTGCTGAGAATTTCCTCAAGCCGTCAAGTTTCCCTCAAAACGCGCATTCAATAAAAATAGTTATTCAAAAAAATTACCTTCTGTAACTAGAAATGTATGCGTACAAAAAAACGAGATGTATTTATTCATAAAAATATTCACCAAACATGGAATTTACATAATTATAAATATATTATACTATGTATTATATTACAATAAAAGCAAAAATGGTACCTATATATATAATATATATGTATATATACATATGTGTATATATATATATATATATATATATATATATATATATATATATATATATATATATATATATATATATATATATATATATATATATATATAGTTCGCTAGATACGAATAACTTTCTTTTCTTGGAAGCGGCTCTGAGAATGCTTATGAAGCTTTGTATCCTTAATTTCATTCTATATTAAATTTCTAGGAGAGCTGAATTGCTTTTGAGTTAAAATCACTAAAATTGCATATCCACTTTTAGCAAGAACTCATTTAATCCCAAAGCAGACAGGCGTCGTATAAAGAGCCTCTCGTGGGTTCCTAAAAGTGAGCTAGATAAATGACGGTGATATCTTTATTTAATGACTATTTAAATATCCTAAAATTACATCCGGCACTCTTGTCCGTTGTTACGTCCCTGATTGCATTACGTGTAAATAAAGAACGGAATAAGTTTTTATCCCTCGAGGTGGAACACTTTTTAAAAAGTAAAAAGTGAATTTCGTGTTCATTTTCAGCTATTAAAAAATACTTTGCGTTAACTGAATTAGTACTGTGTTCTATATGTACTAAAATGTTACAGTTTTTAACACTTATGAAGATATCACACTTTTTTATCACTACTATACTACCTTGTTCTTTCTAAGGCATCCTTTTGAAAGATGACTCTCATGCTTTCACTTTTCAGTATACGAATAAATATGGTTTCCACTTTAATCGGAAATAAAAATCTTACATTTTATATCATGATATATGCTATGGATGATAATTTAGATACAAGGATAACATCTCTGCTTTATGTTTGAAATGAAAATGGTGACACCGTCACAGGCATTTATATAATTTTGACTCATAATGACGCTCATAATTCCTTAGACAAACATGCTATGCAAGCGATAGTGCTGATATGATATTGTTGACGATCATAACAAAATATCCAATTATAAAATTAATTTGATAGCATTGCTAAGTATACATGAAAATATTCTAACTATATTGTAGCACCTCTAAATAATATCAACATTTATTTTTAATTTATTAGCAAACCCTCTACAGAAATTGTAGGTGTTCTCGTTAATCCTGGCGTAATATACCCATCATGGATTTCTTCCACGCTTGATTGTTCACAATATACTGAGAGAGTTCTGCTAGCTACACAAGAAAAGCGTTACAGATGAAGAAAAATACATAGTTCGTACAAAAATAGAATTTATCAGAATTAATCGAACATTACCGTGCATCAGCTCAATGTATCCGGCTTAAGTTACCACTTTATCATCATCAACCATTACCTCCACTTTCTTCCAATTCCCCACCACGTATCTGAGTTCATAACAACCAGCCACATGTACTGACCAGATTCACTTCTCCCAGTACTACGTTCAAGCCTCTTCGTTTCATTTCTTCCCCTCATTGGATTCAGATCTATTTCCCAAAACTTCCATAAGCGCACAACATCCTTTTCAGCTGGAAAAAAAAGCATCATCCCCCTCCCGTGGCCTTAAGGAACTTCCAACTCCACCCGTTGCCAATCGCTAGCCCCGTCCCCAGCAAATGGTCCTTCGGGCCGGTGGCATCATTTGTCGTTTGAAAAGAAGGGGCCGTGGAGATGAGGATCGCAGGAAGGGGTTTCAGGAGGAGTGCAGTGGAGATCGTAGTTAGGAAGGTGGGATTGGGGTGGTGTGGGGAAGAGGGATGCGGTGGTCTTCGGGTGTGGTGGTCGGGCGATGATGTCAGGGAGAGTGATGGGATCGTTGGAGGAGGAGAGGAACTGAGACCACGCCTTAAATGAGGGAAAGGGGGAGGAAAAGCCAGGAGGAAGATAAGGGAAAGGTGATACGTGAGGGCGGACAGAGTGTTATGGGCTGTAAAAATGAATAAAAGGATCGTAAAGGTGCGGCGGAGTCCCATGAGGTGACCCCATCAGAAGGAGAAAGTTCGAGGAACATGTGAAATGCATAGGTTCGAGGATTATCAATGCATAATCTCTCGGTTAAATAGGGGAGGGATTTTTGCAAATCTTAAGACATCTCCTGCAATCCCAACTTCATATATTTAACGATTAGGCCGCGATCGCAATATCAAATACGCCTGTATCTATAAGCATTGAATTTAAACCACAGTCACTACATAAAATAAGCTCTAAAAACTGAGGATTTAATGGTCTGTGAATGCCTCTAAAGTGACTATTGGGAAGACTGGGATTTTATTTCAGGGTCATGGCCGTAGACCCATGACTCATCTCCAGTTATGTACTTTTTTAGAAAACTTGTGTCATCGTTTGCAGCTTGGAGCAAATCTCCAGCAACTGCTGGGCGAAATCTTGGCGTTGACGAGATTAAAGAGAATGCGATAAGGCAGCTGATGATCATTCCGAAAAAAATTTTGTTGTATTGAAAAGTAAAAGACACACTTGGATAAGTGAATGAGGTCCCAAGGTGAGTACGTCAAAGTGGACAAGGACCTCATTTTTCTAGATAGGCTAATTTCTTTAAGTATTTCAGGGCTGGATATCTTCCGGATATACCTCGTATAGTAAATATACATACGTGGAGACTGCAGACCCAGAAGTTAACATTTGTGCTTGACAAAGGTTGTAAGTACTGTGATTCATCAGAGCAGAGGAGAAAAGGACAGATTACATGTAGACCAATTTGAATTACGGGTGTGATGGGTTGTGTAATGCAATTATTTGTTTAGAGCACTAGGAATACAAATATATATTATACCATGATTTTATTGATAGGGACCAGTATGAGTGGAGAATTTCAGGAATCATGCTGTGTTCTAAGGAAAAATCTTATTACGTAAGTGATCAAATTTTTTAGTTTGTACTGAATACCTGTACACTGTAGAAAATAATATTTGCTTAGATAGTCCAATGTTCTCTGGTTGCGATAAACATGAAAAAGTGTTGGTCTCGCAGAAGGTACGAAATTTGACTTAGGTTCTGCTTAATCAATATCAATCGACGCAACGCAAATCACGTTGCGTCATTCCAAAATCTTTGCTGGACCTGTTTTTTGTTTTTCTGCCCTAGTGGGTAATTATTCCGACTCAATCACCTTTTTGATAAAAAAGGGTTTTTTTTTGAAAATAAACTTCAAATTTATTCCCGCAGGGCAGTCTTTCTCATGCTATTGGGTCAAATTTTGATATTAGAAATTATGGGTTGTTTTTCTTTTTTTTTAGGAGTACCCTCTTTCATGTGGTTTTCTTGTAAATTCTTGTAGATGCCTTTGTGGCAAAACCGTTCATTAACATATTTTGCATTGTTTCCCCTATTTTAATTGTTTTGCGTTTTGCAAATTCATCCAAGTCTCTTTACTTTCGAACAGTCGTGGAAAGAGTATTCAACTGAGACTTAAAAAAAAGAAGAAAAATTAGGTATTTTAAAACTAATTTTGAAAAGTTTAACCTAATTCAATGAAAATAATTGCAGTTGGAACAGATTTTGGCTAACGTATTTTGAAATTGAATATTTTCCGATGCTGTGGAACTTATGTTGCATATCTACAATTATTTTAAAATGGACACACACTTTTTAAATTTACACCCTTCTTAAATTTTATTTAACATTTTTAGACCACTGCGTTGAACTAGGTTGATGTCAACCGCTAAAAAATAGCATATTATTTGTAAAAAGGTCATGTTTTATTTTTAACGTAGATTTTATGTGCCCAATACTGAGAATCGCAACATTTCCTAACTTTTTGCAACAATATATTACTTGACCCCATACACTAAATTAAACTTTTAAAAATTCTGTATTCATTTTACCTGCCTTCATTCCATCCTAAGTGTTTATCCTGTTCCTCCCCATACCACGCCTGCTCAGTTATCTCCTTTATCACAATTTTAACATTTCATTGCTGATCAAAATGATGGTCATCTACCTATCTTGCCTAGCTAGGATTTCTTTCAATAATCCTCTCTCCTACATTGCCATGCCAGGTATTCTCATTCCTCTTCATCTTTCCTAGCGTTTCCCACCATATTTTCTTGGATTCATTACTTGGGGTTGTTTCATGTTGTCTCCCTCAATAGTGTTTACAGCGTGGCAATATTACTCAATGGTCGCCCCCTTAGAGTCAGACACCTTTGCACCCGTCTCGCTGAGGAACAGGTGATTCACTGACTGCCTCACGTTTGGCTTCTACCATTCGACCTAAATGGCATAGGTGACTCCAATAGAACAATGATTATTGATCCCGCCAGCACAGCTTTAGGAGCCAACAGAACGCACTTGCCTTTCCACTTCGTCAATGTTGTAACCCATGAGGAAGAAAGAGGTGTGACGCCATAATACCAATGAGATCACGTTTAGAGAGGAGCTTAAAATGTAATAAGGATTAAATTATTTATTTTGTAGAGTTAGATAAGGTGTTTAGAAAAAATAAGGTTTAATTTATGAATTTATTACGAAAAAGAGCGGTAGAATGAGACTTAGGCGACCTATCCGCTACCTGCACCAATATCAGACTGCTCAGGCTCGTGCGGCGGATGGAGAGTCCGATGAACATGAAATTGTAAGAAAGCCATGAAAATTTCTGATGACAGAAATTAATAAAGTATTTTAGGTTTGCGAGATTTCAGCTAAACATTCCTCCACGAGGTTACAATAGTTAATTAGCGAATTAAAATATCGTTATAATAGGTATAGGATGAAGATCAATGTAAAGAAACAAAGTTCATGAGGTTTTTTAAGAAGAAGAAAGGTTATATAGAACGACAAAATAGGACGAACTATATCAGGTGAGATAGTTAACTTATTTTGGTAGCGTTTGGACCAAAATGGTTGAAATTGCACGGACGTAAGGAGAAAAATTAAGTTTCGTAAAGAAAATTTTTCAAGGAAATAGATGACAGGAACGGTGAGTAAGACTTTTAAGAAGAGACTAGTGAAAACTTTGGTATGAAGTATGCCTCGAAAGCTTAATCTTCGAAGCAAGATGACAGGCCTTGGAGGCCTTTCAGACGTGGGCGTGAAGAAGGATGGAAAAGGTAAAATGGACAGAACGAAAATATATTAAGTCCTGTTCACTGTGGGGAATAAGATTAGGAAGTTAGCAAAGGTCCATTGAAGACCGTAATTGAGAATTCAGAGGGTATTTTCATTGGTGGTAGAATTCTGAAGAGTGTGATAAGAGGGTTGAATGTTAACCAAGTCAGTTAGTTAGGAATAAGATAAGAATTTTGGACAGAAATAAGGCACATAGAATATATAAAGATTAATGGACAGCTCATTGGAACAGGTCGTGTCAACTTATGCCTTTTTAGTCAAGGCAAAGAAATGCAGGAATCTGGGCCCATTCAAAACCGTCTTTATGGTAGGTTACCAAATAACAAACTTATATTTCTGGACCCAGGCTATCCTTGTTTACGTCGCAGTTTGTTTCCGTCTCTAGGCTGCGTGGCCGCATATCTTTACCGTAAATTTGTTCCACTTATTTCTTCTGCCTTCCTTGAATTTCTTATCGCTCTTAATTCTTACTTTTGGGTTTAGGTAAGTGAAGTTTTTTCAATGCTTTATCTCGACAATTTTCGCACCATGTTTTGAAGCGCTTCTACTATTTTGTATGTAAAATATCCCCATGTCTTAAAACTTACCTTTCTAACATATATCTCAAAAACTTTTTAATAACGTATCACTACTAACTTCTCATTTCCGTTTTTACGTTCTACCATTTCTTCTTTCATTCATTCTTGAAACATAGCATCCGTTTTCCACATGTTCTAACTCTATCATTTTCTATCTATTCTATTATTTTCGTAGTTCTTTTCTCCTTCCGTTATTAAAAGCACTAATCACTCCTGCTCGACCGGACCCCTTGTGACGTCTCAATGGGTTAATTGAAGACGACGGCTTCCTAGAATTCAAGTGACATTCATCAGCTAAGGTATTGAGTCCAGACGAAACAATTTTCAATAAAGCATGAGAATTTCAGACCTCTGAACACTAAACCACGACATAATATTCATTTCCAAGTCCAGGGCCAACTTTACGTAACACAGCGGGGAAATTGTTACTTAGCCGTATAATGCCCAAAGAGAATGAGCATCGGAACAATTGAAAGTGATGATAACTTTTCATAATAATTATTTTTTCTAAAACTAGACAAGTTTTTTGTTTAATTGCTTGCTGTTCGAATAATTTGATCCTCATCATAGGCGATCATCATAGGCGGAACATTTCTTTCCTACTTAATACCGCTTGGTTTATTTGAATTTTGATACTTCTATATCTATTCTGCATTTTAAATTTTTAGCAGCTATTCTTTGGTTTGTCCTGGTCGACCCTGTTCCATCCCAAGCTATGCTGTTGCCCAAGTAGAAGAAAGTTGTTATCTATATGCTCTAGTTTTACTTCTCAAAGTGTGATATTTTTTCTCTTCTTTAGCCTTCTCTCATCCGTACACAAAGACTTTACTTTTCTCCTTGGTGATGATTATATTATATTCCGGAAGTGCTTGTTCCATGACAATAAAGAGTTATTTTCAGGTCATCTCACGTTTCTACTACCACTGCGATGCCATTTGCGAACTGAAGTACATTTTTAAAATCCATCACCATTCACCTCGACTCCTTCGATGCCCAATTTTAATGATTATTTTGTTGCCTCTTTTATGAAAACGTTGAAAATTAAACGAGCTGGCGAGAGTTTAAATCCTTGTCTAAAATCTTTGTTTTTTGCTTGTATTACCAATTCATTTTTCATTTGCGTGATTGTTTACTGATTTTGTAAGTTTTGATGGGTTATATTCCTCCATTCCAAGCGCTTTTACTATTTTGAAGATTTAGTTCCATTCGACGTTGTCAACGGCCTTCTCCAAGTCCACATGTAATGGCTTGTTTACGATACCATTTTTTCGCCCGGTACCTTCAAACTGCATACTGCCTCTCTTACTCCTCGTTTTTTACTAAAATAAATTTTTTTTTCGTGAGACTCTCACCTTTCCTTCTGACTTTCGGTAATTATCCTTGTATGTCTGATGCAGGAGAAATCTGCCTCTATGCTCTTCGTATTCATCGGTTCTTTTATTCTCCGGTATTACAATGATCACACTCTTCTCGAGCTCATCAGATAATTTTTCGCTGTCGTAGCTATTTCAATTCCAAAGTAGGTATCTTACGCTTAAACACAGAGTACGTACATTGATTATGTTCTTCGTTTGTTTTGCCGACTCCGGGTTTTTTGTTGTTCCTCAAGTCTGTCAGCGCTCTTTCGGATCACTTCTCAGTAATTCCGGACCCCAGTCGTCTTCTTCTATCACAATGTCTTATTTCATTAAGTCCATTTTTAAGTGGTTGGGGCACTTCTTAAAATAATTCAATATACTACTACTACTTCATTAAACTACTGAATCAACTACTACTTATCAACTACTGAATCAATGAACCACTTCAAGGTACTTCAATGTAATTTAAGAAGTGTCTTCCAAAACTTTCCAATGTCTTTTATAAATATCCATTAGCATCTCGGACGTTGGGGGACTTTCATTTGTTTTTCTCCAAGATGTCTTCTGCACTCACTAAGAGACGCAACAGGGGTTTTTTTTCATCTTAGCCCTACCCATCGACCTATCCGAGCTGGGTGACCCTTGTTCTTGGTGCAATTATCCTTGCCCCTTCCAGCAGAAAACTATTGGTCAACGGAATATGAAAGAAATGTCACCAAATCGTGGGTCCTGTCCAGTGGAGGACTATTATTAACCTGGTTAATTACCGTAACACTGAAATATTTTAATATTCCAGTGTTTTATTTCAATTGTAACATAGAGTGATTAGCTAACTACGGAAGAAATATAGTGGTCAAAAAGGAATTGATTAAAATTCTCTCTTAGGAAATTTTCATCGCCTTACATGAAATAACTCATTTAACAGAATTTTTGGTTATGAATGTGATACTA
Source organism: Hetaerina titia (assembly GCA_037158775.1). Lineage (NCBI taxonomy): Eukaryota > Metazoa > Arthropoda > Insecta > Odonata > Calopterygidae > Hetaerina > Hetaerina titia. Next base: position 85,119,408 of record CM073777.1, on the reverse strand, counting down.
TCACTTCAGCTATGAGTAATGGTTTTCCAGACCAATCCGATTTCCAATTACATTATGCTATTCAAATTTAAAATTGGACACTACTACCTAATGCAAAAGAATATTTTGTCATAGTCAGTAAGGTTACATTCTTAGTTAAATTTCCGCACATTTCAATTTTACGTGGATGCCCTCTTTTAAAAGGTTGCGAATAATACAACAGGAAATAGAAGACGAATTTCTTAAAATGACACTGTTCTGCAAATTAATTACATCTAGCGAGACGACCGTAATACATTCACACCTTCGTAGTTCTTTTATCAGAAAATGATTTCAGTATGCATGCTCGACTAAATTCTCAGATAACGTTTTGAAAAATTTCTCCGTCTACCGAAGAGACAGACAACATATAGAATACTCGAGGGAAACACTGAGTGGGAGGGATAGGAGTTTGGGAATGGGAAAAAACGGACAGCCGGAGGTTTGGTCTTGTTTAAGAGTGTATGTCCCCCTACGACCCTTAAAATGACAACTTCCATGTGACCTACGATAAGGTCACGCGTACAGTACGTGACTCACAGACGGCTGCGAGAGAGGAAGGAATAAAAGGGTTGAATGAAAACGAGCTGAGTATGGTTTATGGGTAATGGGGTGCGGAAGTTTTGACTCAAGTCCAGTTGGGAGGGGAGGGGGTAGGACGTGGAGCTACAGTGGAAGCAGAAAAATGTACATGCGAATGAGAAATGTATGCGAGGAAGGAAGTTGTTCCTTCGTCGGATGGGGAGAGATATCCTTGAAAATTTGAACGGAATGAGAGGAAAAGAAAATCAGGCAAAAGGAAGCAGTTGGTGGGTGTAAATTAAGTTTGGCATCGGAAGATATAAAGTTTTATTTGTATTTTTGGCTATTTATTAAATTTTTTCACAGGAATTTTGCCTTTACCAACTACTAAATATTTTTGCAGGTAACTTACGTCTACTGAAATTTTTAAAATTATTTTATATCGTAGCTATTAAATAATTCTTGATACAAATATATATTTACATATTATGTAGGTAATTGTAATGCCTTGAAGTATTTTAAAATGTAACGTGAAACTTGATTGACTAACGGTTGATAAAATAAATGTATTATTTATTAAAAATTCCTTTCCTTTGCATACAACACAGTTCATGAACTGCCGAAATACGCCTGGATCGGCATAAAGCATATTTTTCTATGCAAAAGAGGCAGCCTACTTACATACTTAAAGAATTAATTCTTCTAAATAATAATGATTGCTTGCATGTTGAAGGCGGGTTGAAAGGAATTTCAAGCGCTGAATAAGATGACATGATTTGAAGAAAATTGTTGATATGAAGATTTTTTAAAGTGTTTATGTGATGAAAAATTGTATTGATTCAAATCTTTTGCGAAATACTCTTTCGTTTTTGCTAAATACGCAAAATGTAAAATATTTTATTAGCTTTATGATTTGTCACTGACATAAAAGCCTTTTTTAATGAAATTTCCTCTATTAATTTAGTGAACATATTTTTCTCCTTACGTAGTAGAGACATAAGGAGAAGAATTGCGCTAAGCCAAAAGACTTTCACAATAAAGACGGAGTTAGTAATAGAAATTTTGAAAAAGGATGTTAAGAAATGATTCGTAAAAACTTTAATATGGAGCGTAGCAATGTACGGCACTGAAACGTGGTCACTAAAAAAGGAGGATAGACGTAGATTAAAGGCTTTTGAAATGTGGGTGTGGAGAAAAATGGAGAAATAAACTTTATCAAAAGGAAAACAAATGAGGAAGCAATAGGGATGGTGGGCGCAAGGAAAGGGTTTTGTTAGGAGAAATCCTATGGAGGCAGGAAAAATGGAGGGCGTATGGATCGCCAGTGAGATGCTGAAAACTGTAACGGCCAACTGTACGGCAGACTTGGAAAGGGAAGGAACAAGACAGGGATATTGGAAGGAATGAAGAGGGGAAGGATGTACACAATGATGAAAAAGGACTTGATGCAGAGATGACTGCTGGGTTGTGTTTTGTTAGGAGTCACAAAATATTTATTTGGTAGTTGTGGGCATCCAAAACCTACCTTAACCGGTAGATTACCTTATAAAAATAATTTTCCGACTGGTTCGCCAGTTCAAGCGGTATTGATTTGTCATTAAAAGGGAGTTTTTTTCTAGAAATGAAACTCCTTTATAGATCTATTTGGTACGCCTTCAAAGACTACTTCACGATGCTCCCTCAAACCTTTTCCCAATGTACGATAGCATTGATTTGTTTCAGCTTAAATGGTTACTCAAGGTTTTAGGGTGAAAACGTTTAAAGGTGTGGTCGCCCACTTATATCTACCGTCATTTTTAGGAGAAACCCTGAACCATGAACATTTAGCTGTGGAAGAAATTTGATCACGTTGGATCCCTGATAATTTGGCAAAAGCTCAAAAAGAGGCTGGTGTCAATTTGTGCGGAGAATTTTTTAACAAATACTGTCCCGTTGCATCAAAAGCGGTGTATAACATCTACGCAAGTGATGAATCTTGGGCCTATGGGTATGAGCCCGAAACAAAACAGCAATCCACTGCATGGGTCTTCCAAGAAGAGCCTATTCCGATAAAATTGATACGTGCACGAAGCTCATCGAAGCAAATGATCGCTTGTTTCTTCGGAATAACTGAGCATGCTCCGACCGTACCTTTAGAGCAACGAAAAACCGTGAATTCTGAATGGTACATGAGCATTTGCTTGCCATAAGTACTTGGTGAAATATGGAAAAAGCAGGGGCCAAGAAGGATCATTCTTCATCATGACATTGCAAGCTCTCTCAGATCGTCTGAAACAATTACCTGTTTGGCTGACCCAAACGTCAAATTGATGGGTGATCCCCCGTACAGTCCTGATTTAGAACCAAAGTACTTCTTTTTATTTTCGTTTATCAAGAAAAAATTGCGTTGCCAACATTTTTCGGCACCTGAAGAAGCCGTTGATGCATTCTTAAACAATGTTTTGGAGGTACCTCATTCGTAGTGGTAAAAGTGTTAGGATAATTGGTTCAAGCGCACGCGAAAGTGCATTGATTATCATAAAGGATACTTCGAAAAACATTAAAGCCATTTTCAACGATAAATTTCTGTCGTTTCATTATTAGGCGAAAAATATAAATAGCAACCCTTGTGTATTTGTGTGTGTGTGTGTGTTGATATGTGGACGGTCTTAAAAGTTTCCAGCTCAGAACATTTCAGAAAAAATATTTATTATCTTTGTTGGATCAGAAACTTTTCAGACCACCCTTGTATACATATATATATATATATATATGCTTGCACACACACTGAATTAGCTGTTGTTTGGAAAAATGTATGAGTTATCAATGAGTGAAAATTGATTAACTGAGGCAAAAAATTTGACAAATAACTTTCATCCGTATATTTTAGGAGTTTTGTATGTACAGAGTAAGACCATAACAATAGGAGAGGTATTTCGAAGTTTTCTTACTTCTTATTGTGTAGTTCTGAATTTGCAAAGCGAATGGGGAATGAATTCGTCTTACTATGGGGGTAGGAAGTCTTGAGGGGTCGGAGGGATGATGAGTGACCTTCTGCAAACGAGAAGGGGATGGAGTGGAGAATAAGCAATCGGATGAGGACGCAGGGCATTTTGAGGGATTTTGTAGGTCCAAGGAATGAAACAAACGACGGAAAGAGGTCGGCAACGTGAAAAAGAAAACAGCCCAGGAATGCCTCTCGGAAATCATGCAAATCAGCGTCTGGACTCTGCGGCCAAGTTAAACAAAACTCGAGAGGGAAAAGCAAAGAGACGGCATTTATTCAAATCAACTTATCTTTCTTGTTCACCCGCAACGTCCACCTTGCTGACTTCTCCTTCATACATTTTCTGAATAACATTTAAATCCAAGGAGACCTGAGAGAAATAATAATAAGTGCGATGAAACTTCCTCTTCAAAACTGCCAGCTTTCTTAGTGTGCTAGTTGATCCGCTTATAAAAGTTACTTTTTACGTCGGTTCTTCTAACGAGAATGGAATTTGAATTATTCATGTTGACTTGTTCCGTTTAACACCACGATCATGATCAAAAAACTCATTTTTACTTTGCATCTTATTTTCCTACCTTTGGTTTTTTTTACATTCCTTTGCAAGTGAGAAAAGTTATTTCAATAACCAAGGGAAAAACAATTTCTTTATCTTAGCGCGAAAAGTATAGAGTTTCCACATCTTATTCTAGAAACTTCAAAACCCCATTCTAAGATAAAACTTCTTGAATAACGAATCATTAAGTTGGTTCCAATTACCCAAGTAATGAAGGCCTCCGCAAAATGATCGAGCGTTGCTTACAAAATTAGCGTCCTTTCAATTGCAAATTATTTCTACACAATACCGTTAATGGTCCACAGGAATCATTACACAGTTGATCATAGCGGACATTTCCGCTTAATACTTTGAATTTTTTATAGTCGAATGAAAATAGTGTAAAATATTTTGGAGTAATTAATAAAGAAAATGCGGCGCCGTGTCTTGAGAGTGTCCCTTTAGGCACAACAAGTCAATTGGGTAATACATTGAATCAATTAAGAGAATAAACACCAACATTTAGAGTAGGAAACCACTTTCTTGAAATTTTGCTTATTTTTCGTTTCCCAATTGAATATTTCTTTGAAGATGGATGTTTACCCAGAAATATTGTGCCATTAGCATTTCACTTAGGTTAAAAATAATTCTTCAAATGAAGAGTTAATAATAATTGAGATACAATGACATGTTTTGGTGTCCTCATACAGGAAAGCTTATGTACCCCTCATAGAGGTGGTGTAGTTTGTATTATGTATCAGTCACCATTATCATGAAATAAAAATCGAAACTATTAACTACCAACGACATTTAAGGACCGGTTAAGAGTAATCCATTGCGAGTTTCATCATTATTTTATCTGGAAATCACTCTTAAGGAAGAGCAGGATTATATCAGCAATTCTGATGTATAAAAAACATTTATATGAGCCAATCACTGGTCTCATTTATTTTATTTTGATGAAATAATGTTATGAATTTTCTCTGGATGTCTATTTGCGTCACGCTTAAAAAAAATATGTCAAAATAGTAACAATGCGACCTTATTTCCTATGAACAACTAAGGAATGACGTTGCCTTATGACCAAATGCTGTTTTTCGACGTGTGTGGCCAGTTCTCTTAAAAATTTGTCACTGATTTAATAATTGCACTCGAATCCTTGCCATAGCGTGATGATCAAAAAAATGTAGATTCTTTTACAGTATCACTAATCTTGAAAGGGAAGAGCAGGTTTTGAACTAAAAAATTGGCCTATATTCTCTATACGAGCAAATCGTTTTGCTAATTACAGCATAGCATTTTTTTTATCAAGCGCATTAAATATAACGGCAATGAGCGTAAAATGTATTCTGTTTCCCCTGCGAACACAAGTACACAGTCTCTTCCCTTATCCTCTTTCCTTTAGGACTATACCCAGTCTCCCTGAAAATCGTGACGTCATTTGTGGAAGGCAATATAACCAGCTACGTATTGGAGTTCTTAATTTGTCGGTACTTCGCGCCCTAGTTGTGTAAATGAACTGTTTTGGGTAGTTGTACAAATATAAAGAAATACATGGAAAACCTAATTTACACATTATCGTGTGCATGTTTAATTTACGTATTACTTAAACATTAAGTGGTAGACACCGAGTAAAGCTGATTCGAGAGGCACATTAAGGAATTCTGAATATAGTCTTAATTAACTGACCCCAAAATGTTCGAAAAAATTGCGTGCGTGGAAAATGTCATAACTTTTATGGACGATCTTTGGGTGGGGGGACAATTTCTGCTGGTATGTTCATCGAGGATACGTGTCATTTTATCGGTTAAAAGTCAGGAAAAACCCTTCACCAATGAATATGTGTAGTAAAATTCCCGGTTTGGAGACATTTTGGTTTAAGCACTTAGTCATTGTCCTTTCTTCATTGAGTATTTTTTATTACGTCCAGACAAACATTGTATAATTTTGATAGAGAATATATGTAAGAATGTATGCTGATTTTTTAGGCATAAAAGCAAATAACTTTTTGCCTGCCGTTACTCCAAATGATCGACAGTTATTTCGTGTACGGCAATGCGTCCCTGCCTGACTGGGTTACCTGACTTTGTCAATTGCTAGCTTTTGAATTTGCAAATATTACTTCAATTAAAGGTCAACCGAGATAGTCTTAAAGTCATTACTTTATTTTTCATATATTCTTTACGCAGCTTCAATTACATTTTTACATTATCTACTGTTGGGAAAATTAGATTTTATTTTTTCTTAAGATACTGAAATGAATTCCATGTAGGCTTTCCTATAAATTTGCTTTTTTCCACTTCAGTTTGAATCTAGTTCAAATATGTTTGGTTTACTAAATTATTTCCATTTTTAAATCGTTATGCACTTATAAAAGTAGGGTTTACTGATGATTAAATTGCTGTTATTCAAATTTCATGCTAATGAAACGTCACATTGATCGTTTAATATTCAATTAAACAATTTTCTCATTTGTACATGACCTCATCATTAAGAGTGATGCAAACGTTCGTACCTCCCGGAGTTAACCTCATAGTTACATTTTCACCAGCGCACGATACGCGGTACGCACACTTTAAGCCTTAATGGAATTTTAAGATAATGCTTGTAATTTTGGTGGAGTTTTCAGTTCTTAGAGTAGAAGCAATTTAACTAGTATCATATCTCTATGGATACAAGTCCTGAGAATTACTTCCATTCCCCACTAGATTCACATTTAACTCTGACACTTCGTGAGGTTTTTTTTCTTGTAACATATCTCCAATTGAAAAATCGAGTTAATATTGAAACAAAAGTACGAATTAGAAATATCTGAATTCATTTTGCAGCCAGTATGCATCATAGAAAGCCGTGGAAGAAGGAAGAATTTTGAGTAATGAGTTAAGGATGTTAATAGTAGGCTCTTTAGAGAGCATGAAGAAGGAGCTGCAGAAGAAAATAGTGAATATAAAATATAAAAAATAATATGATACTTACCAAGGAAACGACATCAGCGCACCCAGCTAGATGAAACCTTTTTGCTGTATTATTATTCTTTTCATGGTGCGCTTTTTGGATGGAAGATTTTATTTCGAAGAATTTAGTGAGTATGCGATATGAAGAAAAGATTTTCTTAGAAGAGATAAATGCAGTGATCAAGATTATTTCTTAGTAGCAACATCGATGCCCATTAATATCCATACTTATCCACGTATACGTGAAGGAAATGGCTGAAGTGGAATCAAACGGACTGAACATTGAGATGAAAATTAAAGTGGAAATTATAAAATCAGTTAGGTAAGCTCCTAATCAAAATTTAGTTTTTGTGATAAGTGTATTAGAAATGCAGTCCCTAAGGTTTCGGATGAGGTTCAATATAAACAAAACAAAGGTTATGAGTTTTTCGAGAAAGAAGGAGGAAACCTTAAATAAGTATTAAAATTGGAGCTCATTATTTAGTTTAGTTTGAGCAGTTTACCTATCTACGATGTGTATTGTTCGGGAAATAGGATGAAGAATTGTTTTAGGCAAAAAAGCTTTCATAAGGAGGAGAGAATTTATGACAGGGACCTATCTCGGAAGTAATTTGGACTAAAACGAACAAATTACTTTACTTAAGTAATAAGAAGAGGATTTTCTTAATGCAAAGAAGCTTTCACACGGAGGAAAGAATTGATGATATGGACGCTGAGTTAGGGACTTAAGAAAAGGCTCGTCAAAACTTTGATATGTAAGGTGGTTTGGTACGGCGCGGAAACATGGTCATTGAAGCAAAATGATTGTTGTAAATTGGATGATTTTGAAATATGTTTGTAGAGAGGCATAGAAAAGGCGAAATGGTCATAAAGGAAGATAAAAGAAGGAAGTGCTATCTGTGCATGGTGGGGGAAGAGAAGAGATTGTTGGGAGAAATCAAAAAGAGGCAGGAGATCTATATCTCCTGCCTCTTTATGCAGAGCATTTTGATTGGTCATTGTGCAAGAAATAGTGAATTCATGTCACATTTTATATGTATCATTAGTGATTTTAATGTAGGTTTCTCTAAGAGCCTTGTACTCCTTTTGAATTTAGCTTGAGATATTCAGGTAATCCATATGCAATGTATTTGCAATATCCCAAAATGGTCACATTACAAATAATTAATATTCTATCTTAGATAAATTATATTGATCCTATTTAGTACATTCATTCTATGCTTTAATTAATTTTAATTAATAAGTATTGTGCAACTAGTCACTATGAAAATATTAAAAAAAATATTTAGCCTAATGTGTGTTTTTTTCCAATTCGAAAAAACTGCTGGAGATGCAGTGACAGTACCTTTAAACTGAGTCACCTGGAAATGCGCATTACACAGCACATGGTTGTTCCCCAACTAACCTTTAGTCTTGCATGACTAGTGAAGAACTTATGCATCATGGTGCATGTAACATTTAGTAAAAAAATATTTCTCATTTGATTATTTAACAGTTTACTTGCACTGTAGCGTCACTAGTGTGGAATTACCCCTGATATGCAACATATTTGAGGCTTACAACATACGCTATAGGTTTACGACTCAGTCCCGCAATACATGCAATATCAGTCGCCTCCTCAATTATGCCTAAGGGCACGTAGCACTACAATGGCTATGGTTTCTTGCTGCATCCTAAGGTACAATTATTTGTTATAATTACGCATATGTACCTGCATGCTCGTGGAGTGAAGGGAGGTAGATGTGTATTTGCATGCATGTAAAATGATAGGATGATTCTATGAATGTATGCACTACTGTGGATTTGGGTTTGCATGCATGTGTTAGTTTGAATGCGGTTTTTCTTTTTTCCTTTTTTTTTGGGTGGTGACCTAACACCCCCCGCCACACGCCCTTGCGGCGGCTTGCGAGGTATTATGTAGATGTAGATGTAACACACTGAGACAGTAAGAAATAGGGAAAATATAGTGTGATTTAAAATCATGAAAATTAAATTTATTTTTCTTTCTGATGCAATATATACCACAGTTTTCGGCAGCATAACTTCTTTTTTTGAACGCTTTTTGCGTTTGAAAAAAGTAAGTTAAGTTGCCGCACACTGTATTATAACCTAGATTTTAGTGCCCCTAGAAGAATTTTCACGGACAAATTTAAATGAAGATACGTATGTTATCCATGAAAATTCATCGTAATACTCGAGTTTAGCTAGAAGTAAGTACGGTGACTAATGATGGGCCCATTTAAATCGTGCCTAATTTGTGCTTTTTTCTCGTCCTGCCCTTAACTGACCATTGAAAACCCCATTCTAACGCTTCATTTTTCTCGGGATTACGTCCCTGTTATTGAAAAAACTTCTCTGGAGACACCGTAGCTTTTTGGCACCTGGTCTCGCTGTGGACATAATTCCCGCTGTCATCGAGCGCGCTCCTCACCCATGCCCGCATGTGTGGAGTGATCCTTACTCCTCTCCCTTCATATTGAGAGAGAGAGAGCAAACGAGGATCCGTCTCGGGTCCCCTCAACCTCAGTCACTGCTGCCTCCCTCCCCCCGACTAGGGAATCGCACGGTTTGGACGGAATTAAAGTTTCCATTGTTGTAAGTAAACCTGGCGGAAAGGGTGGCGAAGGGGGTAGTATGGGGCGGACGAGACGGGGAAGGGGGTGGGACGGGGGAGGGAGGCGTGTGGAGTGGGTTATTCCTCGGGAGGAGAAATTCAAGGCTTAGTGGGGTGACGGTAGGGGGGTTGAGTTTGAGTTTCAGTGGAGGGGGCGGAGGGGATTGGGATTGGGGAGAGAGGGGTACGTGGGTGTTTTAATGGGTCGAGGATGGCTGGAAGAAAGAGAGGGAGGGAGAATCTCAAATGTGGGATGGAGACAGGGGGGGGATTTGAGGGAGGGGAAGGATGGTCTCGGGGATGGGGAGAGGAAATTAATGAGTCCCCTGGGTAGCGAGAAGGAGGTGAGCCTCTTCCTTCAAAATTGGTGTTTGTGAGTATGGCGAGCATAGTCTCATTAGAGATAAGGTCGTGAGAGGGAGCGGGAATGAGGGGGAGGTCGTGAGATTAAGGAGAGGGGAGGTACGCGGGTGGGTGTGGGGACCACTCCCACGGGGAGAAAGAGGGATGGTTACGGGGCGAGCGGGGGAGAGACGGGGGAGGGAAAGCGTCTTCTTTAGAATGGAAAAGTGATAATTAAAGGGTTTGGGCGCTTATTGCCCAGGGAAAATATTCTCTTTTCTCAGAGTTGATCTCGTGATTTTCTAAAACAGTATTTGTCGAAGTATTTCGGTCTTTCGCTTATCCTCATTCTTTTCGTCTCCGCTTGCAAGTGGTGCGATTTGGAAAAAATTAAAATTTCTTCTTTTTAGACATCGTGGAAACTCTTGATTAATATCAAACGTTAGATGGACATTTAGGAAAGATGAATGAATGAATGAATGAATATTTGATGAATCTTTCATGGAAAATTATAATTATTTTGGCATTGATGGAATAGAGTTTTGAAATGCGTTATCAATCAAATTTAAAAATAATTTATTATCAGTATAGAGTTAAGAGTAAGAGGACACTGCTGCATTTTATCCCGGATGAATTTTTTTAAAAACATCTACTTTGGTCTGAAACTAATGTCGAATAATTTAAAAAGAAGACAAATATGAACAATGGTAAATTTCAAGAAACTGTAATAGTAACTTTAACGCAGTCACCCGCTATGTTTGCATTATAATGCAACCATTTCAAAGAGTAAAAATCATTCGCCTTGACCGGGATTCGAACCCGGATCCCTCGATATCCGCCCCCAAAATTTCAGAGTGTAAGAGGACGTCTCGGTAGCTTAATTCGTTAAAGCACTCGGCCGGATATCGAGGGATCCGGGTTCGAATCCCGGTCAAGGCGAATGATTTTTACTCTCTGAAATGGTTACATTATGAACAATGGTACCCCAAGATCCAGAACTATTGCGACTGAAATCAATAATACTAAAACGCATCTTAAGGAAAGAGTAAATTAGCTTATTGTTATTTCGTAGTCAACGTTATTTCGTGGAGAAAGGCTGCTCACGCCTACATTACATAACCTCGCCTAAAAGACATAACCTGGCCAAATGAACTACCCGGTACATCTTCATTAATATTTTCAATGGTTCCTCTTAAACTTCAAATAGCATGATACAAGAAGTAATGGATTATCATTAAGGCAAATGATTCGTTTTTTTTCTCTAGCTGATCTAAAAAAAATCTCTATTCACGATTTCACCAGACACTCCGATCGATACATGATTTATCTCAAGCTTATAACATTGTTCAAATTTATTGCTTGACAAGTAAATAGATGATAAAGTTTTATTAAATTGATAAATGATAATGCTTATTATTGTAGTACATATAAATTTACCGTTTCATTTTGAGAGTACATGACGAACTCTAACCTGTGCAAGGTTTCCTATTCATTAGTGCGGATCCAAGAGATGGAGTTTAGCCTGATTGGATTGATGAAATGTACTGTTGCTAAACGAATCGTTGTAGTTCTCATCTGAGAGGGTCGTAATTGAATCCCTCGGCAACTATGACGCAGCAATAATAGCTCAGGATTGACGGAGAGTTGCAGGTTTTATTGGTCTTAGGTCGAGGTATACGCCCTCCATCGGGCAATCAATGGACAGGGCACGCTTCCGAGCCGATAGGCGATGCGAGGGTGGCATTTTCGCTCGGGCTGGACACGTGTCTAGACTTATCAGGAGGGGGACGGGGCGCGAGAGACGTGTGGCCCGGGAACGAATAACAAAAGAGAAGGCGTAGGGAGGATTTCAGGGCTCGTTGGCGGGGGTGGGGTCTCCGAGTGGGGATCGGAGGGGAACTAATGAGTCAATGCGCATGCGTTGAGTCCTTTCTCGGCGACTGTGACAGAGAGGAATCCGTCAGGACTTATGTTTTCACAACCTGATGATTTTGATTGGGCAACATAGAAGAGTGATGTATAAGTGCAGCTGGAAAATACTCAAGAAAAAAAAATATATTTTTTGGTGGAAATCTACTAATATAATTACCTAGGGAATCAAAACTAGTAGTTTTAGGCGTGGCTCCTTTGGGAACAGAAACAGATGCAATGGAAGAAGCAACACAGACTAACTGCAGAAAAATATTCAAAGAGCTTCCACTAAAGGGAGAAAATCGATCGAGCACTATTAAGAGTTGTCCGCTATTTAACACATTACTCAGCGCAGCGCAAATACACTTTTTATATTTTATTTTTTCCATCGATTAATAGCTTTTGCATTCCGAAGATCAGATGTTAAAAGAAGGAGATCTGAAGAGATAGCTAGTAACTGCTGATCCTTGAAAACAGAGCGTTAAAATTTTCCCTTATAGAAATTGTTTGACTCGCTATTTAGGAAGAATATGTACGTAACTTTAAGAGCTCCGTAGGGAGAAGTGTATTTTCATTGAATATAAATGACTCTCTTGTATATTACCGCCATTTTTTAGTGCCTCGTCATTTTCGTGATATCAATTTCAAAATCGATCATAAATTGTTACTGTGAAGTCGTAAACTATACTTATTTCGAGGTGTTTTTTATAGAGAGAATTTACCAATTCAAAGAGCCAAGTTGTGTATGCATTTCGTGCAAATAACTGTTTCGTAACTCAACAATAAATAATCCTACATCACGCTTGTCTAAGGTGTGGAGGGACCAGAAATATATAATAACACGTAAAAGGACACTCACTGTTTAGACTGTTTAAAATTCGGCCCACTCCGAGGCCTTCTTCAGCTCTGACTCAGAGTCATAATACCTATTATATGAAATTATACAGTATAAGAATTTTAATTTAAAACGTACTTAAAATTATGAAGATCTAACGCATAGTACAGACAGTAAATTTTTTGATGTTAATATTCATGATTAATATTTTGTCCATTTGAAAAAGTATAGATATCGAATCCATATAATTAACTTAAATCGACCGCGAAAATAGTGATCAAATCAAAACCCAAGAGTTGAAATTTAAGGATTCTGGAAATATTAATGTTTTGAACATTCTATCCTTCATTCAAGTACTTTGTTTTCATGTGGTAAAATTTGTTCCTGGTCATGGTAAAAATAATATGTGTGTAGGGGTATCATGGTCGGGATTGTGTATGCATGGGTTGTGACCTAACAGCCCATGCCACACGCCCTTGCGGTGGTTTGCGGGGTATTATGTACATGTATATTGGTTTCCATTTATTATACAACTCCCATATCCTTTGTTACCAGATGCCATATAATGTATTACGTCGTAGTTGTTACAAACGTGCAAGCTCTTTTTCACTTAAAAATACTTACAATGTAGCTTATTTGTAGTTTCTACAGTACAAGCTACATATATCAATGCTTAATTTGTTTTCGTCATCTTCTTTCTGTCGGTTTTGCTAATTTTCAGCGTTAAAAAAGGGTCATCGTATCTTGTACAGACAATATTGAAAATTCTAAGCGTGGTTCTTGCAAACGCACTATTCGAATAGATATATGCTCACAGTTATTTTGAACCAATGATGAGATGATGCAAATATAAATGAATAAACTTTGAAACGGGGTATTTTTTCAACTCCGAAGTCTGGTGTGGATTCCGTCGGTGTTCGTGCGGCTTTCTTCGTGGAGCCATGTGATAGCCTCTCCCTCTTTGCCGCATTCCACATCCCATTCTCCGTTTTGGGCCCCTCTTTCGGTGAGAAATCCTAGTCGAAGAGATATTATAGTAGTGTGGAAAGATGGCGGCACGGGGTGACAATGGTGTCTCTCACCGCCCTCCTTTCATCCTCCCACTCCGGCAGCACACAACAGGATGTAAGAGACTAACGAGGGACTCTCCACGCTCGCACTCGCTTCCAATCGCATTGGGTCTTCCTGTTGACTGTTCAGAGACCGATGCCAGATTTCTTTCCCCTTTGGACATCCTTCACCGCCGCGGGCGGCCCCGGCTGTCCGAAATATCGGTGCGATTTCGGTCGTGCCGGGTGGCAATTAGTGGCGTCCGCTCGGTGGCCGCTGGCCGCCACGCTTCCCCGCGCCCACGTGGCGAGAGCGCGGGGACATCCGGACACGCAGTTGAGCACGTGAGACGTGTGCGCTCAAGGGCGAGAAAAAATTAATGGGTTTATTTTTCAGAGTTTCCCCTATGTAAACTTCTGTGCCCAACGTTAGGCCTGGCTGAGCTCTCGTTCCTGAAATTCAATTTGAGAGAGAGCATTTATAAGTTTTGAATGGCGTCCTTTCGGTAGAAAATGAAAAAGGGTAGCGCGCGTCTTTCTACGCATATGCAGGTGTCTACGCATATCCTGTATCAACTCAATTTCTGCCAGTGTGTGTGGTGAAGGTGTTAGGGAACCGTCCATATTGCACATGCATTAGCTCATGCATCCTTTTGAATACACCGAAGTTAATAGACAAACACATTTGCGCTCATATATGTATGTAGATATGCATCATGCAATAACTACTGTGCCTTACCAGGTCAGTCACACCAATTATTTGTCTAAGTTACAGTCTTTCTGGCTCTCAACCTGAGCAGGCGTATTTTCAGATCGCCCCTAAGAACCGGTTCGACCCAACTGCGTAAATCTTCCTATCTGCCTGCTACCTAATGCTTTTAGATTTAGTTAATTGTATTTTAGTGTTAACATATGCGTATGCATTGTTCTAACTACATAGATTTTGTTGCTTGTGGCTAGTTATATTTTGTGTGTGGTGGTAGCAGTTTATCTTAGTAGAATACGGTGGTGTTTGTCCTACGACTCTGATTGGTTTTTGCTGAGTGCTCTCTCTCTTTTGTACTATAGTTTTATCTCTGTATACCAGACCTTACTCAAACATTGGTTCTAATTGTTTAGTCTTCAAGCTTCTGTAGGAAATTTAGGTGAATTAGTTTGAGATAACTCCATTTAGCAAGTTTTAGCATAGTTTATTCAGGTTAGCTGTTGCTGTACACTTGTTTGTGAAATCAGAATGGCTTCATCTAGGTCCCCTCTTGCCATGCTCGAAGGCGCTGATCACGGCTCTAACGGCTCATATAGTCATGATAGAGAGAATGCTGCAGGAGCTTCGATCATTATAAGCTCTCTCTAAAAATTCTCTCACTAAAAATTCATTTCAGTAATTTTTAAACGTGTATCTTGCGATGGAAGAAATGGCACTTTTTCAATATTATAGTCAGGTTTTTTTTGTCTCGGATACTTACCACATATTCCAAATGTGGTCTATCTAAAGCTTAGTAAACCTTATTTTTGTAATTACTAATGATGTTCTACCGATTAAGGTAGGTTTTGGATGAGCACAAGATACCAAATGGTACAGCGACAATTCCCTTGCCTCTCTTAACAAAACATAACATGATATCCTACATGAAAATAAATCATTCGTCAAATATGAATACATTTTCCCTTTATCCGTCCAACTTCAATCTCCTTTTTCTACCCGTTCCTCATTTACATTAGCATTCTTCCCTCTGCCATCGTCTTCAACAATCCATTATCAATTGAAATTTTCTGCATCCCCCTCCTCCCCTATCATTCCTAGCACCTTTTCGTATGCTTTCCTTTCAGCCCTCTTCATCTTTACCACCCTTCTCCGCACCCACATTTCAAAAGTCTCCAATCTATGCATATCATTCTGTTTACGCTCCGTACAAAACCACGCTCCATATCAAACTTCTGACTAGGCTTTTCTAAACATTCTTAATCAACCACCCTGTCATCAATTCCTTCCGCAAGAAATTTTCTTTACCTTACGCAGTTCTACTCCTTATGTCCTTAATACTTGGACCATTTTGTTCCAGAATGCTTCCGAGATACATTAACTATTCCAGCGGCTCTATTTAATGCTCTTCTATATTGATATTTAAGCTTAGCCTTTCTCTTTCTGTAAAAACACACTGTCTCTGTCTTGTTTACAGTTATACTTCTATTGATACTTCCGACGACACGGTTACAAATTCCATCTAATCACCAGGTGTTCTATTTATTATCCAATACCATGCAGTTTCGGCAACATTTCGACGAATTATTTTGGCGCGGTAAGCTCTGATAGGGATCTCCGAAAAGAGGCTAGATATGGTGACAATAAAAATATAGAGGAAGAATGCAGTACAGTGATACTATCATTTGTTCAATTTATGCAAGAAGTACTTATGATGCCATCAATGAAGGCTTCATTATATCGATTCAATGAAGTCAGGTACTTAGCCTTCGGGCCCGTTTCCCGTTCCTCAATTTTGGCAAAATTTCATCCGGTAAGTCATAAATTCTTGATCCTCCTTGGCGCAGATGGGTGTATCAATATGGATGCATCATCCTCGTCGGAACTCAACGGCAAGATATTTCAGCGTGAGACCTTTTGACCAAAATATCGTCCGCCTGATGTCAGAATGTGTCCTTAAATAATAAACGCTCCTCTTTATAGATCAGGCGGATAGTTCTAAAAGAACTGTTGGTCTAGAGATGAATTTAGAATTCCTTACAAGATCTTTTTATAACTTTTCTGTGTTTTGCCATTCCATTTCCTACGCCCAGCTGCAAGTATAGAAACCAAAGCAGCATTTATTGTTGCCCAGATAGTTCCATTTATGTCAATCGGTGGTACACCATTTTTCATGGAGAAAGTGTTAAAGTCATGATAAAGCAATAACTGCTTCCCACTTGTCTGGTCTTTTGGGAAAAACTCTACGTAAAATCCCAAATGAAATTACATAACCGAAACGTGAATCATGGCAAAGTATTAACCCCACGTAAGGAAACATTTATTTCAGTCTGCATAAAAGTTCGTATTAGTCCGTTTAATTTGTGTAACCGGGGTGAATCATCATGAAATAAATAATTCGTTATGTTGAATGATTGTGTTTTTTTGCAACTGTTGATACTATGATCGAATCTTATTTTAATATCGGTTCGTATAGAGCGGATTCATTGTGATTGTTAAAAAATGATCTGCACTAAATTACCTCTTAAGTGGAAGTTATCTACGTAGTTCCTTCTCTTTGAATATAGCTCGTTCGCAGTCGCGACTAGATGGCTGCCGTATAAACTCCATAGTTGGTGTTGAGTATTCCGACGGCATTGCGGAATCACAATTGAATACGTCTAGAACACTTCAAAGCGAAGAATTCAGAATCAAAGGATCGAATAGTGAAATGTTTATAGTGCATATCGAATACATATCCTCTGTATATATCTAAGCCCTAATGGAATTTATTTCTAACTATGCTTTTCATTCGACATACTATTCTTTTGATGCATACAATATCAGTTCACTACGTAATCTTCTAATAGGGTCTTACTCCCTTATTGAACCCATTCAGTGATATTTAGCCCTACGTTCATAATAGTTCGTACGTAAAAGGTAACGTATGCCTACAAGAGAGCTTGGAACACGTGAGCGACGAGGTATTTAAGCTAACGAGGGAACGCAACGCATAACATTGGATCCTTCTGAAACTCCGTTAACTTTGAAATCTAAGACGAGATCTTTCCTAGTGCTTTGTGCCGGAATCTTGGTATGTTTTGCTCTGCAATTAGCAGTTTATATTCATTAATCAATTTCAAATTTGACTCCATTTATACTTAAGCCTTTGATTTATCAAGTGTCATTGTAACGCTACCTTTTATTCTCGTTGACTTAACTTAAATATTCAACGATAAAGAATTGAAGTTATGAGATGGGAAACACATAGACTCAGAAAGTCTTCACGCTGTTCACGAAAATGCATCACGTCTTCGAATTCATTGAAATTTGTGAAAAATTTGTAAAATATTTCCTATTACCCTAGGTTTTTCAACGTGAGTAAAACAGGAGGCACATGGTTAATCTCGTCATATCGGAAAATATGCATGGTTGAGTACCTCAAAAACAAAAGCAATACTCACTAAAACTATTGAAAATATTTAAATATAAGCTATAACATCAAATACGTTATAAATTCGTGCTACTTTTCCCATGCCAAATTCAAGGTAACACACGAAAAGTGAAGAATCAGGCGTGATATTGTGGAATCGAGACATAATGAAAACTTTGTTGCAATTTTCCACAGTTAAAACTTTATTGCCGACCATGGTTTCGATACACTGTGCACCTGAAGATGATACAGTGTATCGAAACCATGGTCGGCAATAAAGTTTTAACTGTGGAAAATTGCAACAAAGTTTTCATCAAGGTAACACGTTAGACAGTTTTAGACAAATGTGATTATATTTTTTTTTCAGAATCTTTTTCCTAATTTCTCCCCGAAAACCTCCAACCCCTGTGCCAACTTTCAAGTCTTGATAGTGATACAAATTCCTACTATTCCCTATTTTCTTCACACTGAAATAACATATCACCAACTAGACTCACTTCATCCTTCCACATACCCATATTATCTTCTCTACGATTCAGGTCCCCATGTTCTTCCAATTAACACGTCCGCACTCATCCTTTGCCGCACCAAATATACGTGCGAGCCAATGTCTCTACCGAGAAGACCAGAGGGTCGAGAATAAAAAGTAATTCGGCTTACATTCAGTGGAGAGAAGGGCTTAGGGCAAGGCAGTAAAAATGGTTTTGATGGTGAAAGTGACAATGACGGCGGAGTGTGTGATGAAAATGTGGGGATGGAGGGGTCGGCAGTGAAGAAGGAATGCCTCAGAGGTGAGTGCTTTGCTGAACTGTAATGACTTGGGGTGAGCAAGAAGGGCGATTGTGCATTCGACGATATGAATTGGAAAATCTTGGATGATTATTTTATTAGTAAAGAAAAAAGGGCGTGGGAGACCATGACACGTTCTTAATATTTCTTTCTATTTCTTAGACGTTTTATTTTGGATACAGTGAGTGCGTTTCTATTGGCGGTAGATAAGGTACAGGCATAGTCACAAATACGCAAAATTGTTGAATTTACACATGGTCTTATCCAATCTATACATAAAAAATATATGCAAATTTAAAAACCAACACGATGTTCGATGCAAAATTTTCGTCTAGTTCCTGCGATACATGAACATTAGCAAATGCGCAACTTTTAAAAATTGGTACAAAAGAGGGGGTGAGCAGGACATAAATTATGCGAGGACCGGGATGGTTTGCTGGCTAACGTAACATTAATGCAATGCATTCACAAGCCATTAAACTGGCTTCCAACCCCGGGAGCCCAGACTCGAATCCCGGTGGTGGACGGATTTTTTAGTGCCATATCGACCATTACTAGAGAGCTCTGTGGACAGCCTCCTAGTAGTGGTTGGGATCCCCCTGAAAGTATATTCACTTAAATTGATCTGTGGAGAGCACTTTTAGTACACCGTCCGTTGGATGGGGCGTAAAATTGTGGACCCCCTGACATCTTTCGTTAAGGCAGGGCAAATGCCTAAGCCGGGTTTCTCTCCATCCCTCCTATATCCGCTGAATATCCTACCCCCTACCACAATACCTATCTAATCGTTCCGGTGCAAATTACATCATCTCTTGTCCGCCTCCCCTTATAACAACCCTGCCATAATTTATTCAATAGAGGTCTCAGTTTTAACTACCGCAAAGCAAGTAAAATACACGTATTAGGACGTCGTCCTAACACCACGTCATTCACGGGGTGTAAATTCCTTTAGAATATACCGATATGGCTCAAAGAAACTACATTTTAATTAGATGGATGATTGGGAAATGTAAGCGACAGTTAGAGAGAGGTGTTATTTTCCTTTGAAATACGCTTAAAGTATTTGTGATCCTTGGGAAAAATCGTTTATTAGATAATTAGTTAAAATTTAGAGGAAATCCGCCAGATTATTCGAAAATGGTTGCATTAAAAAAACAAGCGTGACAGGCCCTTTAGGGTAATTAGATTGGGTTGCGCTTGAAATGCGAGGAGGACAAGCGAGGCTTGAGACTTTTAACATGGTTCATAGTAAACGAGTTTGACTATGACACAAAGGGAATTCTTATGGTCCCACATTATTTGAGTAGGATAGACCCCACAGATAAGGGAGATATACAATTTTGCTACATACATGAATCTTAATACCCACAAAATTGAAGTCAATGTTACTCCAAGCTCATGCAACATGAAGTTGCATTCTATTTTACCGGTGGTATCCTAGAATCCCCTATCACACGCCCAACCGGTGACTTACGGGGTATACTATATATACATGTGGGGAACCTAATTTATTCATTTGATAGACATAAACAGGGCCCAGAAAAGAAGGGCGTAATTTGTGAGTTCCTCAGAGACTCAAGTCAACGAGTGCTCTAAGCATTTGAGCACGAATCAAGTCAGCCACGTAGATTTTTGCAAAAAAATACAGGATTTCCGCTTTTGGCACTTCTCTTTACAATTTTTCTAAATTTATCTGACCCTGAAATAATAACAAAATGCAGTGTGTTGTTTGAACGGATTATCAATCATTTTACACCTTAAACCCAATTTAAATTCACAGCTCTTGTATGCGGCTCGAATCCGATGAGGACCAATGAAGGAATGAGAGAACCTGGTCTTTTATATTACTTAAAAGCTCAAATATAAGGTCAAAGTTCTTTATGTGCGTTTGGAGTCATGCGTTCGGTCTCAAGCAAAATTGTAACTGTAATATCTATTGCCTTTTTTGGCTTCCGTCAATCCTCGATGTTTTCCAGTGATTATATCTGAATGATTTTATTAAAATCCACGTCATCCAGTATAGTTTGAAACCCCAGGCAGAAGAAAATAGCAAAGAATAATTTATCGTAGCAATTTTTTGCTTGATATCAAGTGAAAAAGTGCTGCGATCAGTTATTTTATTATGTTCGACCTCCGCCACTTCACGTCTGAAGCTACTCAATTTGAAAATAAAAAAAATTTCAATTTGCTTGACTTCATTGAGATCATTGCACCATAATTATGAAATTTCTTGGTCAGATATTGTTCATTAACATGGATGAAATGAGGGAAGGCGTGGTGAAGGAAACTATGTAGATGGGCGCTAAAATTCACTCGAGATTTGTCCGCCATAAGCGACGCATGAGAGGGAAAAAATATCGCCGAACGCTTAAATTTTGGCCATTTCGGGGATTTGAATCAGGTCGAGAGGGGCGCAAGGACGTTCAATGATGACTTCACGAGGACCAAGTAAAGTGAGAATTTGACCTCAAGGGCATCATTAGTCCGACTTAGTCTGAAATACATGCCAACTGTATCAAGTGCTTCATTAGTCTGACTTATTCTGCATTAGGCGTCAACTGTATCAACGCTGCGTGTTCGTTAACTGAGTTTTCCTCTGAAATTCCAGAATGAGACAGTAAACTTTCGAACAATATGGCCTTATTATGAGTGGAATTTCTGACCGAACTTTCTACCAGTGTAAAACAGTATTAATGATCTAAGAGTTTTGTACTTTTTCTATTTCTAGGCCGAGAAAAATGTGCCATCCAATTATAAGGCGGTCTAAACATTATTATTCCACAAACTATCCTTGATTGTTCCAATGTCTTTCATTAGAATTTTTCTCTTTCCACTAACTTCTGGCTTTGGATTCCTCAGTTTCATATTTTTGTTTCATCTGATCTGACATCAGCGGATAAAAGAATTAGTTTAGACCTTTCCTATGATCACAATGTTCTTTTTCATTCCCTTTCTCAGGTTAAAAAATAAACTTCCGCTGATTTCTTCCAATCCATAACATAAACAGTAATATCAGCGGATGGTGGAAGCGCATATTTATTCTTAGATCACGTCCTTTGATTTTAATTCGATTATTATTGATTTTAGTCGGGTTACAAGTGCTCCAGGTTCTTCATATAAGTAAACTTCCTACATAATCCACCAGTTTTTCATTTTAGTACCCAGCAAACGACAGCTAGGGTGGTTTGTGGCAGGGGGTACATACCTGGTTCATTTTGATCCAAATATGACCCTACCGCGGTCAGACAATGTTATTCCCTTATCGTTCGTTGAGGTTAAATGCATCTTAATACTAAGGTGAAGTGCACCTTAGTATCAAATATTATTTAGACTTGATAATGTATGTATGTGATGATGGAGCATAGAAAATATATATTTTGTTTGTTTGAATTAAATTTTGAATAGACGACTGCAGGCGATCACTTACAAATTCTCACAATTCATTTACATTAAATATGGCATACACCAATGACAGGAAGATTTACCGGAGAGGCTTTACTGCTATCTCCAACAAAAACATGCAAAATATACGCATTAAATAAATTGCACAAATGTGGATTTAAGTTTTAAAATTCAATAGATCATGTAAGAAATAATCAAACAATTGTTTACATTTGCTGCCGCATTGTACGCGATCATTTCAAGACTTCACCGGAATGTTTCCTTCCCTATACCTGCGAGTAAAATTGCGCTCTCAATTTCCTCGAAAATATCTTCTTTCCTTTTCGCCGTAAACATGTGGCACAAAAAGATATTTTCTCCTGATAATGACTGGCAAAAAACTACGACGCAATCCCCTACTTTCCATCTCCTTCCCTTCGCGCAGCCCTTGCCAGCTCTGCCACATGCACTCCGTGTCGAATCCTTGTTGCATTCGCCCGGCCTAATGCGTACCGGTCGGCTGGGACCCGAGTTTCGCCGGAACTCGCGCCGTCGCGTCGATCGACTCTATCTCACAGGGATCGGCTCGTGTTTTCCTACGAAAGTTTGGGTTCAGGAGATAAGGTCGTGGGTGGTTGCTTTAACTAAGCAACCAAACTCGCCGAGCCTGCCGAGTGAATTGAAGGTCTCTATACTGACAAGCCCCTTGCGGTCTTGGTGGAGCAGGCATGCATTAAAATGTAAACTTAGGGTAGCATTAGGTCTGGGGTAAGAACGTTAGACCACTGACAGGAGGGCTCAGATTCGAATCAAAGGCCTGTATTCCTGAGCACCCTCAGCTCCACCACCCAAGATGTTTAATTTTTCGGGTACCAGATCTTACTGGGAAACTATAGGCGGCAAAGGGAAACGAACTGGACCCCCTAGCCTGGTATGTGAACTTCACACGCCGTCGACCTTAGTACTGAGTAAACTCTACCATGATAGTCTGCAGTTAGTGAAAAATCTGCACAAAAGAGTTGATCCTGTGAGAAAACTAGCGCTTTGTATTTATGATATTTTTACTTTTATTTCAGTAGAGAGAAATGTTCCAGTGGTCGCGGTTTTCTACCTTAAGTTATTCTTATGTCAAGTAGTCACAAAGCTGGAAGCATATGGCACAGATAAAAATATCCGATGCTGGAATAAAAGCTTAGAATGTTATAATATATATTCTAAGAAAGTAATACCACCATAAACACAGCAACTAACCCGAAGGTCGGTTTGGTAGGTGATGATAGAGTTCACCCAGTACTAAGACCGACGGGATATGAAATTCACACATCAGGGTAGGGGGGCAGTTCTTTTCCCTGTGCCAGTCATGGTTTCCCAGGAATATCTGGTACCGGAAAACCACATAGCTTGGTGGTTCCCAGAGTGCATTGCTCGGGAATCGAACCCAGGACCCTCCGATCAGTAGTCCAACGTACTACCCACTAGACTACCGTGACCCATATATTTATGGATATATACATTCAAACACGAAATCCCGCCATGCGGCGAACAAATATTAATTCACATAGAAATAGGTATAAGGAAAGGGGAAAGGAACACACATAAAGGACGAACATCTTAGAAGTGGGGAAGGCGGAATCAAGCACACCAATAATGTAAAAAGATAGGCTTATATACAAAGGACAAACACAGGAGAGGTGGGAAAGGCGGAATCAGGCAAAATCACGAGCGTAAAAATATTTACTTGACCGGGATTTGAATACCAGGCCTTCCACTTGTTGGGCGGATGCTCTAACCGTTTGAGCTATTTTTATAAGATATTAAACAAATGTATATATCTATGCATCTATATTCATTTGTTTAACATTATTGTTACGTGTATTTAATGAAATCCCCATTCAAGGTTCTAATTTAAGACCATTGTGCGTTGGAGATTGTACTCTATTACTTTGCAAATACACGTCGAAAACCCTTCTCGTCTGCATGAACATAGCTCCTTAATTCAACGCGCTTCATGAATGGTGCAGGAACTCTCCACAACCGCCGGCGCACCTCCCACATCACCATCCGCCCTTTCGCGCGGAAGCACCTGCCACGCCCGCAGGATCCACCCGCCACCCTTCCCCTTACGAATCCATCTCCCATGGAAAAGGCACCTTCCCCGTCTCCCTTCCCGCCGTCTTCCCCTTTTAGATTTTGAAACGGAAAGTGCGCGGGGAGGGTGCGCAGTCGATTCTTCGAATCGGGCGGTTTATATTGCGCCTTGGTGGTGGGATCGGAGGGGACCGCGTGAAGGTAAAATGGGTAAGACTTAATTCTAAGGCGGTCAGCGGCTACCGTTTCCGTCTTCGCACACAAACACACACACATTGCCTTGGCCTTTTCCAAAGAGGAACATGCTCCTAGCCCCAGCAACATCCACGCGCTCTCTCTCTTTCAAATGTTTTAACCCTTCGCCAGCGTCAAATCTCCCTCCATTCCTCTCGCACTGCTCCGCCTGCCATCCAAGATCCAATGCGCCACACCCAACACACACTCGGCCTCTCTTTCTCTCCCTCCCCGGGCCCGGAGGTCGCCGGTTGATGGGTACCACCGTGGGGGGAAGGGTTTGGTGAAGGGAATGAGGGTGTGCGAAGGGGGTCCGGGGAGGGTTGGGGAGAGGAGGGGAGAGTTTGGGAGGGCGGATCTATCCCGGGGGGGTGAGGCACGACACCGTTCCATTGCCGCGAGGGGTAGGGTGGCGCGGCCGGGGGTGGGAGGATTTTTTCGGCTCCCGGAGGGGAAGGGCCGTCTGCGCGCGCAGGCGCCTAGCCGGTCTCTCGGCGAAGGGTCTTCCAGTCCATGAGAAGAGTGTGAGGGGTACAGACCGCTCTCCTTCGGCAGGGATACGGAGATAAGGGTTGCCCGTTCTGCGGCGCCGACGTTGCAATCCGTCACGCACGGTGTTTTTTTTTATTTCGTCCGCACTCTACCCCCCCCCTCTCTTGATATCACCTCGCGACCCCCTCCCCTCACGTATCGTCCACCCTCTCTCACCCGCCCCCTCTTACGAAAGTGCCGGCTGGAGTTCCTGGAGTGGCGGTGGTGGAATCGGGAGGATAGCGAAAGACTGTTTGGGAATTAAAAAAAGGAGGTTACCGGAACGGGAGGTGGTGGGGGATAAGTGTGGATGGTGGGAAAAGTTTTTTGTTATTTTTTTATTTTCTGGAGGAGGGAGGGGGGGGGAAAGGGGGCTGCCGGCGAGGAGTGTGCCCCGCGGTCCGTTTGACCTTACTCGCGCCTGACCATAATCGCCCATACCCGCACACAAACAAGCACGCAAGGGCTTGAACACGCTTGTATAATTTGTGACCAAACAACTATTTAAGTACTTCTTAGATTCCTTCCCCTGTCGGTGAATCCTGACAACGTCCTCTCTCCCTCATATATTGCCCCCCTCCCCCTCTCCCAGCCAGTGATAGACCTTTCAAAACATCCCCCACCCTCCCACTCCGTCACCTCCCCACCCCCCCCTCTACACACTCACCACACATCTCGCCCCCACCCCACCCCCTGCCCACTTTAAAACCACCTGAAACATACAGAAGCCCATCCCGGCTCGCCCCCGTCCCTCTCGCGGGCCCACAACCCCCTCTTCCGCCCCCCCTCCGCATACCCCCATTTCCATCCCACACCCCCCTTGGTATTCTCCGTACTACCGCCCACTTGGTTTTAACGCCGTGGTTCTCGCTTCGTACACAAAGAGGAGATAAAAGGAGGAAAGTGGTTTTGCAAAATAGGAACCAATCGAAAAGTGTTGAAGAAATTGGATGATTCTGAAGTGATTACGGCTTTCATATAAGTATTTTATTCCAAATATAAAGAAAGTGGAATTTCGTCCATTAGTTTGAAACGTTGCGGACTTGTGTGTTTGTACAAGATCGTCTCCGAAGCTCATTTGGTGTGTGTAAAGCCAGTGTTTCGAGTGTTTTCCTCTCCCCACCTGGTCTTGGACTACCTGCGTGTTTTTTTTATCGTCCCAGTTTTATCCTACGAATGTGTTTGGACAGTTTGATCCATGGAGTAATGTGTGAAGCTGAACAGGAATTTTAATAAGGTAAATCAGGTCTTCGGATTTATTTAGCGCATATTTTCTGTATATTTTTGGCAGCTATTGTGTTAACAGATCTTGAATCGACATGTCGATTCCCAGATAAATATAAGTATTTCAAGTACAAATAAAAAATTTTCTCTTTGGTTATGTGTATTGAAATCTGGATTGTTTAATTCTTTTTATTTATAATTTTATTAATTTTAAACGTGATTTTGCTCCTTGAAAGTGCTTTCAAATGCTTCACCGGAGTACTTCTTTCTCACCCTTATCCGTTCGACCAGAACCTCATCTGGCGCCTCGACCGGTGAGAACTTGTTGGCGGGCTAATGCTCGAGGGTTCGCAAGACTCGGCCGTTAAGGGCAGCCCGGCCTATGGGGCGATTTCCCCGGCTCCCTCGAAAATGTAGCACGTTTTGTACGGAATAGCTTCATTTCGTTATTCTTGCGGGTGTGGTCATTTCGGAAGCGAAACACACTATCCAAAATAACGTGAATCAATGGACACATTTCTGGAAGTATATCCACACGGCCTTCTTATTCGTTCGCCCGCAGGTAATCCTGGCAGTTTCGGTCACGGGTCAATTGATAGCATCTTATCTTTTCGATGTGTCCCGAACGTGCTTGGCCATGGTGCTACAGAAGCTTTTTTGTTGAGAATAACCGTTTTCAGGTCTCTCGCAGGAATTTGATTCCGTGTACGGTTTGCCTTATTCGACCCTCATAATAATTTCTCTGTTTCACAGGCCTTCTCTGTTTGGTCGCGAACCTTTTTTTACGGCATGCTGAGTGAATGTTGAATTCAACCCGTAAGGAAACTCGCGATTACTCTGGAACCTAGTCGCCATTTTCGAGGAATTACCGCTAAACATTGTTGCTCAAAAATCAAAGAGAATACCCAAGCGCTGGGAACAGTAATTTCTTATTTCAATCGATTAACACGGCATTATTTTTCTCCCCACCCTGAACGAAAAATCCACCCTAGTGATTATATTTTTCATGCTAAGAACAAGGGACGTAAGTATAATTTTTAATATAGTCTTGAAATCGCACGCAATCCTTGTCCAAATTATTTTACTAAATATTGGTTATGGAAAAGTCGAACCTATTAGCTTGTAATACGTACAATATCATCAAGATAATATGTCAATTTAAAATATAAATACGTTGCCATTAATACCACAAAGCAACTTCATTCCCTCCCATAGCATGTAATTCATCGCGCTCTTTCCTCTAGCTGACATCTTTGTTAAGTGGATTTGAGTTTTTTACCGTATAAAGAAACCTCGTTTTAGAACCCTAAAAATTATATGATATTGTTATTCCCAATGAAGTGTAAGCCTCGGTTATTACCAAATAGTTACACGCAATAGCATTTATATGCACCTCACAATCCACTCGACCGAAATTGCAGTTGTTTTTCTCTTCATAGGGGCGTAAACCTAGCACCAGAACTAACAAATGAGATGAGTCGAGGGAAAACTATTTAAATAAATTCATGGAGAGCAAAGATTATTTAAGTCATAAATTTCATGTAATGGCCGACTCTCAGCCGCTTTATAAATAAATCTTTCTTCTATTGGACTTTCGTAAAGTACGAGTTCCATTCCCGAGAGGAAAGACGCAAGTAAGCACTCCCTATTCTTTTCTTACGGATATCATAACGCTTAACATTTATCAAGCCCTTATCTTAAGCCCAATTCTTATGTAAAATGGTATAGAGGTCAACAAAAAATCAGAGAATATGGTTTAATATTTTTGGTTTAATTCCAATAATGTAACCATTAATACTTCCTCCCAGCTTTTGAACTCTTGGACCAAACTTCGCAGCTTTGGCAGTACGGTTTTAATACCTTGTAATGCAGCTTCATATTTAGGTATCAACATCAGATGGATGACGACTTCAACTTACCAAGGGCATTAATTTCTCTATTTTTAGATCAATCTACTTTGGATAATAATTGGAGAAGTTTCCTAATGCATCGACGTATGACTAATTTTATATTAACTGGAAATGTGCTGGAGGCAGTCCAAATGTGACTTCTGTCGGTGCCAACTCCTCTAACGAAGGTTAGCGTAATAGCTGCTTCCTACAATTTGCCGACCCAAAAGCGCTCAAGCCAGTAATAAAAATGCTTACATTATTTTCTCACAGTAATACAAAACAAATAGGTGATTCCGATGAATTTCGTCGCTGAAAAAGTTCACAGTAACCAAATTACATTCAAGAACTGAATCCCAAAATGAAAATCATATCTTAGAATCGGTTTCTTATGCGCACCCCCAGTTCTTACCGGAAGGATTATGCGGGACTCGTACTATCCTCCTGAGACAAACTGGTCTTTTCGAAAATGGAACCGTTTGAGTTTTTATTGTCTCTGTGTTTTTGCTACGGAATAGAATATCTTACTTTTGCATTGATTGGAAAATCTCTTAACGTTTCATGGAAATATTTCAATTAAGTCGGAATCAGTTGCATTCCGTTTCTTGAGTAAATTCAGGATACAACGAAGAAAGTAAAATTATGAAGTGGCTCAAATCGGTCACATTAAGTGAGTGGGATGATTTTCCTCGGAGAGTCAAAGGAATAACTTTCGCCTAGCTTGTGAGTTCTTGGTTAAAAAACGTCATAAGTTTGATTTACCCTTAGAATTTCTGCCGTTTCAAGAAAAATATTCCTATATTACTCGAGGTAAATATGTATCATAACCCGTACAAACGTGTCTATTAAGAAAAAACATTGAGTTTTGCCATCTTTAAGTATTTTCTTCGTGTTACTCGGGATGTTTTCCATTTATCTTTTTGGAACAAGCTTTTAACGACCGTACGGTTTTTTTTAATTAGAAACGAGTTAGAATTGCACTTCTGCTCTTTACCAATAGAGGATTTGACTCTTAATCCCTGTATTGTTGAATCTCTTTGTGTTACGCCTTGTTGTTTCTTTTCCGCGTATGGGTTTTTTTATCTCATGAAAAAATAGTTAATTTATTGATTAATTTTTTAATGGGATTTTCTATGTCCTTAGTAACACTTTTAGATTTGTATCAAAGTTGCAAAAAATGTTTAAGCTTTTAATATTAATAGTTTTAATAATGTGAAATATGCCCTCTTCACATGATACATAAAGGGTATTTAATTGTAGGAGCATTATCAGTCGTAATGTTTGATTCAGTGCCCTGTTACGAATCAAGACCAGGTGCGTCAGTAAAGACAACGTGGCAGGTGCATCGATGCAGAAATAATCCGTGTTGAGGACGCTTTGACAGCGGGCGAAACAGTTGCTCAAATGGTATTTTTTAATGATTCCCCTGTTCCTTGAACTGTTTTTTTACTTTTATCTCGTCTTATCATTGGTCTTAAACCACCTTTCTGTGACAAATTACGACAAGCTAAAATTCTTTCTCTCCTGAATTTTACCCATCTTAAGATGCACGCCCGCCAGGGTAAAAAACTCTTTTCTTCTCCTTGTTGATTTCGCAATGGAATATTAAATATAATCTGGGCCAGGAAACCTATAAGGAACAGTTAAGTGATTTCTGAATTAAAATAAAAATAATACGAATAATTTTCCTTTTGTCGCTAATGATGCACGCGAGGTGGTAGTAACAGATCGTAGCACTAGTGTACACGGATGGAGATAGCGACGATTTTACGAGCTAGCGTCGCATCAATCAACGATGGCTTTCAATATAATATTTTTCTAGCATAATGGCGTGACCACTGACTCACTAGATGAATAAGGAAATTCATTGTATTTATCTTGTTTCGCACTGGAGGATGGATTGTAAGCAACGTGCGAAAGAGATTTTGAAAAGCGTTAAAAAGTGAACAGTAAATTATTAAGCATATAACTATTTGCTGGTATGAATAATGATTTGTACTCTTTTAAATTGTTTCAGAAGTTATTGTGAATGCTTTCCTGATGGATAAATTTTCGTTAACCATCCACTTGAGTCATTTTTAGTAATTTTTATTGAATGAAAATATTGTATAAACTATAACCGATTGAGGTAAGCCTTTAAACTTCTGCAAATGTCAATTACCGTATCCGTTAGAAATACTTTGAAATTCAGTTATAATATAAATTAATAATTTACGATAAAATATATAACTCATTGATCAGTATTGATTTAAATTAAGTGAATAATTAAAACAAAAGTATTATTTATTCTAATTACTCATATATTGAAAATTCTGTGGAATACTGTTTTCAGACTCTCCCGAAAAATTATTATTCCAATCGACCTCTCACGTAGGTAGTTTGCAACGACCATAGGAAATATTGCATGAAATTAATATTGATGAAGATTGAATCTATTTACCTTTTAAAATGACCAGTAAATTTTAATAGCTTTTACAGTAAAATTTCATTTTCGAAAAGTCTATATCATACGATGTTAAGGGAACCACCTTCGTTCTTTACCGTTTACATAACTTTCAATCAATATAGGGCCAGTTTTTTCTCATTCATTATGCAGCCCTAATGCAGAAGTGCGTTAATCGACCGTACGTGTAGGCTTAGTTAGCATCGGCATATTTTTTTTAGCTTAACGTTTCATTCAATATCTCTTTTTTTTCTCACGTATTTTTTTTCTCTTTTTTTAAGTTACAGGGATAAAATAAATGAACTTAGAAACGAAATTGTTCGTCTGAGTCGGTCATCTGCTTTGTTATTATCCCTCATAATCATAAAATTTAAGATTTTAAAAGGAAATTTCAATGATTGCCGACGAATTTGCTATATTAATGAAGTCACTCACAGTTACAAATCTGATATAACATTCCTGATCTCAAGCTAAGTGAGATTTACATCCCTTTATATTCAATGATCTATTTTTCTTTTTCCATATGTAAACAATGTTACACGTAAATGTGTGTGTTTTTATATGGGTCGTCCATGTGGTCACATACGTGTAGGCGTGGAAAATGAAACAAAAACACTCTTGCCTTTTTCAGTGCGAGAATTAACATCTAAAATGGTTTCAATTTCCGCGCTCCACTCGAAAGTATTTTGCTTTCTAAGTGCATTAACAAAAATGAATGAAAAGGAACACTAGAAACATTGCTGTCATTTTTCCGCTCGATCTTCGTACACTTTGGTTCTCGAGTATGTTGAATACAGAGTGTGGTAGCACGGGATTCTTATTCACTATATCCCACAGAAATGAGAATCTCTATTAATATTTTTCAATCTTGTAAATATAAAAGTGTAACAGATTTTTCATATTTTGTCAGTCGATGTTAATACATATTGTGCATAATGAATTATATAAATGCATCACCATTTGTTGCTCTTTTAAAAAAAATTAATTTAGTTTGAACGTATACCTGTTCGTTTAAGTTATCCGTTGGGATAATTTATCATGTCTATTTTAATTAGGTTAATTGCCCATGCTATAAAATAGTAACTTTGTGGAGAAGTTCATCATCTTTCGTGACAACTATAGGCATTAGATTTAGTTTGTCGAAAATTAAGAAAATCTTTTGTCTCTCCTTGCAACATTTAAAGGCAATCAAGTATCTGCTTACCTTAACATTAATGAAGACTCTAGTGATATCTCAGCATTATGAGCGTAAAATTGCCTAAGATGTGTTCTGGAACGCAACTATTATCAGATTACTCAAAACAGATAATTAAGTGGATGCATTCCTTCTGAAATACCTGATATACGATATTTTTATTATATATTCCTCTATGTAACATATCCGTGACCTTGTTGGGAGTTAACTTATGTACATATTGGGGAATGTTTCATAGCTCTTGGTGCACCAAAAACTGGTAATAATCATCATTTCTCTTTGTAAATTTAATTATGTATTAAATATGGTCAACTGTGGCCATGGGTTTGACTTATGCGCACCCTTAACTTAAATCTAATTGGTCAGTATTAATAATATGGCTGAGATTTCCATTTAAAGAAATATCCAGCAATCTTTGACGGCAGTGAATCAAGGTTATATTTTCAATCTCTTCGCAGGTGAGCTGGGGGAAGTGTGCGATCATCTCGCCTACCCGGCTGCTGAGTCAACCGTCGACTCCTCTCTGCACGGAAAGACAAACAATAGGATCCTACGTTTTATCCCGCCGGAACTGTTATAAAAATTGACACCGTCGGAGTTGACTCGTCCAAACGGAAGCCCCAACTGGAGATGGCTCTGTTAAGTGAGACGGGGATCCTCCTACCGCGGGAGTTGGGACTGCTCGGCCATAAGTGCTGAGTCGTGTTGTTGCAAAGCGACGGATTATCTCCCTCCCAAACATTACCAAATATCAATGAATCACCCTCATGCAGTGCTTCGAAAGGTATTTTTTCGCTCAAGGTGACTGATAACGGCAAATTGCGAAAGAGTTTACATCCCCCATCTTGCCCATTGGTAGCAAGAAGGGAACGGTCTCCATCCCTTGCGAATGTTTCCCCTAAGAGATTACTGTGTTATTTTGTTTAAGTTGCGGATTTATTGAGAGAGGTACGAGTGCTTCTTCAAGGTGACTCATTCAAGTGGATTATAAAGAACAGAGAGGCGTATAAGAACGCCGTTTGGTTTCCGCCCGCCGGGTGCAACTTATCTGCGCAATCGGACGACGGGCATCATGGGAGGGGCGTGGCCCGCCAGAGGCCCCTGCGACGTCGGCCGGCGTCCCGTGGGAATCGGAAAGACATCGCTCTTCCTCTGGGCCTTTGGATGGACGCAGATCTGGATCCACCTTTCTACCGGTAAATGATCTTTTCAACAACCTCTATTACTTTATGATTCCATCGCCGTCGCCAAAATATGTGGAAAACTCGGCCGAATGTTACATTTCCAACACCAAGGTTTCTTTCACTCTGCCGAAGGAGGATGTGATTTTAGATTGGATATTTTTATTTTAAGTGAATTTGTGGCTCACAATAATAAGTCTTGCATAAACATATAATTTTTCTGAATGTTACGAAATACGCCAAACGTATGCGTGACGAATTATTCGTTTTGCTTAGGCATTTATTTTCATCGCCTGAATAAATAATGCAATCTAGGAATGCTGGTTTGAAATGCAGAAAAATGCTGATAATACAGCTCTTAAGTCTTTACAAACGCGGACCCTTATTATGTTTTTATGTGTGATATGCATCACTGAAAATTTCGGATTGAGAATTTACGCTTTTTTGTGTATTGAATTAACTTCTTTTATTCTTCCACCTCCGCTGAAATTAGAGTTTTTGTGGAATTTCATGAATTAATGTTATATGTATGTATTTTTAAATGAAGAAGTAGCCCTTGCGGATGAATAATTAATGACCTATTTGGATGGTTTAGTACTAGTTATTTCAGTTCTATTGTGTAATGTTTAAAACGCCCACTTGGCATTCGTATGAATATATATCAGCTTGTTAATTTAACGTTTATTTTAATTCTGCCTTCTTCGGAAAAGGAAAATACGATGCATAGCGTAATTATCATCTCAAGAAATTCAGCGAATATTTGTGATTTTGCCAAGGAAGCCACAATGAGGATCGTCTTCAATTGTCTTCGGTTTCTCGTTCTTTTTCCCCACCTTTAGAAATACGTCGAACAAGGTGATCTATGTGAAATGGCATACCGTTATATGCCTCAGCCAATAAATCTTGAGATAAGCTCATAACACTAAAAAGGAAGCTGTCGTTTGCGAACTTTTAGCTGATAATTATTTTTTATTTTGTATTTCATTAGTTTTAAAATTACGGAGGAGTGTTTGATGGTATGCTGAGGCATACTGTGATAAAGACAGTCATTGCACTATTATATATAGCCTGGGAAAAATGCTTTTCTTAAATTTTTTACGAGAAATGTTTATTGGTTTAAAGAAAAAAGAAACTTGAATCAAAATGACTTCAAGTTTGGCCGTTTTTAATATTTACTCCAATGAATAGTTTTCGGTTCCATGTGGTGTGATCGCGGCGACGACATTTCCCACACCTAAACCTGAACCGAGTAGGTTCTATGAGGAATAACGCTTGCCGTTTCAGCGCCATTAATTTATTTGCGCAATCAACTTGAACCGCGATAAGACGAACCCGTCCCCAGGGAGGGGACTTTGGCCGATGAGTTTAGTATTTGTGGTACAGGGGGCGAGGTATTGGTTTGATGGCAATTCCGGTCGCAGGCCTGGATACTCCGAGGATCACATTAAACAGTCTGTTAATTAATACAGATTCGATGGCTCCGCAACAAGCCGGCCCGCATATATACGCGCCCTGGCCGTTGGCACTTGCAAAAGGGCCCTCGCCCACTCACCTACTCTACCCATCCAGCTTCCCGGATCCTGCTCCCGCAGTCCCCCATTTCATCTCCACTGGCCCGACGACTGGAAGCCCCTCTCAGCCCCACCCCACTGTTCCCTCTCCTCCGGGCTATCCGTGCCGGGCTCACACCTCCGTGCTGAGGGCGACCGACAATAAGCACTCACGGTCGATTCTCGTGC
The DNA here is from genome assembly GCA_037158775.1 of Hetaerina titia. Classification (NCBI taxonomy): domain Eukaryota; kingdom Metazoa; phylum Arthropoda; class Insecta; order Odonata; family Calopterygidae; genus Hetaerina; species Hetaerina titia. Next base: position 85,084,833 of record CM073777.1, on the reverse strand, counting down.
CTTCCGCGCGGCTAGGGCAGGATTGAAATGGTCAGCGCGGCGAGGAAGGCGTTAATGCTGAAGAGCCGCGTCTATTCGTTCGCTTTCCAAGTATTAAAGTCGTCCATTTCTCCAAAACTGATTTCGCTGGGGACGCTTCTTACGGTCACTTCACTCTTGCGGAGTGGTAATGTTTATAAGTCGTGTTTATCCGTTATGAAGGAACGGTGAAGATTGTTAAAAAAAACCTTGCGCAGTTGTGCCGAAGATTTTCAATAAAAATAATAGTAGTAGCTCCACCCAAGAAAATCTGTAACCTAACGCATTGGGCTTCAGTTATATATAGAGAGGCCGGGTGTGCGTTTTTCGTCCCAAGGTCTTAGTTGTACCATTCAATAAGGTAAACTCTCTTTAAGTTTGTCTTTCTCTTAATTTTATTCCCCGTTTTTAGCAAACCCAGCAATATTTGAACATTTTAGTGCCTTTAATCATTACATTAAATTTATGAGATGCCATGATAAGCGCTCTATTCTTATTTAAGTACCATGCAGGCCACCATTAGGGTGCGTGGAACGAGGGAAGATGAATGCGGATGAGACTAATTTTGACTAGAATATGACCCTGCGCGATCGGACAAGGTTATTCTGATCCCTTGTCGTTCTTGGAAAAAATGACATCTTAAATGTACCTGTTCGACACTTAATCAATCTAATTTTATTGACGTGATCTCTCCTACCGTAGTATACCGGGTTATAACACATTTTCAACATCAGCTAAAGAGACGTATGTCCAATTAATTCAACAGATTTAATCTGTAACCTTCGCTTTATGAGTAGTTCCCAGCCTAGCCGCTCTAATATTTCTGATACGCCAGTAAGTGTATCATAGCAACGGTTTATAAATCTAGCTCTTCTACAGTACACGTGATCCAATTCGACAATTAATCCAACTTCGTGAGGATTATACAAACTTTCAACATATTGCTAATGAGGCCTAAATAGCGAAAGATAACATTTCTCTTTCACCTTTAATCAAATTTACACCGTACTCCTTTAATAAATCCTTATCATTTGTTTGTTCCCCGTATGTGTTTCACGAAGGAGCAGTCTAGGCAACACCTAGGTTTTTAAATAAGTCTATACATTCTATATAGGTATTGTTGGCATAGTAGGTATTCGGTAGGTAATTGCTCTTTTTCCAAAATGTCATCACAACGAACTTTTTTAAGTATAATTCTAGTTGCTAAATGTCGCCTCAACAGCGTTGTATATCTTTAAGGTAAATTGATAAAGCTGCTGTGTCCTCGGGATCACAGATATCTCGGTAAATCACTGGCTCATCGGCAAATAAACTTATCTTGTTAGTGACTACGAAGTCAATGTCGATAATGTGAAGTAAGAATAAAAGAGGTCCAATAACATTTCCTTGGGGAGCTCCTAAAGTAGCTTTAATTGCATGTGAGCTAACTCCATCTATGACTACTCATTTTATCAAACCATTCAAAGAGTCTTTGATGAAATACCGGTTATATATATCTATGCCATATACTTCTAGCTTTTCGAGTAGTTTATTATGAGGTACTATGTCGAAGGCTGTCTTAAAATCTAGAAAACTCGCGTCGACTGGAACATTTTTCTTCCTGAAGTGAGAATATGATGAACAAAAACCGCAGGTTGTGTCTCGCAGGAGCTGCCTTTTCGATACCGTGCTGATTTTTCATTAGTAATTCCCGGTTATCGAGTTGTCTCACGATCGAACTAGCAACTAAATATACCATAACCCAGAAAAGCAGTACAAATTAATTAAAACTTAAAAATTAAATCTTTTTATAAATTCATTCACTTAATTCGGAGAATTTTCATATAGATCCTTGATGCATTCCTGTTTGGGAACGAAGTAATGTAAACAATTTCACGAGGTGATCTAGGAAAAGTTTTTTTTTTCAAAAATAGAGGGATTGAAAGCGTAATGCCTAAATAAAATAAAACGCAAAATAAAAATGGTTAATAATTTTCCTAATAAATACTTTCGATGATTTTCATTCGATAAATTATCGAAAAATATTTTATATCCATTTTGTTCTTGCGTAAATGCTGATTTTTATACAATGTAGAGTGACTAATTTTAAAAAAGGAGAAAGTTTATCAGATTTATAAAGAAAGAGTTAATGGAATTAGGAATAATAGAGATCATGGTTATGGTAACCAATGTCTCGGAATAAGTATTCAATAATCCCGGTTATCGTTTTATAAATTGTAGGTATCGAGTTTTATACCAATAGTGACGTATTTCAATATGGTCAGCGCAAAATAAACTCGGATGGAAGGCCTGAATTCCGGTTCAATAATGACGCAAAATATTCTCCTTTAATGTTTTGCCCTTTCTGCTAGTAACCGATGTAGATTATTTTTATTGCATCCTGAACATCCGTAGCCACCACCTTGTCGGCCGATTTCACAGTATTCGATTTCTTCGGAGCCGGATAACTTTTAGTAACCTGTTATTTCGACCGTTGTCTCTAGAGTGTAGATGTTCATCTATGTTACGCCCACAGTAACATATCAAGGCAGTAACTCGTCAGGATTGCGATGGAAAAGCTACAAATCAATCTCCGAGTCGATCACATGATTGAGTTTATCCTACACTGAGAACATTTTTTTTCACATCCAATTTTTTTGCATAATTGAAAGCTCTCTTATCTTGTGAACCGCCTGTGGCCTCAACTGTTTCGCGAACTTCGATTCGTAGATCACTCAAAACCATACCGTGGACTCTTTTCTATAATTTTGGAAAAATTCCCTTCCTCTGAACGTCCCGAACAATATTCACTATTTGTAGATGCATGGTCACGTTTAAACCCATTTACCCAACTGTAAACAGTCGCAAACACAGAAGCAGATGTGCTTGATACAACTCTGCATTGACCTCTGAAGTTGTTAAACCTTTTAAATAGGCGTTCGATCATACCAAGAAACTCATTTTTTCATTTTTCTTAATAAACAACAATATTTTGCTTCATTCAAATATGAAGATGAAACCACGTGATGGCTATAGCTGAAATTGGAACAGCAATCTAGGGAGAAACGAAGCTTACTGAAAGCAAACCTTGCCTTAGAGAGCGCCATCTCTTGAATTTTTAAGGACTTATTGAATGAGGCACGTACCTATTGTCCGTTAGATTTTTAAATCACTAAAATTTTACCTGAATGAAGATCACTTGTATAAGTGGCAATAAAGTTTTTGCCATGACCTTGACAAAACTTGATAGTCATAAATTTTAGGATGTGTGGGAATAGTGGGAAGGCAACGGGCATTGCTGAACCTATGACAAATGCATTCATTGGAACATTGCCTTTCAAACCTCCAGCCTTTGCTAATATGATTGCGATCATTTAGGTATTTTACGCTCTCCCTGGCAAATGCTGTAAAATAAACATCAAAGTACACTATTGAGTAAAATATTTCAAAAGTTACTAAAAGTTACAAAAAATTATATCTCCAATTAGTTAAAGGATACTTGATTAATGTTTTATGAGAGACACGATCCTATGTGTTAAACTTGTTCAATTCATGTTGCCTTATTAGCTTAGAGTATTTATAAATGTAAACAAATAACTCTATATATTATTTCACAGACATATGCATCAATGCACAAAAATGGTTTGTTAGTTGTATTAGATACACAAGTGTCTCGGCTAGGTATGACACCCTTTAAGGTGGAGAAATTAATTTCGTCTGAAGGTTTGTAATTTATTTTATGATTCAAAGCCATTCCATAGCCATGATGAGTTTGCAACTTTCCGGAATATTTGATTTACTCAAAGTTTTGCCTCAAATGATGACGACGGCAAAAACATTGCAAGGTATTTAAAGAGAATTTCATGCAAATAAAAATGTTCTCCAAAAACGGAGAGATTACGCATTAGATCAACGATCAAAGGAGCGAACATGGTCCCTTCAAGTAATTGATGCAAATGCTAGCGGTGGCATAACCTAGTTGGGTCTGCAGGATTAACGAGTTTCAAGTGACGTAGCGCAGAGTCGTGAAAGCCTTTATACCAATTGAGCAATGTTCTTTGCGGCCTACTAATCTCATTAGAGCTCCGCGAAAATGGCATTTTCCCATCAAAACATTCCAAATTATAATGTGATTTTACATGCATGCATACTTATATGTTACTGTTGAATGAAACGGCATTCATTTGACATCATTGCAGTTACACTTGTTATTTCACCGATTGAAGAGGTATTTAACTGCATGATAGGTTAAATACAGGTTTTTAATACCAACATATTTTTCATTTATAATATTGCGGATTTTATTCGGTTGGATGATGCATTATTTCTATTAATGCATTTTCAAAACATTCGTATTTTGGTTTTCTATAGGAGAGATTTCACCTCAATTGTTTGCGAAATATTTAAGTTATTATATTCGTCAGTGAGTTTTTAGCAATTTCTTGGTTGACGCAAAGTTTTGATAGTTTCCATGGACATAGAATGAATAATACTTTAAAAAGTTTCACTCCTTGTTTTTCCTTCGCCTGATTGGTTTCATGAAATATTTGAATTTCTGAAAAGATGCCGACGTCGGAGTATACTTGTGAAATTAAAAGCGTGCAGTAGGCAGGTAGATTTTTTATAAGACGCCTCTATTTTACTTTGTAACGGTTACTGTTTTTCACATAGGCTAGTAAACATCTTATGCGCAAGTGCTCTACACAAAAATGTATGTAATTCTTTTCATGTATTTTATTTTACAATGTGTAATATCAACGATATTATTTATGCTTACATTGTGGTATTTTTGTTCTTTCTCTTTACTTTGTGATCTTTCTTGGACAGAATTTCATTGTAGTTTTGGCAACGACATCCTTGAAATTAGAAGAATATTGCTCCGTATTTTGTTTCAAAACGCCATGGCATTAGTTATATTAGTGGGGCGATTATTGATTCATTAATTCGTTTTCAAACACGGCTCGTAGTCCTTGAGCATGGCCATTTTTTCGCTGCACTCCGGGAATGGAATGGCCAACGATATATTTCGCGGTTCTCGGTGCGCGTATTATCGACGAGACGAGAGGAGTGGTGCAGGTGGCCAGAGACGAGCACCAGCCACCCCATTTTGAGCTCGAAGGATTGTGATTTTTTTGAGCGTTGTACATGCAGGTGCACGTGAGAGCACTGTGTAAAAAAAACAAGAGAGAACCCGTTTTTATTAATGCACTGTTCCTTTGCTACGGATCCTTCTTTTTGCTCAACTCCCTCCCGTTCCTCGTCTGCCCAGAATTCTTGTAAATTTTTTTCCACGTGACCGCAGTCGCACTGGAATTGAGAAGGGGTTGGATGGGGCTGAAGAAAGGGGGGTTTTTAGTCATTGGAATCCCTTGGCTGCTCGCGTTTTCGCCCGTGTACTGTCTTCCTCCAGTGCTCTTCTCTTCCCTCCTCCCGCCAGCCATCCTCCGAATTTCGCTGCCCGCAATCCCTCAAAACGAATTGGGCCCGCACGAGACTTAGCCATTTGGCCAATGCCGCTGCGAAGCGAAGGCGCGCGCCATTTAGCGACCCTCACGGAGATCTCACGCTGACTATGACTCGCGCGCACACACGATCCCATTTGGACGCAAACAGTCGCCCCAACTGTAACACTCACACTCGTCGCCTACACCCTCTCGCGTGGAGTGCAGGAAACGTTTTTCTTTTTTAAAGAGTGCCCTAGCCGATGCTGGGCAGTCGCCGTGATTAAGGTGCGAACATTCTGCGACGTGGGGAATACAGACGAAATAACCCCCGAGAGCTCTGGATGGCCTCGCTCCTTCTTTCCGCACTCTTCTTTCTTCGCGTGGAGGGAAAGGTATGTGGTTTTGTAATTAGGAGATGGAACTCACCTTTTTCTACTGGATCAAATTCAGGCTGTGGGCCCTCTGTGCCGGGCTATTTTTGATGCTAATTTGTTCCTCATATTAGAGCGGGCTAATTCCCTGCCCTGGCAGGAATACTCAACGTCTTGTAGTGTTATCATCCAAGAGGTACTCATTTAAATAGCACGAGTATTAAAGAATTATGCAGCATTAAAGAATTAGCATTTAGTGCTTTAATTATCATTTAAATTCCAATCTCGAATTGCACCTTTTTAGTATTTCTAATATATTTCAACCGTAATGATTGGCATAAATGCCTCTGGCCATAATCCTAAGATTACGGCCGAGGGCATATGCAGGTATTCCAATCGCTGTTTAAACGCATTTATTAAAACCGTAGAGACTCTCTACCATGTTATATTTCAATCGTAGTTTGCTTTCGTATTAAAAACGACCTGGCTCTCGTAGTTGGCTTTGGGACTGAGATTTGATATAATCGATATATGACTCCCAATTCTGACAATACATTATTATGTCTATATAACCATTCAGTAATAATGGTTGAGCCTAAAAATCCTATCAATATGAATAATGAAACGATTTGATATTTTGAGATGATAGTTTTTAAAGAAGATTATTTGAAGATAACACAGACTAATTTCAATTGAATGGAATGAAATTAATTTCCGGCCTGAATAGCTACACCGGAGAAGTAATCCGTCAAGCGGTAGTAATTCCTTTTCTTCATTATAAATTTAGTGTATGAATCGATGTCTGTGGTACAGGATTTGATTACATCTTTGAAGAATTTCATTTGGACGGCAGAAAATTAACTCCAGATATGAACATATTCATCTTACTTCTTGGCCAAAATGTCATTTTTTAAACTAATTTTTATTTCCGTTGACCTAATTATGGTAGCTCACTTATCAATCTATCTTTAACTTGTGATATAACATTTAAGGACGTATCTAACTTACCTTCCCTCATTTACGACTTCTTACAATATTTTTAATGTTTTAATATTTTACATTTTATAAAAATTCATTTTATTAGAACCATGGTAGTTAGAAGTTAAAACATTGATGTAGTGGAACACTCAACTCGTGGCGACCCTTGTTAAACTCTAATCGTGCAAAAAAATCAAACAGGTTTTTTTTAATCGCTTCTTGTCTCCTTTTCTTGCAATTTAAAGTCTGCTTCATTTACCTAAGGTGATTTGAATCAATAAATAACTCCTCCCCTATTTTATTTTTCAGGGTTTGGTCCCCATATTTTGTTCCGAACAAATTCTTTAGCCCCCTCCCTCACGCCCTCTTCTATTTCCTCATTCCCATCTCCTTCCGGCCGTCCCTCTCAACGCCCTCCAGTCCCACCCATTCCCACTTGCCCTTTCAACCCACTCTCCTTTGCATTATCACTTTTTTCTAAGCAGATGCAAATTATTCGACATTATTAGCTCCGAAACATTCTCCCATTTCGAGGAAAGAGATGTGTTGCCCAAATTACAATGGGACGGGCTTTAAAAAAAAATCTCTTAATTAAATTTGACATCGCCCCTCCGTTTTATGAATCTCGGGGAGCCCTTTGAAAAGAAGTGGCGCGGAGGCGACCGGCTGGGGCGGTGGGTGGGAAGTAGGATGGGTAAGGTGGCGAGTTCCCGTGGGGGGGTAGGGGGGAAAGGCCACCCCACCGCTGCCCAAATCCTCCCCCACCCAAACTCCTTCGCTTACCACATGGACGGAACGGGTGAGAAGCCCAATGGGAGAAGAAAGAAGGGGGGGATGTACGTATTACTTGCTGAAAGAGAGGACATTTTCGAAGTCAGCCAGCCGCCAGTATAAAAAATTAGCTAATATAACGATATGATCGATTTCTATCTCACTTTAGAGTGCCAATGCTCATAATTTTTTTGTGTGAATCTTGCCACACATGTGAATTTGTTGTGTCATTTTTCCCACAGTTACTTGAGGGACTTTCTGCATCTCCAATGGCAAGTTGAATTGTCATTTAATTACATTCCATTATAATGAAACACAAGCCTAAAGATGTGTGGAAATACATTCAAATATTGGATTTCCAAATAAAAAAGCCACTTTGCTTTTCCACATAGAGTATTTATATTACCACCTAGGTTTCGTTTCAGCTTGACATCTTCAGGAGATGGAGATGTTACGCTGTAACGGATTCTAGGTCGTAATAAAAATACCATGTGTGGAAAAGCAAAGTGGCTACTTGAATCATGAAATATTTCCACCATGTTACGTCTGAAAACATTATTCATTGAAATTTGTTCTCTCTAAGATTAGGGGAACATAATAACCATAATATACTCATTGGGAATAATAGTGAATGACTGAGTGTGGAAGAGACAACTTGGTATTAGCTTGAATGTTTTTGTATGGAAATATTGAAATTCCATAAATTGTATTACTATGGTTTTTAGTGCCATTGTCACAATAAGCCTTAATACTACAATGGCTTGTTTCATGTACACACAGTGGCAAGAGAGCGGTCTTCAATACGCAGGGAAAACTATACGTAAAGAATGGTGTATTAAAATTGATCAATTGGCCCTTATTAAGTTGTTACGACTAGCCGTCTCGAGAGCGTCCTCTCTCATAAAGGGTCATTTTTTCGTTCCTAAGGACGACTATGTGCATTGTAAGGGGCGGAATACTCAAGTTCACTGCGGGCGGTATTAACTCTAGCGACACTGCTGCGATTGAAAATTAGTATTTATGAAAATTATTTTTTGGCTATATCTGATTTTTGTATTAGTTTTTTGTACAGTAAATGTACTTTATTCCATGGATATTCTGACTTTTCTTGCTCGCTTTTAGGATTAATTTTTACTAACACGTTCATGTTTGGTGATGTTACCAACCAGGTGTGGAACTGCACGCTAATGGTGATTTGCGGAACAACATTTAGATAAGGATAGATGTTGATTCACCTCAAAATTGTCGTATTTCACAAATATAATTGTGCTTGAATTCTGTGTGCATATGTGCGTATGTACATATGCAAATTGTAATTATGCGTTTATATATTTAGGCATTGGCACACGCATAGATGCAAATAATTACATGTATGAGTTGAAAGATAAAATCTGCTTGACCTTCTACGGTAAACGTGTGCTCTCTTAAATCTGCTTGACCTTTACGGTGCCTCCTGAAACTTATTCCACGTCACCTTGTCTCGCAGTTCTCAAACATATCTCCCTTCCAAACGTTCATTTTAATGTGTGTATCAAACCTTGCCTCACAGCCGCACCACTCCTGCTAAAAACACTTGAAGCGGCTTGCATTTGGCATCAGAGCACCAATGCTAAACGGCAAACCCTCAAGAGGCCCCCACCTCCTTCCCTTCACCCCCTCCTCCGAGATCTCACAGCCCCATCCTTGGCTTTCCCTCAACCCTTCACATCCCCCTCTCGCCCTCTTCCTCGTTGTCCTCATCCTGCTGGAGAAGGCGTCATCGAAACTCACCCATAAGTCGTTGCCTCTCTCACCATCATTCGAGTGTTTCCTCGGCTCCTTCACAGCTCTCTCTGTACGTCCCTGAGTATTCCCTCACTCGCCTCCCTATTGCCTTCCCCGGTTATATAATTCAAGTTCACCTGTTCTGCGATAATAGCGTACCCTCAGTGAGAAGCCACCCTTATACTCCAACTACATTACTCCCACTACGAGCGTTCACTGCAACCGTCTGCTCGATATTAACCGAAAGCCGCTAACATTTACTGGCATACAATTTATAAAATCTACTCGATCCTTGTATACTTCGATTCATTTTTCTGTGTCACCGAAGCAGTGAATAATAAAGCAATTGTCTACCGGTGATGGGAATCAAATCTTTTTCTGAGCTTCTTTGTTGTGCTTTGTCAGCTTATATGTTGTTTCGATCAGCTGAAACTTTTTATCGACCCTTAATCGTAGCACTGCACGGAAGTAAGGTGGCTGCCAGAATGTCTTATGGCCATCTAACCCGAGAGGTGAGGCGGTGATTCCCTCGAAGGTCCGCGTCGCCGAATTTGAGAGCAATGGCTGGTGGGACTTAATAATGGCCGCCTCGGGTGCGGGCACTGGCTCGGACGCCTCTAAATTCGACCCCCGGGACCGGGTCAGCCCATTGGGATTCCCCCGCGTGCGAATGCAATCGAGACAGGAGTTCCTAGGCCTCCACTCCTGGGGGTTCTAGAGCTGGCAAGGAGAGGACTTTAATTTTGGGTAGGTGGGCAGTTTTATTACTGTGTAGTGTTACAGTGGGGTAGTACGTAGTTGGGAAAGTAATGAGTTTCTCCAAAAAGAGAAAGCCTATGTGAGATATGCGTTAAAGTTGTAGGTATTCACTAGAGCAGGTTTAGCAGTAATAGTAGTTCGTGTTTTAGAAAAGGATGGGCAAGGGAGCAATGAGCAAGGGAGGAGAAACAGTAGGTTGTTAAGTACAGGACAAAGTATTAATATTAAAAGGATATAAAAAGAAGGAATTATTAGTTTAGGATTATTTTACTTAGAGGGAGGAGGTCATTACTAGGACCTTGAGAAATAATACAGTAAAGGATAAGAGATGAAAGGATTTGACGGTAGAGTATGGTATTCAATGTCTCCGAAATTTTGGGTTACAGGAGCAGTAAATTTAGAGTTTTCTGGATATGTGCGCAGTGAAGAATCGAAAGGGTAATATAAGAGTACGGAAAAAATAAAGATAGTGAGAAGCGCATGGTATACGAGGAGTTAGGGTGGTCGGAAACGAGTCGAAGAAGACGGGAAGTCAGATGAGCAATACTGTGATTATGAAATGCTAAAGATTGTGTTATAAGGCATGCTGAACGGATTGAAGGGAGGCAGAAAAATGTGTGGAGTTAAAGAAGATTTGATTAGTTGCATATTGGAATGCTGTATTTGTTCGTGCTCTGCTATGCCTAGAAGTGCGCCCATCCAAAACCTTACCCGATAGTCTGTCATTAATATTAATACTCGTAGTTCCAATTATAAATTATCGGTGTCACTTGCCCTGGTCTCTAACTTCAAAGTGAAACAATCATCGCAACAAATCAATCTCAATGATAGAATGCGCAGGTAAAGTCGGTGTTCATTTTTTTGTACCCTGCACGCTAGGGTGTGTGACAGGGGGTGAATACAGACCAGGCTAATTTTTACCCGAACAATACTTTACCGCGGTCAGACAATTTTATATGATCCCCTATCGTTCTTGGAAAAAATTACCACTTGGATCTATCTGTTCTACACTTAATCTCTCTTATTTTATTCGCCTGATCTTCCGAAGGTCCGATAATTCTTCAGTGGGGAGCCCCTAGTGTAACTTTAATTGTACGTGAGCTAACTCCACCTATGACTACTATTTTTACCCCTCAATTCAAAAAGTCTGTAAAGAAACACCGGATGTATTTATTTATGCCATATGCTTCTACATTTTTGCGAGTAGTTTACTATGCGGTACTTTGTCGAAGGCTATCTTAAAATCTAGAAAAACCGCATCCACTGGAACATTTCCCTCTACCGAAAGAAGAATATTATGAACAAAAAGCGCAAGTTGTGTCTCGCAGGATCAACCCTCTCCGATACTGAGCAGGTTTTTCATTTATAACTACTGACTGTCGAGGTAGAGTACACTCATTATTAAACCCGACGGCGTTTAAAATTCACCAATCAGGGTAGAGGGTTCATTTCGTTTCCCTTTGCCACCTATGGCTTCCCAGTAAGATTTGGCACTGAAAAAATTACACATCCTGGGTGGTGGAGCTGAGAATGCCTAGAGATGCATGCCCGGGAATCGAACTTGAGCCCTCCTATAAGTGGTGGAACGATCTACCCCAAAGCTAACGCTGCCCTATGTGTACATATTGATGCACTTATGCTCTACCAAGACCGTAAGGGGCTTGTGAGGTATGGAGACCTTTAAATCACTCGGCAGGCTCGACGAATTTGGCCGCTTAGTTCGTTTAAGCTTCTTAATCTATTGGAACATGGCTCTCACCCGAAGTAAGAATATGATGAACAAAAAATGCAAGTTGTGTCTCGTAGGATATACAATTTCGGAGACCGTGCTGATTTTTCATTAATAACTCCTAATTATCGAGGTATCTTATAATCAAACAATCAAATACATGTTCCATAACCCTGTACGAAATGGATGTGAGGAAAATGGGTCTATAATTGCTCGGTTCCTCCTTGTCTCTGTTTTTAAATATTGGTGTTACGTTAGCTGTTTTCCAATTTCCGGGAACTTTGTGATCTACCAGCGACTTCTTAAATATGATTTCTAGATACGATATAATATCCGACGCTAGATCCGCAAACTACCCATTATATTATATGAGGTTTCAATTTTGGATATCGGTGGACCGGCACAATTTGGTAAGCTATCGGAAGCCTTTGGTGAGGCATTGCTGAAGACAATTTGAAAGAAGGAATTTAATAGGTTAGTTTTTCCCAACTGTTGGTCACGATTTCTATCTTCCCTTCTTTTATTCACTCACTGCGATGTTAAAGCTCTATGTAATACGACCGGAGTTGGGAGGCGGGCGACAATGTCGTCAAAATCATTGGATACAATAAGGGAAAATGCATGGAAAATCATGAAGGTCTATTAGGTATCTAAGTCACTTTATTCCTGTTCAGAGATAATCTAATTTCAATGTATGTATTCAATAATAATAAAAACAAATACCACTCGCACAAGACCCAGAAATCACTATGATAATTATCTCCACCTGATTGAGATAATACAATAAAACCGCTGTTATGAAATTTTTGTATTTTTTCCGTAAAAGTTGGCAAGTAATAATAATTTTTGGCATGCTGCAAAATGTGACCAAATTTTTTTATCACCTCCTACAAAATGATTTATTTGCCTTCATTCGCAAGATTATATTAAACACTTTATTCCAGACGTATTTTAGAAGGGAGTTCGTAAATATCGATTTATTGAAACGAATATTGAATTTACGATATTTCACAAGTTAAGCCTTACGAGACGACCCTCGAAATGCTCACGCACCATTCACAGTATTTCATAGCTTAGAAACGCCAAGTACTCTTATGAATAGTGTTTCAAAACACCCGCCATCGGCGTACTCTTGTCGGCTTGCAGGATAGGTTGTGTGCCGTGCAACACAACTCACCAGATAATGTTCAAATGGAAATGACATTTTTTACAATTAGGAGCTGAGGATCTTGACAAATTGGCGGAAGAAAGAAAATGCTCAGATATGTGATCGGAAACCTATCTCTTGGCTTAAAATAAATCTTAATTTTTAAAAATACTAAACTCTGAGTCGCATTTATAAAATTAAATTACTATTAATACCGTTATGCCAAAGGTGTAACAGCCATGTGCATTAAAAAGGGAAGGAAAATATAAGTCAAAATAAACAAAGAAGTTATACAAGGGTGCAATTTTCCGCCAGCACTTTTATTTAGCATTATATTTACAACATATATTTAGAAAAGGAAATTAGAGAAGGGAAAGCACTAGGAATTAAAGGACTCATGGTGAAATGCGAAGAAATTAGTTTGCTCGGGTTCTCAAACGACATCGCATTAGTTGCAGGAACTCGAGGGAACCTACACGTAATTCTGCGCATCATAGAGCAAGTACTTCAGAAATATATTATGAGCATCACACAAAAAGGAAACTAAAATCCTTATTTGTGGAATGCGGAAGCCGAAGACGGGTATCACGATGCGAGGGGCGGTAATAGAGTAATTGGAATCTTTGGGGTGGATCGGGGGAGGTGTTAGACACCACCCGCAAAATAAAGAGATTCTAAACTTCAATGACGTGTATTCATTGTTACAATGACGTGGTCTAAAACTCTTAGTTGTCGATTCATAAATTACTGATATCGTATTACTAACTCCCAATTTACCTATTTTAGTCAGGCATAAAATTTGAAATGAAGTTTTTTTGTCGTATCTCCAAGATCAATTGACGACTAATCTGCTCATAACAAGATCTTAAAGCTAAATAGGTCATGTTTGCCTAGCTAGAAATTAAATTTTCCGCTCCCTGTTTCTATTCTTACGTCCAAGTTCTGTCCTATCAGTCATTTTCCACTTGTACTCCCTCAAACGAACCACCAAGGACCTAAATCTACATTTTGTAAAATAAAACTTTTTTTTGACAAATGTTACACCTTATTTATGAAATTATATTAACGCTTAAACCGTTGAACCTAATAGATCAAAAGGTAAATTGGATAGAAGAGATCAATCTGCCTATTCATCGATCAACGAGGTTATTTTATTCTAAATTTAGCGTGGAAAAATAAGGAGGGGTCTCCTCCAAAATTAGGTAGAAATTGCCAGAAAATGAGATATGTGGTGCTAAAAACATACTTTTCGAGGGGTAGATGAGATAGTGGTGTAAATGCACTTTTGCATGGGGATAATTTGTCTTGTGGATCAGATTACTTAAGATAAAAGAGGCTATCAGCCCTCGTTTGGTGGGCCCATGGCACGAACTCTGCATGGGAGGCAGAGTGAGTGGGGCGAATGCGAAGGAGTTGCGGATCGAGGCGAATGGCGGAGGAGGAAGAAAAATCCTATGGCCTTTGGGTGTGGGAGCCCCGGAGGGAGAGAGTTTGAGCTGAGTTGTGGAATGGCACGCTCTTTTTTATGTTCCCTTCCCCGGGAGATTATTTCTCCGCTTAAAAAGGATTTTCAATTTGTATTCCCGCGACGTATATTCGCATGGCTCGTGAAGAATACATCATCTCTGCCGTGTTCTCCGTATTAGATGCATTTTTAGGGTATTTCACATAAGGCATCTTTGACTACAGTAATGCCAGTGTCCTAATAGTTACACCCTCTCATTCTGTAGATTTAGATTGTCCTTTGATTATTTTGTAAATCTATGACGGAAAATTACAATGTAAGCGTTATATTATCTTTTCGTATATAATTTTAGGCACGAGTGAAACACACAAATCCAGTAAATTAATACATTTATTCAATGAGTTTCTGCCTGAATAATGAATTCTGACAACTGGAATAATTTGTTGGTCAGTTTCTTGTGACATATTTCATCGCATTCTCGAGTGTTTTCTGTTTTATGTTCGCGTTCTCCTACAGGAAACTTTGCAAATCATGACCCAGATGACGTGAGGCTTTCATTGAATGCACCGCACACAAAGGGTCCTCATCCACCTCAACAAAAGATCCTCATGTGTGGGATATATGGGGGTTTGTTAAGGGTTTATAGTAGGAGTTAGGACACATGAAAAGAGATCTAATTTTGAGCTTTAAACAGAGATGGAATTTATTTTTTTTATTTTAATTTAACGGAGAAGAGGTTTTTCAGCGGATAGGAATGTTTGTGCAATCGAAAAAAACAATACTTGTCTCTGAAAATGTTTCTAAAACGGGATTTCATCGCTCAGCGTGCAGCAAACTCACACACACTCCGGTGTGTAGTTTTTCTCAGCCTTGTGTATCTCTTATGAAGTTTAGATTCGTTGAAAGCTTTGGAAACATCTCTGACCAAGATATAGAATTTCGATGTCGAAATCATAGATATAATGAAAACAGGAGTTATTTATTTTTATTCGGAGTTCAATGGTGGCCACACTAACATGATTGAACTACTGATTGCGGAGAGTTTTGGTTGAAAAATGCCCGGGACCGTCATCCCTAGGACCAACTCATTTCGTTTTGTGAAATGAACTTTGAAGCGGATGCGAAATAGAAACGCCTTGGCATCCACGAAATACATACACGTCCTGCCTCTGGCGTAGGTGCATGGCCAGTGGTCACAAATGGCAAACTCTGTTTGCGTCCATTTTTTTAAATGGTCAACTCTGTTTTTGGTGTTCTAGTAAAGGCAAACGATGGCGATTTTGTCAAGAAAACTCATCAGGTCCGCAGCATTAATTACTGAGTTTAAAAGGTGAGGAGTGGCGCTGGGGAAAATTGTGTAGGGCCGAATTGAAAGACCGTGGAAAACATTTGTAGCCGTGACGGTACACTTTCTGTCTTTTTCGATCTGGAACATATGAAATGTACCACTCTTGCATTGAATTCTTACCATGACTGAACTTGAAGACAACCATTAAGTGCGAATTGCAGTAATAGAACGAAATGGACTTTTTCATCACAAGCCTTCATAGAAACCGTGCGATGTTTAATCTTGCGGGCGACTTTTATAAATGTTCCTGCAGTGTCTACAATTCCGTCGTGTACGAGTGTGGACGCTTGAATTGCGAATTTTATGTAGGTGTTGGTTTAATAGTGTTTTTTTTAAATTAGGAAGGAATAATTTACCGTTTTCTGTCAAATCATGAAGGGGTGTCTGTGCTCAATTTTCCAAATTATCCCTTTTTGAATAGTTGGTACTTCCTGCAAAAATATTTGGTGACAATGAAAAATTAAAATTCTTAAGTGCAATAACAGCCATTTAATATAATATTTTTTCATTATACCGGAATTGTATGACAAAAATATTTAGCAGTTATTATTGAACACGAGACTTACCCAATTAACATCGGAACGACTGCGATAGTTTGACAACTCATAACGCTTGTGTCTTTTATTCAATTGTTTTATTTAATAACATGGTATGAAAAATTCTGAATGATGCATGACGAAAAGTGTCATGATTAAAGGTCGTAGTATATATATGAATAGGTAAATGTCTTTTAGCTCTGTTCTGTTGCTGCTTTGTACCAATATTGAATTTCTCTGTAAAAGTTCAGTGGCATCAAACGAGAATGGGGCATTTTCACCGAAATTATTCCATCACGTATGTATGAAAGTTTCATAAAAATCCCATTGTGGGATATGGGATGAAAACTCGTAAAAAATAAAAAATATATTTCTATCAACATTAATGAGTGCATAATTAAGCTGGCCAAAACGACGAGTCTAAAATTTGAGCAAAATCAAAACATGGTTACCTAGATATACATATTTCTGTAATATATTTACTTTAAAAGAAAAGTCCTACCCTTTTTCATAAGAAATCATATGATCCCAGGTGAAATTTTCTCCGATTGTCTGAATAAATTTAGTGTTGATTAACTCTGAAAATGAAGTGTTTGTACCGAATGAAACACCGGGAAAAAACCTTAAAATACCCCTTAAAAGATGATTACTTTTCGTAAAATAAATTTTACATGATTCGTAACTCTACATGTAAGATTTTTATTTATTTTTTCTATTCAAGAATATTCTCGTTGTGGATTATGGAAAAAGATTTTAGAATTAGTTCTTTCGTACAAAATGACTCTTGTAAAGTACGTTTCGATGATTAGATGATCATAACAAACAGATACCGCCCCAGCGATTAAATATCATTTTATATTCTCTCTTGTTATCCCCTGCCTTGGTCATAAAGACCGTTATCACCGAATTATTTTGGTATCGAAGTTCGGTTTTAAACCAGAAAATACCACAGTGTTTTGCCAGTGGTTACAGAGTAGACGGAGCAGGAAGACTGGAGAATGAATCAGGATGTAAAACTCGGAAATAATATGCACGAAAATTAAAAATAGTATTCTTTAAGAAAGGAAGGTGTGTAGATTTCGTTACTGTTGGCAGCGACGAAATAATAATTAAATATGTAATTTCTTAAAAACTCTGCTGTATTTTTGTGATAGTCAATCTCTTATTCTTTCCCTGTATAGAATCATTAAGTGCACTCAGGAAATTGATTTCAGGAAAATTCACCACCCATGCTGAATACAGAATTGAAAACGGAGGGAAAGGTAAATAAAGATATATTAGGCATAGTAGGGTATAAGTGTAGGTTATCGAGGGTAATTCAAACGAAGGGAATAAAAGAGGGTTCTGAATATGTTTAAGGAAATTGTAGGCTGAAGAGTAAGATAATGCTTTCTTGAGTAGAATTACGGTTGAACAGTGGGAGGAAAAGATTATGGTGTTGGACGGTATAAAGGGGTGTAACAACTATGGAGGAGAGGAATGCTATATTTAAATACAGGCTGTCATGGTATTTAAATGGTGTATGCATGAGTACATGTGGCGTGATATACGCTATTGCGTGATCGTTAGCAGCTCGATAATTGACATAAGGGTTCAAATTTTAAGTACGCCTGATGCCACTCGTCAACCTTAGCGATACTCCTACCTGTGTGATTTTCAGAGCGCCAAATATTCCTGCCCAACCTCAGTTGGTTCATGAAAAGAAATTGGTCTTATCATTTTGTTATAATTTCACTTACTATTGATACCGTGTGTGGTAAAATATTATATTAATTATATTGTCGTGAGTGATGCTAGGTAATGATTTTTTTCGGATAGGCAAATAAAGGTATCGTTACACCGCTTTATAGTCTGTGTCCATCCGAAACCTTCCATCTACACATAATAATTAAAGCCCTAAACATGCCCATAAAGTATTTATATCGACATCTGCAATAGTCTTCGGAAGCCTCCGCAAGGACGTTGAGGGAGGAGAGTGTTGGGGCACCATCAATTTCTGGATATATTATTGATAATGCATTAATAAATATTGGAACAAACACTCATACTTTTACATGCATGCAACCAAAATAAGCTACATATTTCCTGTAGTAATGCGTGTGTTTGAGCAAAGTTTCATATTGTATTTGTTTTGTATCATTGTTTGAGTTTTTAAATTAAGAATGTTGGAGTGCTTAACGGCAGATATTGTCTTGGGAAGGAAGAATCAGTAACTGATACTGTCATTGGTGATATCTTTCTAATCTTAACCTGTTGGTTCAATCCGTAAATGTTTTGTGGGGAATACTATTCCCTCGGTGCCACTTGTACAATTTGGTGCCCTGTACCTTTCTAATTAACTTCTTGCTTGCTCTCTTAGTTACTCCAGGGGCTCCAATTCTAACACATTACAAAACACCTGACTACTGTTTTCTCGTAGGGAACAAACCTGGAGGAATTTCTCTTACATTTTTTCAATTCTTCAAATGTCATTTTGTTTCCTCAATTCCAATTACTGATCGCACATTCCGAATAAGGCCTAACTCCGAAGCAAAGCAATGCTCAGTACCTCAGTTATCTGCATTTAAATATTTCTGACAAGCCACCGCAAGGGTTTATCACGACTAGAGTTAGGGCACTAGCCATTGATACGGCAGTATTAGTTCCTATAATTAGTTTAATATACTATACATTTGATCAGAACACTAACCTCGTACGAGGAGAGAATGGTCATCGACTTGTTATAATTGCAATAGCCTTATAGTCTTTGGTGATATCATCTGATGAGCTAATGTTCCACTAAGCTAGCTCGCACTTGAGTGCTAGCGGCCAAATGTCTCCCTACAAAAATCCATGAAATTTTTGTATTTCCACGAGCAGGGCGAAAGACCTGGAGAGGAGAGTTGGAGTGCATTAGTAAAAGCGAGAAGTAATGTGGATCGTGAGAGGAGATTGATAAGGGCCGAGTGGGGCGGGTGGACGAGGGAGAATGAGTAGCAGCGGTAAACAATGGGAGGCGGCAGAGTGGCGGTAGGAGGGGAATGGAGAAAGGGCCTGTGGTGGAAAGGATCGAAAGGGTTTGAGAGGGCGAGAGAGTGAGTGAGTGGAGAGTGGAAGAACAGAGGCAAAGGAACAAAAGAGTTAAGGGGTGGGGCACGGATCGGGGGGAGAGAGGGGGGTAAGCGGAAATAAGGACGCGGAAGGGGGTTTGTGAGAGAGGGGAGAATGGGTGCAGGTTTTGAGAAGTCGGCTGTGGTTGTTGAGAAATTTGAGCTGTATTACGTCGGGTGGGGAAACGGGAGTGGGGGGGGTGTTGGTGTAGAGGGGAGAGGCAATGGAAAGAGCTGGGGGGATGACGTGGGTGTTCTGAGGAGGGGCGGCGGTGAGGGTGGTGAAGGAAGGGCAGGAATTGTGAGGGAAGGATGTGGGATCGAGGGTGAAAGGACATGGATTTTGAGACGGGTGGCCGGGAGGGTGGTGGGGGACAGGGAAAAATATGAGGAGGGGTTGGGAAGGGGTGCGAGAGGGGCGCTTAGGTGTGGGAAGGGTTGGGGACCGTTGCGAAGGGGGGGAGGAGGGGTTTAGGCCCGGAGGGTTGAAAGGGCAGCGTGCAACTCCATTCCGCTTGAGAGGCTGTCAAGTGCGTTCAGCACCATCCCACGGCACGGTGAATATGCATTAGGTTATGAAGGGGAACGGAGGTTGTGCGGGGAGTCGGTCCGTCTTGCGGGGAAGGAGCTGTGGTGGAGTTTTGGGGCGATAGTGAAGGTCCCTCGGGACTCTGGGGGTGGGTGGCGCGGTGGGTGGCGGGATTTTCGGGTGCGTCAGGGTGTCGGCAACGGGTGTGGGTGGGGGGATCGTCGGGTCGGGAAGTGTTCCATCGGTTGGGTGCGTGCGTTGGGCGGATGAGACTCCTGTACGTATGGCTTTGTGTGGGCGACACGGTCTCGGGTGCGAGCGGGGATTAAACGGGACATGGAATATAGTTTTAGAGGTTATTTGTAGCAATTAAAGAACCTCTCTCGAAAACGCTTGAACCCAGTAGGAGGTTGAACCCATTTGCTACTTAATATACCGTGATGAGAATGCGGTATAGAATGTGCTCGTGCTTTCGATCGGAGGTCAGTGATGAAAATATTGCGCACACTATTCCGTGTATGGTAATTTAATTGAGAGTCTGGAGCTCAAAGGACGTACGGTTATTCTCTACAGCACCCCAAGGGGGGTTATTATTTATTTATTTTCTGAACCCTGTTTTACCAGCCCATCCGTTTAACCCCGCACCATGGGAAGTAAAAATATTGACGAATGGCACAGGTTATTTAATAGGTGATCACATACAGTGTAACAATAAATAAAATAATTAATGAGCTAACTCTCTGTCTCTGATATAATATTAGAATTTATTATTATTATTAAATATAATACTATATTGCAATTATGTTAAAGTTTAAACCAATTCAGCGCAGTTGAATGATATCAATCCACATCGGGGAGAACGTAATAACGGCCACTGAACATTGACTGGAAGACTCAACTGCTGTGAATGAGATTTAAATCAGCTTGAGCCCTGATCAAATTCCGCAAAAATCAATCCCTTAGAAGATTATAATGTCGCTACTGTTTTCAGTTTTGTAAAGTTAAATGCGATTTGAAAAATAAGCCGTAAAAACGAATATAGTTAGGTTTGGCGTCCACTATAAAAAAGTTAGACTTTCCTTATGAGGAATTTATTTGAAAATTATCCGCTGAATTAGGTAACGAGGAAGTCGAGTACGCATTTATGTCACATAATTAGTTATATTTATCCATGGGTGTTGGTACAACAATCATTATTCTTGTTGGAATCGTGGAATTGTCCGACACATGCACAATTAAATGCGCCACCCGATGCCACCTGTGACCAAAAGAGGGTTATATATGGGTTGTATTAATGCAATGTCACCGTGCAGTTAACCTTCTTTTGATGAATATCGGTCATTAGTGCGAGACAGCACGTACGCAAGGTTCACCTGCGAGTGCAATCAATCAAAGTTTAAACCTCTCGAAAAAGGCAGCGGGACCCTGACGAGTAAGTATTTTATAAAGGCTTGTAATATGTCTCCGATTCGCCGTCATGGGGGTTGAAAAACATCATTGCGGCATCCCTCTCTCCCTAGTGGCCACGCCACAACGCCCCTTCTCCTTCAAACTCCGGACCCCCGTTCCTCTTAGATGCCAACTCCTGCCCTCGCATAGTAATGTTCGGGTGGGGTTTGGATTGTTGGATTTTGGGACAAGGGGGTGTGGGTAACGAGGGTAGAAGGGGCGGAAGTGGGGGTGAGTAATGATTACGCGACAATGGAGGAAGGATTGCCGGATGGAATCGTTCCATAGAGGGTTGGGACGGGGATGGAATCGTCATCGGATTGAGGCATTGTTCCTGGCAATTGAGAAAAGAGTTCAAGAAGACAAAGGTGATGCGAAAGGGGTAGGTTTGGAAGGGATGCTCGGGAGGAGCTAGGGGGTGAAAGTAGAATTGATGAGCGAAAGAACTGTGAGGCAATGAGACCAAAGGGGGGGGGGGAGAGGGATGAGATGGTGTATTCATGGAACGTGCGAGCACGTAGGCAGGATTTGATTTTAGGGAGTTGGTGAAACTTAGTCCCCAACTAACTGACTGACTCCCTCTGTAGACGAAGTTGGACCAGAAAATGTTATTGGAAGGAATAAAACAACCATATTCATTCCAAAACAATGAAAATTTGCTGTTATTGTAAAGATTTCACTTTGCTTCTTTCACATATGTGTATGTTGCATAGGCGTTTGTGGTACAATACAATCAACTTTAAAAAAGTAGCAAAATAAATTTCAAAGAAATTTTATAGATAAAATATTGTAAGTGATCAATACTGGAAAACGTATCCAGTGGTGTTAGTAATCCAGCAAGAGTCCCAAAATTGAGTCTGTGTAAACTTGAGTTACATTATAATTTAATTTAATAAGAGTAGATTGTCTCCGTTCAAAAAATATTTATTCTAAACTAGATTATAAATTTGGAACTTTTTAATTTATTCACAATTAGACAGTATAATAAATCTTATTGTTCTGACGCTCACGTTACCCGCTGTAATGCTGTAACCCGTCGTTTCAGCAAAAATTGCACGTATAGAATGCTCTGATAAGCAAAATAGTATTACTTTTTATTTTGCATACTAAAATTTTACCATTGTCCTGATCCCCACTTGCTGTTTCTCAAATGTCTCCCACTTGTAATGAAATTAACTGCTAATATGCCAATTTATCCTTGAATATTGCCAAAGATTTATATTAGTGACATAGTTTTTGCTTTAAAGAGTAATCGTAAAACATTTTTATAGTTTGACGTGAGCAATTTAAATTTCGGTAATTAATAATACATAGAGGAGATGATTGAAATTTACCTCAGGGACATTTTAAATAGGACAAAGAAAACTTGGGTCGAGGCATAGAACAATAAGATTTTTAGATCTTAAACTCGATGTTTGCTGACATTTTTTAAGCTTTATTTAAGGATTTTGATATAATGGAATAGAGAAATGTATTTAAAATATCCTATTGTTGGGGGAGAAAATAATCAATTATTTGGGGTCGTTTATTATATGTTTGTAGAAATGTATATATTCTTTGCGTATGTATCTATTTACGTGTTATCGTGAAAGGCAGCGTTTGAGTGTGTTTGGCAGGGGGTGATTACTCACCAGACTACTTATGGCAAAAAATATTTTTCCCACCCGGCATAATGAGATAATATTTTTCTGATCCCTTACGGTTCATCGGGTTTTCTGAGGAAAAATTGGCATCTTAAATCTGTTCTACACTTATTTATTTACCCTGCAAGCCACCGCTGGGGTGTGTGGCAGGAGGTTAATATGCACCAGAATAATTTTACCCCAATATGTCCCTACCGAGGTCGAACAATATTATTATGATACCCTTTCATTCGTGGAAAAAATGGGATCTTAAATATAAATATATATATATATATATATATATATATATATATATATATATATATATATATATATATATATATATATATATATATATATATATATATATATATATATATATATATATATATATATATATATATTCTACACTTAATCTCTCTAATTTTATAAGCATGATCTCTCCTGCCGTAGTACGATGGAGGTAATAATACATTTTCAACATCGCTGCTAAAGAGACGTCCTTCCAATGCTTGAAAGTGCTTCAATCTGTAATTTAACCTTCGCTCCGTGAATGATTCCCAGAATAATTGCTATAATATTTTGGACAAACTACTCAGTTTATTATTACAACGTTTTACAAATATAGCTATTCTACGCTGCACGTGATCTAATTCGGCAATTAACGCAATATCGTGAGGGTTTCCATCTATTTGCAGTATATTCTAAATGAGGCCTAACCAACGACATATAAGATTTTTCTTTGACCTTTTCATCACATTTACCCAGTACTTTCTAATAAACCCCAGTAGTTGGTTAGCTTGTTCACATATTCCCCGTATGTGTTTCACCCAGGAGAGATTGTGAGTGTGGGTAATGCCTAGGTATTTGATCGAATCTCTACATTCAATTTCGGTGTTCCCAATGAAGTAGACATTCGGGAGGGAATTGCTCTTTTTCCAAAAACGTATGAATACGCACTTTTTTAAGTTGAATTTTTTTGGTAGTTTTTTTAGGGTAGGCGACCGACAGCTAAGGTCATTCGCGCCATTAGTGATGAATGGGAAGGGAAAGGTGGAGAGAAAACCGGCGTTGGCATTAGACGACTCTGTTCAAAAGGCACCAACGGGTCCGCAGTTTAACGTCCTATCCGTCAGACGTCATACTCACCCAACGTTCTCTCCACAAGGTACCTTAAATAGGGATCGGGATACCACTGATAAATATTTGTATTCTCCAGGATTTGAACCCGGGCCCTTTTGGTGGGAAGCTTGTGCATAAGCCACCACACCATCTCGATCTCCGCAAGATTCATTCTGATTGCCCACCAGCATTGTATAGCATTAAGGTCATCTGACAAAGTTTCTGTATCCTCAAGATCAAGGATATCTTGGTATACCACTGCGTCAGCAAATAAACGTATCTTACAATTGACTACGGAGTCAATGTCGTTAACGAAAAGTAGGAATAAAAGTGAGCCGATAGCACTTCCCTGGTGAACACCTGAAGTAACTTCTACCGCATTTGGGACCAATCCATCAATCACTACTCTTTGTACCCGATCATTCAAAAAGTTTTTAACGCAACCCTGGATATTTTTATATATACCATATGCTTTTAGCTTTGCAAGTAGTTTAATATGAGGTACTTTGTCGAAGGCTTTATTAAAATCTATAAAAATCGCGTCTACTAGAATATTACTCTCTCTCAAAGTAAGAATATCATGATCAAAATGCGCAAGTTGTGTCTCTCAGGGTTTACCTTTTCGGAAACGGTGCTGTTTTTTCCTTATTATTTTCTGATTATCGAGGCGCCGCACGTTCGAACTAGCAACTATATGTTCCATAACCTTGTAAGAAATGGATGTGAGGGGGTCTGTAATTGCTCAGTTTCTCCTTTTCTCCGTTTTTCAATATTGAAACCTAATCTCTCTAATGTTATTTACATGATCTCACCTACAACTATCTGATAATATATTTTCAAAATTATCGCCAAAGAGACCTCATTAGTTAGTTTAAACTTGATTGAAGAATTTCATTTTCTGCATAACTTTGCGCATCTCATTGCTAATGTCAGTCAAAGATTTGCAAAGCATTAATGACCCTTTAAGTATGCTACCATGTATGCCTAGAAGATCGGAGTGTTAAACCGGGAGGAAGAAGATTAGTTTGAGTGGAATGATTTTTAAAACCTTCGAACAAATGTTAGCTCAACCGAAATATCAATTGTGACGTCTGGGTGTCTTGTTATTCTGTGAAATATGAATAACGTAGATTTACCGATCCGCAATGTCCGTGTATGTTTATAAGGGATAGAACTTTGCACGAAAACGCTGAGATAAGGAATTGGGTGAGTCGTTAGAATTTGGGTAGCTCCAGTGTGATATGTTTAGTCATCATTTCGACTCAAGTGCCTTTTCTTTAAGTGGATGGAGAACTTGAGGGGCCATGGGTGGATTTTGCGCAAGCGAAGGGCGAAGAGGATTTGCGAAAGTGAAGGATGCGGAGGCGGGTGGCGGAGGCGAGGGTGGGGAGTCTCTGGAGGTGGAAAGGAGTGAGTCACACTACTGAAAACCGCTCCTTTTCCCTTCCCTTCGAATCCTTTACTCTGATCCCTCGACTCTCCCTGCCCCCAGTTTCCCCGTCTTCCCACTCCCCCCACCTACGTCTCCCGAGTCCCTTAGTCCCAGAAGTCAAGAAGAAGTCGCCTGAATAATTAGGCTCCAATAAACGGAGCCGTTGAGTGAGGGAGAGCGGAAGAGATGCGAGGAGAAAAATACGATACGCACGCACACTCTACCGTACATTACATGCTGTGAAAATGAGCTGAAATACGGGTTTCTTCGAAGTCCTTGTGTTGCCATGTAGCGACCGAGTGACTAAGGAAGCGCGCTCTCCGAAGATCCCCTCGAAGACGCCCCCGCCCTCGACTTCTTTCTTCCTCTCACTCCAAATTTCTCCGACTACTTTTGGATTAAAATATGTGCACTCTTAAGAAGAGGAGACTTTTATCGGACCCTTTATTTCGTTTATCTTAGCGCGTTCGCTGCCCGAGAGGACTTTGCACCGTCGTTCGCTCGTAGATCTAATTGAAATTCTGTAAAAGACTTGATTACTTAGCCGCGTTTGCCTCCATTTCTGCCTTTCTTTTAAGGTTTCGGATGGCTTTGCTTTCTCACGGGGTCGTTGGGATTGTTTTTCGAAGACGAGGGTTCTTTTTTCAGCCGCGATATATTTTTTTATGTCGACGGGTACTTCAAAAGTTTGGGGGATTTTCATTATCCTAGAAATTCTAGGCACCGGTAAAACGAGACCAGGCCAGAAAGTTTGAAAATATTTTTTGTTGAAAAAAGCACTTTCGTTCGATTGTGTTGGCCATTAATAAGGTGATATATCTCTTTTTAGGCATTTACAAATTGATTGGTTCTCTCGTTAATATAGTCGTTTGCGCCTATTGTCACGTAATTTAATTTATGAAGAAATTTTGGTAGTGTTATACGCTATACAATATTAATGACAATAATTATTGGGGTTATAAAAGATATGTGTGACGCACAAGAAAATGGAAAAAATTAATTTGATAAATTTGATAATCCGGATAAAATAAGAGAGAGACGGTGACAGAGAGTTCAGTACTCTTTCTTTCATCGCACAATAGACATATCGTACATATAAGAATCGAACCTAGGAGTCCGGAAAAAAATAAATTAACTTTAGTACTAGAATTTGATGGATTGGTAAAGCTCAACAATTATTTAAATGTACAGAGATATGTATGTGCCCGAGAGATTTACATATATGTCTACAGAGATACCCCGCGAATCACCAAATTGCATGCACGCAAATTTATGTATACATGCTGATGAAAGAAGGTTCAAAGCAAGTGGTAATTTCACCCAATGAAATAGGACTTTGTTTTACGAAAAAGAAGAGAATAAAAAGTAACCACAGCATCAGATAACACGTATTCAAGGTTTTACTATTAGCCAATATTGTTAATTAACTTGTACATTTAGCTCCCTAACAACTCCTGCTACACTCCCTTACTTGTGATGTATTGTGTAGGTGTAGAAATCTTGTCTAATGATGAAAGTTAATATTCATTTCAACTGTGGAATAAAATATTTCCATAAAGTAGACAACCTTTAAAAAAGTAATTTCCGAGGTATAATAATTGGAGAAGTGGTAATATTTAAAATTTCCGATGACAAAACGCCAGGGGAGACGAAACTTCTTTTGGTTTAAAAACTCGAATTTGGAAGGCTCCTGCGTCGCCCTAACATTCAAAACTTCATATTTGTCTTTAATACTTGTATTTATTTTTAACGCGTACTTGTCAATGTTATCCTCCATATACATGAGAAAATCACATTTCTTTTCCTTCCTTATGAGTAGGATAAACGAAAACCTAAAGAGTGACTAAAATCTTTGGAACCCGAGAAACTGTATTAATGCCCGCCGTACGAGGCTTCATCTGACCCAACTCTTTGCAAAATGTCATTTGGATCTTTGCTATCCCTTCTCTTGAACAGAGAGATTGACATTATTTTTCATCACGTTTGAAAAAAGTTCAAGTCATTTCTTTTTGGAATATAATGTACCCTGATTTCAGCATAAAAATGTAATTATGTGTCGTTTCATCTCAAGTAAATTGATGGAATACTTTTGTATGAAAAATTTTTGGTTTATTATTTTCATATATTTTTTTAATATTGACGATCATTATAGGTATGTAGGTTTTCTTAAACCTTAATAAGTTAGTAATGTGAAAAATATAATAAGTGGATTGGTCAGACCAACGCCTCATTGATGTGCTGTTTAAACCCAGTAATATTTGACCGCGTATGAAGACTAATGTTAAGGATGTCTACGAAAAATATTTAATTATAGGTAAACTGCCTTTAGTGACTGACTTTACTATTTGTTTTTATAGTTCATGAACATATTAATGAAAGGCTTTATAATTGAACACTTT